>JAUCMX010000025.1:1595218-1889085 GCA_033459395.1 Hemibagrus guttatus | reverse complement strand
TTGGGGAAGTAGAGGAGAGCTGGAGGCCAGACGGTGTGTGTGTGTGTGTGTGTGTATAAATTTATATATAGGTGTGTGTGTGTGTTACACTCCAGCTGATACGGATCCGAATATGTTTTCTTGGCTGCAGAAAAATAGCTAGCGCTTTAAAAAATCCCAACTAGCTAAACCCCAAATTATTACAGTAATTACTTTTCTACTAAACAATGTAAAAACAAACATTTTTGTACTGATATGTTATCGTTTCCATGGTAACAACGTACACAGGAAGGAGGACGTCACTAGGGAAGGAGTCTCCAGTTTCAGCACCTGATAAAAATATTGTTAGAAAAAAAAAACCCGTTGATTCAGGTTTATTTCTCACGAAGACATGTCACTAGCTCATGTGATTAGACGAGCGCTCTTATGAGGTGAGCTCTCACCGAGTCACGTCAGCCTGACTTTCACAGCTCGTTCCCTACACAATAATGTTGAGCAACTTGGTGCATGATAGGTACATCAATAAATAAATATGCCTGGAGCTGTGTGCGAGGGCTGCGGGCAATCAGACGGCTTCAAAAGGACCCTAATAAAGAATGCACACGTTTTGCCTATTAAGGAGGCACACACACACACACACATACAATCACCCTGTCTTTAGCCTCCAAGATAAACAGCACGCTCCAATACAACCCATTAAGTCCACGTCTCTGGTGCCGAGTCAGACCCTAATGAACTTTCTCCCTTGGGAGCTCTTATGCTTGGGATATGATCATAAGGGTGTTATAAAGCAGCGTTATTATAGCAGGCCTATAAACCTTCTACTTTTATTACACCACGCATTAATACTGCATGCGCATCACACAGGGTTCGAAAGAAAAAAAAAAAAAAAACCTCCACCATCCAAACCTGGAAACTTCGTCCATCATTCCATGCAGCATAAAACACGGGGAATTATAAAAAATCTCAGCCATAACAGGTTTTATTTTGCTTCCCTCAGAATAATTTTACCCTAAAAACACAAGTATAAAGTAACGAGAGCACAAGAGGAAAGATCAGCTTTTCTTCATGGTACAGCCTGTAGGGGGAATCGAGAAGATTTTTTATATACGGCGATAAAAAATGTCTTCACACGCCTGTTAAAGCTGCAGGTTTTTATGATGAAAAATAAAAGAAGAAGAAAAGAAACCGAGATCAATCTTGTCAGATCTTTTTTCGAGGTGATAAAGCAACCAACAAAATTCAGTTTGATCTCAAAATCTTTTATTTCAAACGCCTGTCAGTCAACGGCGTCCTTCTGGTTTAACCCCAAAGAGCTTGTTTCTGGAGGATCTCCTTGACATCATCTCGGTTTTATCTGAATTTATTGAAAAGTATCCAGCAGAAGAAGAGTAGAAAAGAATTTAGCAAATATTATATGTCCCATGGAAGACTGTGAAGGTCATGGACATCAAGAAATCAGAGAAATACTGACCACCGGTGAAGCATGGTGGTGGCAGCATCAGTCTTATTTTTTTTTTTTATGTTTGCTTTTTTGTTTGTTTAATTGACTACTGTTTGTTTCTAGTTATTTATGTAATGTTTGTTTGTTTAATTGACTACTGTTTGTTTGTTGTTATTTATTTAATGTTTGTTTGTTTGTTTAGTTGACTACTGTCTGTTTGTTTTTATTTATTTAATATTTGTTTGTTTAAATGACTACTATTTGTCTGTTGTTTGGTGTGTTTGCTTGATTGTTTTTTTGTTTTGTTTACTGCTTGTTTGTTGGCTGGTTGGTTGTTTTTATTGATTTAGTTATTTGTTTGTATGTTTGTTTGCATTGTCTAAATGCTTTCTGGCGCCAGTTAATTTCTGATGAAAATACATACACGAAAACATACATTGACTACTGTTTGTCTGTTTGGTTAATTGATTTATTTTTTAATTGGTTTGTTTATTATTTGTTTGTTTGTTTGTTTAGTGGTTGGGTTGGGTTTTTTTTTTATCATACTTTTTGTTTAACAATTTGTTTAGTTATTTGGCTTTTTTTTTGTTTGTTGGTTCATTTGCTCTGTCTAAATGCTTTTCAGCTTCAGTCAATTTCTGGTGAAAATACATACATTTGTTTATTTACATATAATATAATTTAATATAATAAGTATTTATTTATTTATTTATTTATTTATTTATTTTTTTATTTTAATCTGGTACATAAATAGTACATAAAATGTAAATGTTTAGTAAATTAGTGAGCTAGTTTGTTATTTATTTAATTATGTATATATTATTTGCTTTTTGTTTACTTATTATCAGTCTATAATGCTAAAATGCTTCCTTTCAGATATTTAAAAAATTTCTCTATTCAGCTTCAGGAACAGCTTCAGAAGATGAAGACCAGCGTCTGGTAGAACTTTATGGGCATCATTCTAGAAGATACGGTAGGCTTGGGGCAAAAATATGACAGCTTACCAAGCGGTTGAGCACGGTGGTGGCAGCATTGTGCTGTAGCAGACTTCAGAGGATGAAGATGTTCAGAGAATGAAGATCATGAAGATGAAGATCTTCAGAAGATGAAGACCAGTATTGTGGCTCAGACAGAACCAGGTTCTAAATCTGATATCAAACCTGTGGAGTGATTACGATTATGAAGTTTGTAGCTTCCATTCTTTCATTCTTCCTTCCTTCTTTCTTTCACCCATGATAAAGCTGATGCTAAATATATGAACTGAAAATTTTAGGGCTACAGAGAGGAAGAATTTTTAGTTCATATGTACACCCTACAAACAATTGTTCTAAGATTTGCTCAAGGTGTATTCATCCATTTTTTCCACTCCACTCTTATTATTTTTCCTTGTTAGACTTCTGTCATGTCAGATTTTTTATAAATGAATCTAACTTTTCGGGTAAAAGCAATTCTGCTTCGGAATCACAACACAGCTCTGACAAACCGAATAAAAACGCAATTTCATTTATTTTCAGTTAACACGCCGGGCGTCGTGATGGAACAGGAAGCGTTTCTATGACAGCTACGTCTCCATCTCCATGCTGACTCAGTTTAACCAGCATCCATATCAATGCAATGAAGGCAGGAGCGCTGGCGTCCAGCTGTGTGAGGTAATTTTTTGATGGAGCGCCACACTATGAGGTTAATTGATGCATATGAGCACAGCTGGGTGTTTTTTTTTTAATGACATGTTGAGCTCTAAAGCTACATCCGAATCAACATCCGTTCAGTGTATGGTGTGTTAATATGAACCGCAATAACACAGCCAGGAGCAAGAAGTAGAGATCAGCAGTAATGAGTTCCTGAGTTCATGATTCCATCCACCTACAAGACCAAACATTTATTTATAGTATAAAGAATATAGTGTATAGTAAATGGTTTATTTTTTACAAATAAACAAACAAAACAAACATTAAATAAATAATAAAAAGCAACAAACTAACAAATATCAACCAAGCAAACAAATCAATAAACAAACAAATAAGACTAGTCAACTAAACCAACAAAATATAAGATAAGCAAGCAAGCAAATTAACCATAAACAAATAACCAACAACAAAACCCTAGCCAACTAAACAAACAAAAGAAAAATAATATTTGTATTTTTGGAAATGGTTTATTTTTTACAAATATGAATATATATATATATATATATATATATATATATATATATAATATATATATATATATATATATATAATCTTTTTTGTTTAGTTTAATTGACTAGTCCTATTTGTTTATTTACTGATTTGTTTGCTTGGTTAATATTTGTCAGTTTGTTGCTTTTTATTATTTATTTAATGTTTGTTTTGTTTGCTTGCTTGCCTTTTTTTGCTCTGATTTTTGTAAATTTTTTTTGTTTGCTTTTTTGTTTGTTTAATTAACTATTGTTTGTTTGTGGTTTGGTAAGTTGTTTTTGTTACTTATTTAATGTTTAGTTGATGAGTTTTTTGTTTGATTTTTGTTTGCTTGCTTGCCTTATTTAAAAAAAAAATTGTTTCAAATTTTTATTTTTATGTTTGTTTTTTGTTTGGGTAGCTGACTACTGTTTGTTTATTGTTTGGTGGGTTGTTTTTTTATTATATATTTGATTTTGCTTGATTGATTTTGGGGGGTTGTTTTGGTTAGTTGTACGAATTTATTTAGTTATTTGTTTTTTAACTGGTTAACTAACTTTTATTCTTTTGTGTATGTGAATGATTGGCTACTGCTTGCCTTGTTTGTTTGTTTTTTTGTTATTTATTTCAAGTTTGTTTGGTTGATTGTTGTTTTTGGTTGTTTTGTTTAATGTTTATTAGTTTGTTTGTTTAGTGGTTGGTTGGTGGCTTGGGTTTTATTTATTTTTGTTGATCAATTTATTTACTTTTGGTTTTTTTTGTGTCTAATCAGTTATTTTCTAATCAAAATACATGGATGAGAATATAAACATTTAGGTATGTATTTATTTTAGGGAGTTGTTTGATTAGTTGGATGGATTTGTTTAGTTATTCGTTGTTGTTGTTGTTGTTTTTTGTTTGTTAAACTACTGTTTATGCATGTGAGTGATTACTGTTTGCTATTTATTTCATGTTTTTTTGGTTTTTATTGATTGTGTTAATGTTTTAGCATTTATTTACTTGTTTGGGATTTTTGTTAGTTTGTTTGTTTGCACTGTCTAAATGCTTTGCAGCTTCAGTCAATTTCTAATGAAAATACATACATTTGTTTACATACATTTAATACATAAATATTTATTTATTTATTTGGGGTTCGGTTGGTTGGGTGATTTTATTTTTTTCTTTACATTTTATTTTTGTTTTTAAATAGTACATAAAATTTAAATGTTTAGTTAGTGAGTTTTTAGTTAGTTTAATCTATTTCATTATTTATTTGTTTGTTCATTTACTTATCAATCACAAGCTGAACACTTACTGGGTTTTAAAGAAAACAATCTTATTGTGTTATTGAATCTTTCTTATTCTCTAAGAAGGTTCTATGAGCAGGAAAGAATCACTTGTAAGATAAAAGTTCGAATATTTAAAGGTTCCCTGTGGAGTTTAAGGTTTCTATTTTTCTCTGAGTGTATATTACTGTCTTATGTAGCATTATGCATTTAGCATTATGTATATATATGTGTGTGTGTGTGTGTGTGAAACAACAATACCTGCCTATCCATCAGCACACTGACAGGAAAAAACCCAGGCAGCCAAACTCCCCGAGGTGGAATTAACTCTTACGCTCTTCATTTCTGCACCTTGATGAGTCATAGAAATTAAAGTGTTGCCATCAGCAGGACTTTTTTCTTTTCTTAACCGCAGCTTCCACGTGAAATTATTCCCGAAAGGATCGATCGGCGTCGTGCTTTCTTTAGACGCAAGCAGAAAGTTCATAAGCAAGATGGAACTGTAGCTCTCAGCTTTATGGTGCGATTGACTATCAGCTCCCTGAGCTCTTGCAAAGTCATCCGCCTGCAGAGTTTATGCTTTCATTTCCTCTGAGCCATCATCAGCATCAACATCATCATCATCATCATCATCCTCGCTGGGGTCGCTAACAAACCATCCCGGGTTTAATGCACCCTTAAGGTTGAAGTCTGTGGCTTTCGGCTTCATTCCAGTTATTAATCCTGATGTGAAAAACAATTATTACCTGATGGCATTTTTAAACAGAAACATTTATGGTTGCAATATTTCTAGCTGCTGAATTAGCCACTGGCGACTGCGTATATTCGATTACACAGCTAATTTTACCCATGACATATTAAAAACAGTTGAAATGTAGCATCACTCAATTCCCTTTTCAGTAGAAAAGTAAAATGTTAAGCTGCTGAACTTTGAATAGGATAGAATCCATGCTCATGGATGCTAATTCCTTAATCTGGAATGGTGAGTTCCACGCTAGCAGGAGCGAGAGACGTGTAAAAGGTTATCAAGGTTACATTATTCGACGTTCATCTTGTAGTGGCATAAGGGAATGCGTGAAAGGTGTGTGGAAGAATAACATCGAAAAAAAGCGCAGAGAAAATCCTTGCTTAGGTTTATAGCGTTTTCAAAGACTTTTTTTTTTTTCAAAATGAAACAGGAAATGCCTTATATGGCTAAGGCTAAGTAGCTAGATTAATTCTCACTTTCCTTACAAAAATAATCAAAATTTTATAACGTCTAATGAATGATTGCAATTGAGTTTTATTAGAAATTTTCAACCACGAGTATCTGTTTTTCAGCCAGATTCATGTTAAGTTCCTGAGTTATGTCAAGACGTGGGCATGGAAAGGTTCTTGTCAGGTTATGCAGATAAATAAGTCAGAATTTTCTTTTGTTTAAATGATTAACATAATCTGCCTGTAGATTTTTTAAATATTGTCTAGACTGCTGCCGTTAAACACTGAAAAAATAAACCATGGGATAGAAAATACAGACTGATAACCACTGACTACATTGAAAATTGTGTCAAAATTCCGCATTTGAACAAAAATTCAATTCTATTTTGTGTGTGTGTGTGTGTGTGTGTGCGTGTGTGTGTGTGTTTATTTACCCCCAAAACATACATTTGCACATGACATTATACATCAAATCCATGCTAGATTTTCCTACTGCTCCTCACTCAAGCATGCTGACATGTACAGAATAATTTGATATGTCCAAAACATCTGATTTGATCAACAATAATTTGATCAACACACTTACATGCACTTAAGAAATCTGATAATGGTTAAAAAAAAAAAAACCTCCAGAACTGCTCAAGTCAGTCAATAATCAGGTTTCTGTCAGTAATCCGGCCATAAGAAGCAGAGCTTTTAGCTTCAACTGCATTTCCCATAGTGAGGTTAAAGTGTCACATAAAGCAGCTCAATTATTTTATCCGATCATTTAAGTAGCAGCACAGCTCTGAGAAACGCTACCTGTTTTTAATTTACACCAAATCTAAGGATCTGGTTTCTTTTTGTACACAATGAGTAGGTGAGGATAAAATGGATGAAGTGTGTACATGTGCTAGATTATCTGATTACTGAGCTAAAGTCCTGGAGTCTTTATCAATTTTCTTGAAATATTAGAAACTACGGCTTGATCTGACCAACGATATTGTAGCATGCATGAGCACTTGAATATCACAGGAAGCACATAGCATAAACTTATCAACCACTTGGGATACAATAGCAACAACCTAGCAACACCCTAACAGTTACCTGGAAAACAACCTGGGATGCAACTTCTTCAATTCAGTAGAATTCTGATTCATTTATATAGAACTTTTACCTAGAGATATTGTGACAATGCAGCTTTGCAGCTTTATACCTGAGAAACCATAGCAACCATTTAGCAACACCCCAAGGACCACCTGGAATACCACAGCAACACCCTAGAAACCAGTTAGAATGCAATAGCAGCCACCTAGTGTCACTCTAGGATCCACTTGGGATACCATAGCAACCAGCTAGCAACACCCTAGCAACCACTTGGGGTACCATAGCAACCAACTAGCAACATCCTAGCAACCACTTGGGATATCATAGCAACCATCTAGCAACACCCTATCATCCACTTGCGATACTTTAGCATTCAACTACTTGGGGTACCATAGCAACCAGCTATTAATACCATAGCAACCAGTTGGGATATCATAGCAACCAGCTAGCAATACTCTAGCAACCACTTGGGATATCAGAGCAACCAGCTATTAACACCCTAGCAACCACTTGGGGTACCATAGCAACCATCTAGCAACACCCTATCATCCACATGGGATACCATAGCGTTCAACTAGTAACACACCAGCAACTACTTGGGGTACCATAGCAACCAGCTATTAATACCATAACAACCAGTTGGGATATCATAGCAACCAGCTAGCAATACTCTAGCAACCACTTAGTATATCAGAGCAACCAGCTAGCAACACCCTAACAACCGCTTGGGATACCATAGCAGGCAGATAGCACCACCCTATCAACCATTTGGGATACCATAGCAACCAACTGGTAACTTCCTATCAACCACTTGGGATACCATAGCAACCAGCTAGCAACATCCTGTCAACCATTTGGGATATCATAAGAACCAGCTAGCAACACTCTTGCAGCCGCTTTGAATACTATAACAACCAGCTAGCAACATCCTAGGAACCACATGGGATACCATAGCATTCAACTAGTAACACACTAGCAACCACATGGGGTATAACAGCAACCACCTAGCAACCACTTGTGATCTGGTATTTGACACAATCAGATAATGACTCTGATTGTACCAAGACAGACAGACTGATAGATAGATAGATAGATAGACAGATAGATAGATAGATAGATAGATAGATAGATAGATAGATAGATAGATAGATAGATAGATAGATAGATAGATAGATAGATTTTAAGACATTCCTCAGTCCTCAAGCAGCTGCATGGCATTAATGTTAATAACAATGCAGAGTCATGAATAATTAATTCACCCCAAATGTCATTTGCCCCAAAGCATACCTGCTATTCAAAGGTATTGATTTGCATACATTAGCATGCACTTAACACACTATTGATAATAGATTATGAATGATTGACGAGTGGACATGTGAGAGGCTTCTGAAACTAATTGAAACCGCACACTGTTTTTATAGTGCACTCATGGTAGAAAAATAAAGTGCAAAATAATATTAGCTGCTGGATCAGGTGCTATTCTATAAAATCCTATTAGTCTCCTGTTAGATTTACTGAAATGCTCACCATTCAGTCTTTCTTTCTTTTTTGAGTCTTGTTTATTTTTATTTTTAAATTGTCTCTGTGTTAATGTGACCTCATATCATGTTTAAGTCATGTGAAAATGAATGAGTCATGAAAATAAATGATGCAAATGAATGTATCATGTGGAAAGAAATGAATCAAAATAATGAATCATATAAAAAGAAATTAATCAAATTAAAGGATCATGTGAAAAGAAATGATTCAAATTAATGAATCATGCTAAAAGAACTTGATCTTTTTTTTAAATCATTCGAGGAGACAATGAGTCATGTGGAAATGAACGAGTCATGAAAATGATTATATAAATGAGTCATAAATGATTCAAATGAATGTGTCATGTGAAAAGAAATGAATCAAATTAATAAATCATGTGAAAAGAGATTGATCAACTCTTTTTTAAATTCATTTGGGGAGACAATGAGTCACGTAGAAATGAACAAGTCATGAAAATAAATGATAGCGAAATTAATTAATTTTTAAATCACAGTTAGAAAATGAATCATTTAAAAATTAATGAATGATGAAAATAAATTATAGAAATGAACAAATAGTGTGTTTATGTTTATTTTTAAATTGTCTTATATTATGTTCGAGATAAAAAAAAAAATACCCCTGCTATTTTCTTCTTCAGTCAGCATTTTCTATCCATTTTTTTTTTTTTTTTTTTTTTTTAAGGTTTAATGGCGGTGCTTATAGAAAGAGAGGTTAGTCTCGGATGCTTTTAGAGAAATTCAAGAAAATTCTAGCAACGTAATTCAACGAAAGAGCACAGGTACTAGACAGATGAAACAAGGTAAACGTGTCAAGTGGTCGAATGTTGGTGGGCGTTCCACTGCCAATCTGGTCACCCCTTTCCTGCTGAAATGCCATGTGTAAAGCACTGTGCCAGGGCGGCAGGACAAGCTAGCAGAGCATAATAATGGGATTACGGCACTCTGGGATAGCGGGTTGTGTACGATCACATAAACACACTTCAGCTGTATCATGCAATATTAATAAGAATTGCATTAAGGAAAAATTATTTTGTTGGATATCACATCTGGAGAAATGATTCATACAGAAACAGTTAAAATAAATGAAGTATGTTTTAATTTAAAAAAAAAATCATATGAAAATCATCAAGATTTTAATCCTAGTCACGATTGTGGTGAAGGTGGAAATATAAAAACATCAACTGTAAAAATTAATATCATATGTTTAAAAATGAAACAAATGAAACAAATGACTCATGAAAACAAATAATTCAAATTAATGAATCATGTGAAAAGAAATGAATCACTTGGAGAAAAAAATCACATGGGAAAATAACAGTTGTGAGACTGAATTATTTATATTAATGAGTCATGTGGAAATAAATGAATTGAATGGAAAACAACACACTTGAGAAGAAAATGAGTCATCTGAAAATGAACGAGTCATGAAAATAAATGATTCAAATAAATGAATCATGTGAAAAGAAATTAATCAATTTTTTGATTTAATCATTCGGGAAGACAATGAGCCATCTAGAAATGAACAAGTCATGAAAATAAATTATTCAAATTGATGGATCATGTAAAGTAAAATGAATCAAATTAAAGAATCACATGGAAAGAAATTAATAATTTTTTAAAATCACAAGTGAAGTAAGAAAATGAATCGTGTAAAAATGAATGAGTCATGAAAATAAATTAGAAAAATTAACAAAATAAAACAAAAACAAACAAACAAACAAATAAATAAATAAATAAATGTAAAAAATCACTTAGGAAGAAATGAGTAATGTTAAAATAAATGAGTCACGAAAATGAATTCAGATTCATTTGAAATCATACATGAACATAAAATGAGTCAAAATTCACATGAATGAATACACATAAATGAATCATGGGTAAAAGAAAGATTGTAGATTAGAAAATAACTGAATAATGTGAAAATGAATTAATCTTTTGGGGGAAAAAAAGTGAAAATAAATGAATCATGAATCATGTGTAAATAAATGACTCGTGTATCAAAAATGACATGACATGACATACTGTGAAAAATAAATATATTGTATGAATATAAATGAATCGTCCTTTCAAAAACTAATCGTAAATAGGTATGAAAGAGCACATGAAGTAACTTCAAAAATTAGATGTGCAAATTTCATGTGAATTTTGTGTGGCTTTCTCTTGTGTAAGCTAATATAAGATTTAAAGGGTTATGTAATAAAAAAGCAGAAAATTTCCTTTACAGAGTCTTTCATTTTTGCCCATAAGTTCTGGACTCAAGGCTAGAAGACCTACGGCTTAGATGTTGAAATTTTTCCTTTAGTACACCCAACCTTCAAAAGAAGGGGAAAACGAGAGGATGTCTTTCTAACAATCGCCATCACTGGGGTATTCATGAGTTTCACACAGCTCACATGCACACAGGATGCAGATGAAAGAAGTGTGATCCACACACACACACACACACCTTCTAAACCGCACGTCTTGTTCCTACCAGGAACATGAATAATTCAAAATGAGACGGAAAGCTGAAAAAAAAAATTCCATGATTCCACAGATGATGGGGTTAAAAAAAAGGAAAAAAAGAGCAAAAAGCATGAAGGAAAAAAGGGGGGCTTTTTTTTTTTTTTTACACAATCCTCTTATCTCATTACATGCATAAAGTCAGTGAGATCATGCTTATTTTATATCCATGCCTGTAATACCACCAGAAAGTGTGTGTGTGTGTGTGTGTGTGTGTGTGTGTGTGTGTGTGTGTGTAAGGGATTGATGCCGTGTAAATGATGTCATTTTTATATCGAAAGGAGCACTTCACTCCAGTTTGGTTGATTGAGTGTTTTGTCAGGGCGAGCTGCCAGATGTGACTGATTGCTTTTTCAATACCACAAATGACCTGTCATATATTTCTCTGTCCATTTAGATGTATTAGTATGTGCAAGACGTGACGTGTGCGCTGGTATGTATGTATGAACCGAAGAGTGTGAGCGCTGTGACTGCGGTACGTACCAGACGTGACGTGAGCGCTGGTGTGTACCAGACGTGAAGTGTGTGTGCTGTGATTGGTTGCGTACCAGACGTGACGTGACTGCTGATGCGTATGAAGCGTGAAGTGTGTGTGCAGTGACTGATGTACACACCAGACATGATGTGACGTGAGTGCTGATGCATATGAGATGTGGATCGTGAGTGAGGTGACTGCTGTACGTACAACACGTGCCGTGAGTGCTGTGACTTGTGTACATATCAGATGTGATGTGAGTGCTGGTGTGTACCAGACGTCAAGTGTGTGAGCTGTGACGTACGTACGAGACGTGAAGTGTGTGTGTGTGTTGTGACTGATGTAAATGCCAGACATGGCGTGACGTGATGCTAGTACGTACGAGATGTGACGTGAGAGCTGTAACTGGTGTACGTACCAGTTGATGTGACGTGAGAGCTGGCGTGTACCTGACGTGAAGTGTGAGTGCAGTGACTGCTGTACGTACTAGACGTGACATGAGTGCTAGTACGTTCCAGACGTGACGTGAGCACTGGCGTGTACCTGACGTGAAGTGTGTGTGCTGTGACTGATGTACGTACGAGACATGAAGTGTGTGTGTGTGCTGTGACTGATGTAAATACCAGACCTGATGCGACGTGAGTGCTAGTACATACAAGATGCAACGCGAGAGCTGTGACTGGTGTACGTACCAGTCGACGTGACGTGAGAGCTGGCGTGTACCAGACGTGAAGTGTGAGAGCTGTGACTGCTGTACGTACCAGACATGACGTGATGTGAGTGCTGATGCATATGAGACGTGGATCATGAGTGAAGTGACTGCTGTATATACGAGACGTGTGCGTGGTGTGACTGATGTTCCTTTAAGACGTGACTTGTGTACTGTGACTGCTGTATGTACGAGTGTGTAAAGTGTGTGTTGTAACAAGACATGACGTTATTCAACAGCACTTTAAAAATCAGTAAATCACAATCTGTATAATACACACACACACACACACACACACACACACACACACACACACAATCTAACACACAGTAACACTAACACACTGACACACTTTCACTTAAACTCTGCTCTATACACACTCTATAATACACACACACACAAATATACACTAACACACTTTCACACACACACTATTCATACAAGACGAATACTTAATTCGTTAATTAGTTACTTATAATATCAATATTTTTTTAGGGAGTAATTGAACATTTTATTTATGTTATTAAACAACTAAAATCTAAAAATCATGCCAGGAATCCGTACGGTTCACCGTGCCGACACACACTCAAGCCTGAACTCAATGAACTCGCGGCGTCGGGGTTTTTTTTTTCTTTTATACTCCGCTCCGATATAGCTCCGCAAGCAGGGACATGATTGACAGCCTTTTATCCAATCCGCTTGTACTATTCGCTTTAGCACCTCCTCTCATCAGCATGTGGCTCCGCCTCCTGAGCTTATCCAGCGCCACGGTTCCAGCCCCCATTTTTCCCTTATTTGGTCACGCACCGCGAGCTGAGTGGCAGGTGCGCGCGTTCAGTCAGCACCAGAGCGCTTTTTTTTCTTCTCTCCATCTCAGCTCTCCTTGTTATCTCCTCTAACTTCCACGTTTTTTTGTTGTTTTTTTTTTACCATTTATTTTAACGATATTTTCATTTATTCAAATAAATGAATAAATAAATAAATAAAAAGATAACCCCCCCCCCACCCCCTGAACAAATCAGCCCTGAGCGTTTATTTTAGGACAGAGGGGGAAAAGTCATGCTGAATGTCCCCGCGGGACTGTGAGGAAATCTTTTCCTTGGATTTGTGGCGTTAGCATCATCAGGAGCATCATCATGGACGTCCTGGCCAACTACAGCATCTTCCAGGAGCTCCAGCTCGTGCACGACACCGGCTATTTCTCCGCCATGCCGTCTCTGGAGGAAAACTGGCAGCAGGTAGGAACTTATCGTCGTTCCTTTCTTCATTATTCCTCTTCAGCATCCACTTTTTCCTCCCACTTTCCTTCATTCAGCATCAGCAACTTGTACAGAGATGATGAGAGTCGGGCGCGCACGCACGCACGCATGCACGCGCACGCACGCACGCTTTAGTATGTTCGTATCTAATCAGAAATAAAAACGGGTGTGAAGGGGACTAACGGAGCGGGATACTGCGTACCGTAACACACATAATGACTCGCCGTAACACACACTAACAAAGTAATGCACAATAACGCACCATAACACACACTAACTTACTGTAACGCACTGTAATGGACACCAACACACATGAATGCACCGAAAACACTGTACAGAAATAACACACTGTAGCACACTGCAACACACTATAGTCCAATCTGTATATCCTGTAACACACACTAATGCACTGTAACACACACTGTATTGCACTCTAACACACTGCAATGCACATTAACACACTAATGCACTGTGGCACACAGTAACACGCTAATGCACTGTAAAATACTATAACACACAGTAACACACAGTGACACACCCTACAATGTAACGCACTGTTATACTCTGTAACACGCCTGGGTTAGGTAGCTAAAACACACCGTAACACACTAATGCACTTTAACACACTGTAACACACATTTTAACACACACTAACACATTGTAACAGACAGTAACACACTCGACAATGTAACATACTGTTATACACTGCAACAAACATTTTAACACACACTAACTCAGTGTAACACACTGTATCACACACCACACAGTAACATGGACTAATGCACTTTAACACACTGCAAACACACATTTTAACAACACACTAACACATTGTAACACACACCACACAATAACACTTTAACACTAATGCACTTTACCACATTGTATATGCGCACTAACACACTCTCTAATACACACTCTCTAATACACACTCTCTAGTGCACACTAACACACTCTCTAATACACACTCTCTAATACACATTCTCTAATGCACACTAACACACTCTCTAATACACACTCTCTAATACACACTCTCTAATGCACACTAACACACTCTCTAATACACACTCTCTAATACACACTCTCTAATGCACACTAACACACTCTCTAATACACACTCTCTAATACACATTCTCTAATGCACACTAACACACTCTCTAATACACGCTCTCTAATGCACACTAACACACTCTCTAATACACACTCTCTAATACACATTCTCTAATGCACACTAACACACTCTCTAATACACACTCTCTAATGCACACTAACACACTCTCTAATACACACTCTCTAATACACACTCTCTAATCACACACTCTCTAATACACACTCTCTAATACAAAAACTCTCTAATACACACTCTCTAATACACATCTCTAATCACACTCTCTAATACACACTCTCTAATGCAACTAACACACTCTCTAATACACACTCTCTAATGCACACTAACACACTCTCTAATACACACTCTCTAATACACACTCTCTAATCACACTCTCTAATACACACTAACCTCTCTAATGCACACTAACACACTCTCTAATACACACTCTCTAATACACGCTCTCTAATACACACTAACACACTCTCTAATACACACTCTCTAATGCACACTAACACACTCTCTAATACACACTCTCTAATACACACTCTCTAATGCACACTAACACACTCTCTAATACACACTCTCTAATGCACACTAACACACTCTCTAATACACACTCTCTAATACACACTAACACACTCTCTAATACACACTCTCTAATACACACTCTCTAATGCACACTAACACACTCTCTAATACACACTCTCTAATGCACACTAACACACTCTCTAATACACGCTCTCTAATGCACACTAACACACTCTCTAATACACACTCTCTAATGCACACTAACACACTCTCTAATACACACTCTCTAATGCACACTAACACACTCTCTAATACACACTCTCTAATACACACTAACACACTCTCTAATACACGCTCTCTAATGCACACTAACACACTCTCTAATACACACTCTCTAATGCACACTAACACACTCTCTAATACACACTCTCTAATGCACACTAACACACTCTCTAATACACCTCTCTAATACACACTAACACACTCTCTAATACACACTCTCTAATACACACTAACACACTCTCTAATACACACTCTCTAATGCACACTAACACACTCTCTAACTACACACTCTCTAATACACACTCTCTCCAATACACGCTCTCTAATGCACACTAACACACTTTCTAATACACACTCTCTAATACACACTAACACACTCTCTAATACACACTCTCTAACAATAGCACACTAACACACTCTCTAATACACCTCTCTAATGCACACTAACACACTCTCTAATACACGCTCTCTAATACACACTAACACACTCTCTAATACACACTCTCTAATGCACACTAACACACTCTCTAATACACACTCTCTAATGCACACTAACACACTCTCTAATACACACTCTCTAATGCACACTAACACACTCTCTAATACACACTCTCTAATGCACACTAACACACTCTCTAATACACACTCTCTAATACACACTCTCTAATACACACTCTCTAATACACACTAACACACTCTCTAATACACACTAACACACTCTCTAATACACACTCTCTAATGCACACTAACACACTCTCTAATACACACTCTCTAATACACACTCTCTAATACACACTAACATTCTCTCTAATACACACTCTCTAATACACACTAAGACACTCTCTAATACACACTCCCCCTTAATGCACACTCTCTAATACACACTAACATTCCCTCTAATACACACTCTCTAATACACACTAGCACGGACTCTCTAATACACACTAAACATTCTCTAATACACACTCTCTAATTCACACTAGCAGACACTCTCTAATACACACTAACATTCTCTCTACTACACACTCTCTAATACACACTAACACCCTCTAATACACACTAACAATTCACTCAAACTACCCCTCTCAATATAAAACACTCTCTAATACACTCTACCTCACTCTAATACACACTCTCTAATACACTCTAACATCACTCTCAAAAACACACTCTCTAATACACTCTACCACACTCTCAATATACACACTCTCTAATACACTACCTCACTCTCATATACACACTCTCTAATACACTCTAACACTCAGTCTCTAATACACACTCTCTAATACACTCTAACATCGCTCTCAATACACACTCTCTAATACATTCTCCCTACACTCTCATATACACACTCTCTAATACACTCTACCTCACTCTCATAAAACACACTCTCTAATACACTCTACCTCACTCTCATATACACACTCTCTAATACACTCTACCACACTCTCATATACACACTCTTTAATACACTCTACCTCACTCTCATATACACACTCTCTAATACACTCTACCTCACTCTCAAAATACACACTCTCTAATACACTCTACCTCACTCTCATAAAACACACTCTCTAATACACATCTAACACACTCTCATATACACACTCTCTAATACACTCTACTACACTCTCAATACACATCTCTAATACACACTCTCTAATACACTCTACCACACTCTTTAATACACATCTCTAATACACACTCTCTAATACACTCTACCACACTCTCATATACACACTCTTCTAATACACTCTACCTCACTCTCATATACACACTCTCTAATACACTCTACCACACTCTCATATACACACTCTCTAATACATTCTACCTCACTCTCATATAAACACTCTCTAATACACATTAACACACTCTCATATACACACTCTCTAATACACTCTACTACACTCTCTAATACACAGTCTCTAATACACACTCTCTAATACACTCTACCCACTCTTATACTAATACACACTCTCTAATACACTCTACCACACTCTCTATAAACACTCTCTAATACCTCTACCACACTCTCTAATACACTCTACCACACTCTCATATACACACTCTCTAATACACTCTAACACTCACTCTCTAATACACACTCTCTAATACACATCTACCACACTCTCATATACACACTCTCTAATACACTCTACCACACTCTCTAATACACACCTCTCTAATACACACTCTCTAATACACTCTAACACACTCTCTTAATACACACTCTCTAATACACACTCTCTAATACACTCTACCACACTCTCATAAACACTCTCTAATACACTCTACCACACTCTCTAATACACTCTACCCACTCTCATATACACACTCTCTAATACACTCTAACACACTCTCTAATACACACCTCTCTAATACACACTCTCTAATACACTCTACCACACTCTCATATACACACTCTCTAATACACTCTACCACACTCTCTAATACACTCTACCCACTCTCAAAACACACTCTCTAATACACTCTACCACACTCTCATATACACACTCTCTAATACATCTACCTCACTCTCATATACACACTCTCTAATACACTCTACCACACTCTCATATACACACTCTCTAATACACTCTACCACACTCTTAATACACGTCTCTAATACACACTCTCTAATACACTCTACCACACTCTCATATACACACTCTCTAATACACTCTACCACAAACCCTCTCTAATACACTCTACCTCACTTTCATATACACACTCTCTAATACACTCTACCTCACTCTCATACACACTCTCTAATACACTCTACCACACTCTCATATACACACTCTCTAATACACTCTACCACACTCTCATATACACACTCTCTAATACACTCTACCACACTCTCTAATACACCTACCTCACTCTCAATACACACTCTCTAATACACTCTACCTCACTCTCATATACACACTCTCTAATACACTCTACCTCACTTTCATATACACACTCTCTAATACACTCTACCACACTCTATACACACTCTCTAATACACTCTACACACTCTATATACACACTCTCTAATACACTCTACCTCACTCTCATATACACACTCTCTAATACACTCTACCTCACTCTCATATACACACTCTCTAATACACTCTACCACACTCTTTAATACACATATACACACTCTCTAATACACTCTACTCACTCTCATATACACACTCTCTAATACACTCTACCCACTCTCATATACACACTCTCTAATACACTCTACCTCACTCTCATATACACACTCTCTAATACACTCTATCTCACTCTCATATACACATCTTAATACACTCTACACACTCATATACACACTCTCTTATACACACTACCACACTCTCATATACACATTCTCTAATACACTCTACCTCACTCTCATATAAACACTCTCTAATACACAGTCTCTAATACACACTCTCTAATACACTTTACCTCACTCTCATATACACACTCTCTAATACACTCTACCACACTCTCATATACACACTCTCTAATACACTCTACCTCACTCTCATATACACACTCTCTAATACACTCTACCACACTCTCTAATACACTCTACCTCACTCTCATATAACACTCTCTAATACACTCTACCACACTCTCATATACACACTCTCTAATACACTCTACCTCACTCTCATATACACACTCTCTAATACACTCTACCTCACTCTCATATACACACTCTCTAATACACTCTACCACACTCTCATATGCACACTCTCTAATACACTCTACCACACTCTTTAATACACAGTCTCTAATACACACTCTCTAATACACTCTACCTCACTCTCATATACACACTCTCTAATACACTCTACCTCACTCTCATATACACACTCTCTAATACACTCTACCACACTCTCATATACACACTCTCTAATACACTCTACCACACTCTCATATACACACTCTCTAATACACTCTACCACACTCTCATATACACACTCTCTAATACACTCTACCTCACTCTCATATAAACACTCTCTAATACACTCTACCTCACTCTCATATACACACTCTCTAATACACTCTACCTCACTCTCATATACACACTCTCTAATACACTCTACCTCACTCTCATATACACACTCTCTTATACACACTACCACACTCTCATATACACATTCTCTAATACACTCTACCTCACTCTCATATAAACACTCTCTAATACACAGTCTCTAATACACACTCTCTAATACACTCTACCTCACTCTCATATACACACTCTCTAATACACTCTACCACACTCTCATATACACACTCTCTAATACACTCTACCTCACTCTCATATACACACTCTCTAATACACTCTACCACACTCTCATACACACTCTCTAATACACTCTACCACACTCTCATGTACACACTCTCTAATACACTCTACCACACTCTCATATACACACTCTCTAATACACTCTACCTCACTCTCATATACATACTCTCTAATACACTCTACCACACTCTCATACACACTCTCTAATACACTCTACCTCACTCTCATATACACACTCTCTAATACACTCTACCACACTCTCATATACACACTCTCTAATACACTCTACCTCACTCTCATATACACACTCTCTAATACACTCTACCACACTCTCATACACACTCTCTAATACACTCTACCACACTCTCATATACACACTCTCTAATACACTCTACCACACTCTCATATACACACTCTCTAATACACTCTACCACACTCTCATATACACACTCTCTAATACACACTCTCTAATACACCCTAACATACACTCTCTAATACATACTAGCAAACACTCTCTTATACACACTAACATTCTCTCTAATACACACTCTCTAATACACACTAACATTCTCTCTAATACACACTCTAATACACCCTAGCACACACTCTCTAATACACACTCTGTAATACACACTAACATTCTCTCTAATACACACTAACATTCCCTCTAATACACACGCACTCTCTAATACACACTAACATTCCCTCTAAACACACACTCTCTAATACACACTAACATTCTCTCTACTACACACTCTCTAATACACACTAACATTCCTCTAATACACACTCTCTAATACACACTAGACACTCACTCTCTAATACACACTCTCTAATACACACGCTCTCTCTAATACACACTAACATTCTCTCTAATACACACTCTCTAATACACACTAACATTCTCTCTAATACACACTCTCTAATGACACTACTTCTCTCTAATACACACTCTCTAATACACACCAACGTTCTCTCTAATACACACTCTCTAATACACACTCTAATACACATTAACACACACTCTCTAATACACATTAACATTCCCTCTAATACACACTACAATAAACACAAACACAGTATATATTCTCACGATATACACATACACACACTCTCTAATACATTCTTTAAGACACTAACACACTAGACAATACACTCTAACACACTCTCTAATGCACACTAACACACTCACTATACGCAACCAACACTATATGTACACTAACACACTCTCTAATACACAATAACACACTCACTATACACAACCAGCACTATATGTACACTAACACACTCTCTAATACTCTTACACACAAACACAATATGTACACTAACACACTCTCTAATACACACTAATATACTCACTATACTCAACCAGAATCATATGTACACTATCACACTATACAACACACCCTCTAATGCACACTAACACACTCACTATACGCAACCAGCACTATATGTACACTAACACACTCTCTAATACACACTAACATACTCTCTATACACAACCAGCACTATATGTACACTAACACACTCTCTAATACTCTTGCACACAAACATACACTAACTCTGACGCTCACTACCACACTCCCAAACACATTCTAACAGATCAATACTATTTAATTCAAACTAACACACTCTCTAATACACACTAACACTGTCTAGTACTCACTCTCTAATACACAATATATAATACTCTCTAACACACACAAACCTGCTCAGTATGTAGACTAACACACTCTCTAACACTCTCAAACACACTCTAACACATTAACACACTCTCTAATGCTAACACACTCTGACACACTCTTTTACACTAACACATCCTCTAAAACTAACACAGTCCCTACTAACACACTTTCTAATGCTCTGTAACACTTTCTAATGCACTAACACACTCTCTGCTAACACTCTCGCACACAGTAACACACACTAACCGTTGTAGCATGAAATGAATGTTAATGTATAATTTTAATTCTTACAAAATTAACCCTTTAATTCTGAGATCTGTTGTGTAGCACGTTGCAAACCAAAACCACATGTTTATTACTGGCCTAGAAAACGAAGTATAAATAAACTCCACCCCCTCAGGCACACCGGATCAGGGGGCAAGCGCTTGTTATAAAATGCTAATAACGTGATATTGGGCCATTGTTTTATCTAAACAATTCTAAACACTGATAATAATAAAAAAGAGCTCCTGGGACGCTGCAAAGACTATTTCAGGTTGCTGTGGAGGGGTGTTGTGTCTATTTTTGGCTCTAACGGGAAGTCAAAGCGTCTTTTGTTCTCCCTGAATCCATTTCAGGCCGTCCTGTTATTTTTAGATCTCTGAAATCTTGCTGTGGCTGCAGTAATGTGCTGAGGAGACACGTGAACACCTGAGAGGTTTCAGTTAATAAAACACTAGTCACGGGGGGACTTTTTTTACGAGATAAAAAAAAGGGACAATTATTTTATTTTTTTTTTTTTAAATGAAAAACTCTCGGTATTGTAGAATCTTCTGAATTATCGACTTGCATTCGTGTTTACACTCTTCCTCTTTCACTCCAGTCCTCATTTAGCCGTTTTTCATGTTGCGATCCGACATCGACTTCTGCTCAGCCTTTACAATATTGAATAGATCGTGTAACCGATACGGTAATGACTTCCCCTGAGTCGCTGCTGATTAGCTCGTTGCTTGCGCAGCACTTTATGCATTCGGAAGGCTCATGTTTATTCTGCTAAAAGAACAGGATCGGGTTCATACGTCTCCCTCTTCTTCTTCTTCTTCTTCTGATAAACATATAAGCTTAATGGTTCAAATTCCAAGTGAGCACCGATTCCTGACTCAGAGGATTAAATAGTGTTGGTTATGAAGCTTAGCACTCAGTATGTTTCAGTTGTCGAGCACGCAAACGAAAGAAGGAAGACGTCGGTTTGCATATGAATGCTCTGTCCTTCACGAAGGAAATTAGACATGCATCAGATAAGAAAAGAAATAACAGTTTGACTTCCCGTCACTCCACAGAATCCTGCTCTTGCAATAAAGCAGTCGAGTCGAAGTAGGCGGCCTGAAGCTCAGCACTGATGAGCAAAGACAGAAAAACTGAGGAAAAATTGCAGAGCCTGCGTTTTTTTTTTTTCTCTTTCTCTACAGGACGTTTGATGGCAACCGAAAAAACGAACAGAGGAAATGATTTCTCTCCTTTCCAACAGATCCCAAAACAACTTCTGAGCAATTTCGGTTCCCTATTTATTTCATCAGCTATAATCCTGACATGAAGCTCGGTGTACACCTTCCGCTCGCCGCCACTTCCGCAAAAACCCGACGGCGGATATTAACGGCGTTAACGAGCACATCATTTGTCATGACAGATGTTGAGATAACTCTGTGTGTAATGGAGCCCAAATGGTGTTGGAGAGGTTGATAAAAATCCGATTTGATTACATCTGGCAAGCAGCCATAATTGAAAACGACAAAAGGAACGAATCGCTCGCTCTGGTTACGTTCGTGCGATATAGTTATCACGGAGATGGAGCGAGGAGAGCTGGAATATCCTTAATTAACACAAGACTATAATTAGTGTCTAGACTAAGAGAGAGATCTTTTTTTCTGTCTATGCCCTCTGGCTGTGTGTGTGTGTGTGTGTGTGTGTGTGTGTGTGTGTCCAATTGTGAACAAAAGACTTTCAAGCACAAAAATCTCTGTATCATTTCTAAAAGTAAGATTAATATAATAGAAAATCACTGCATCAGCTTGTGTGTCTCCAACTGGCGGTATTTTGGCCTACTTGCTAGTTTACTTCCTCGCAATATTTTCCAATCGTCTTCCAACAGAGCTCTTTATCAGGCCCTTAAAATAACGACCATAGTCACTGAATGAAATGTGTGTGTGTGTGTGTGTGAGAGAGAGGGAGTGAAGTGTGTGGTGTCCAATTAGGTGCCTGGAAAAGCGTCACTTCATAACCCCATAGAACAGGGCTCCGGCGTGAGACAGAAAAATATTCATGTTCATATTCCCTTTATGAAATTTTTAATAAAGCCGGAGTGTTTCAGTGGCGGCTGAGCGAAAAAAAACAAAAAACATTTTACATCCATACTCTTCTTTTAAACAAGCCGAATCTCTTTGACTCTTAAATCCCGGGATCTTTCTACATAAACACATCCTCTTCGAACTAGCAATCACTCGAGGAAACGCAGATGTAAAGTGGCTGTTTATCAAGACTTCACCTGCAGTAGCTCAGCTAGTCTGGCACTGCAGAGAGATTACTGCTTGTCATCTGTAGACATGAGCCTTGACATAAAAAAAAAAAACCTGCATCTGATATGAAATACTCTTTTCTGGTTACTAGCTTCAGAATCACCATACACGTGTGTGTGTGTGTGTGTGTGTGTGTGTGTGTGTGTGTGTGTGTGTGTGTGCGCATTTCTGACACAAATTGTGAGCTTTTCAGAGAAAGATATTTCATCAGGGGAGTTGAAAAAAAAACAATATTCAGGGAAGAGGAAATGTCAATCAAATTTAAATAAAGTGATACTATCGTATGCTTTAAGAACTCGCACTTATTCCACTTGTGTATATGTGTGTGTGTGTGTGTGTGTGTATGTGTGTGTGTGTGTGCTGCCATGTAGCAGATGCCTGAGCTCAGCACTTCTGCTCGGTGTGTGAGTCACATGCAAACCCAGCTGTATTTCCATATGTTCCTACGCCACGTTCTACCTGACCGAAAATCCCGTCCTCATCCTAAATGCCCTGAACGTCAGCGTACCGAATCCTCCTCCTCCTCCTCCTCCTCCTCCTCCTCCTCCTCTCAGAACCATCCACATTTCCTTGATCCCTGACCTGATAGGTCAAAGAGATTTCTCACACTAAGGGAAATGAAGCTGAAACGTCCTGCTGCAAGAACGAGAGGCTGGTGAGACAGCGGTGTCCAAACACGCGTGACTCGAAATCCTTTTCACTTCTCTATATGCTAATCACCTCAACATGACCGAGAGAAGCCTCCAACTAGCCAGTTTTTGACTTTTAAACCGAAATAAACAAGTGAATCAGCAATCGGAGAAATATTACACTGCTGTATGTGTTTCTTCTCACAATGCTAAAGTTACACAAAGAATATTTTCTCTAGGCAGCCTGGGGTCACTACAGTAAAGTGCATTGATGCAAATGAGATGCAGAATATCAATGACGGACCTGCGATTAGCATTAAAGGAAAGTAAAATCCATCCTTAATCTACAATAAGAACCTGATCTTCAGTAGCAGGCAAGGTGAGGTTTTTTAACTCTTGGTTCATCTCTACCTAAAGAAACTGCTGGACTTTAGTCCTCAGCTCCTAAACTTTCCTGGCCTTAAGGCTATCGCATCACCGTCTCCACTATTTCCAAGCTGGATTTCTCATGGATATGGCGTTCAACATCACAGGAAGATGGCGAATGAGTAAAGAAGCTCTTTCGTTTTTAGCAGCAAAAGTTTTAAAACACACCGCATCCTCTCAGCATGACCAAATCCATTTAAGCGAAATGCTCTGAGTTCACCTTGTAACAAAACTCGGAGGATTTGGTTCTAAATTCTGTCGACGTCTCCTGCCGATCCGTCTCCCCCTTCCGGAGATCTCTCATTGGCAAACTTATCCAGCCGATCCACTTCAAGGACGTTCCGCCTCAATTCATTTAGCATCTCATGGATTTTCTTGAGCTTGTGTCCAGGAATAAAATAATGAACCTTTTCACACCCCTCCCAACACTTGCACATTAAAAGCACCCATCAAACGGTCCTGCACTGATTGATCCAGAGCTATCAGAGCGCTAGTTTTTATTGCTAATTACCGAGCCTTCCCCCCTCGGCACTATAACAAACTTAGCGCATTAAAATACAAGAGCAGCAAGAAAAAAAAAATGCTCAAAGAGGTTTATCTGCTCATAAAAATGTGCTGCGGCCCATGTGTGTGTGAGTGTGTGTGTACATGTGATTCCTTAATTGGTGTTATGTCACAGGCACTACATCGCTAGCGCTCGGTTATCAAAGTAAAGCATGCGTTGCTCCCTTTGAAACAAGCTATTAGCCGTTTTAAACAAGCTAAGAAGATGGCGTGCAGAGGTAGCCACAGCCCGGAGCCTTTACTGCCATCCAGTATCAACACAGGAGATGAGAAATTTCATGATATTAAGTCAAGGCTGTTGTTTCATTCTACGGTCCCCTCCGGCTTTATTAACGCTTTTGCCAACAGCTTGTTCAGGATCCATTTCATGAGTGCCGGCTTTGCTTTTTTACGGCTGCTTAGGAATGTCAGCAAACATTAGGCTGCATTCAGCTTAACCCTGCACGTGCATAACGGCGACGACTCTGTGGAAACGCAAAGCTGACTGGCAGTCGATCTGACGTTCTTTTGCCATGTCTAAAATGAGAACAAATGCAGTTTCCAAATATGAACATTCCTGACGATCCCGACCGGGTAGTTACTAAAGATGTTGTAAATGCATCATGTAACACCTGGATGTTTAGTTGTCCTGCAAGCTTCATATCTGACTTCTCGCCTGCTTGCCAAGACCTCCCACTTGAGTGAACATTTTGGTGCTTCCTCAGGATCTTAAACTTTCTATCCCAAAATCTAATGTCAGCCTCTAGACCAAGGTAGCAGATCTTCCATTCAAACCTTGACACACTGTGTCTTCCTGCCCAGGGGCAGTGACAAATCTGTGCCCTCTTGAATTCCAGTAATCCTACAGCACACAAAGCCAGTCTTATCTTGAAAGGGCCAGTGTCGTGACAGGTTTTCTTTCTAACCAAATAGCCTATTGAATGCTAGCAAGATCAACAGGTGGAATCAGAAAGAAACCCTGCACCCACACAGGATCTTAAAGGGTAAGATTGGACACTGGTTTAGACAATTGTGCACTTCACACAATTCATTTGTGGCAACAGTTTGGGAACAAACCACATGAGGGTCTGACAGTAAGGAAATCAGATTCATTTCACAGTCAAGAGTTAACCGAAACTCCACGAGTATGTATTTTATTCGACTGTATGATTGTGTGTAAAAACCCAGCCTAGAGCCTCTGCTGATGACATCACACCCACCCAATCCTTTCCCATCCCCCCAATTTATTGATCTTTGTCTCTTATTGATTAACTGTCAGCCAGCTGGCAATAAGCCTCCTCGTTAACATGCTGGCAGAGGTTCATTTGTCCATATGTGTGTGTGTGTGTGTGCGTGTGTGTGCATGTGTGTGTGTGTGTGTGTGTGTGTCCACCTCTTGGCCTAAGTTTAACATTACAGATCGATGAGCTATTGCAGGATTGGCTGAATGAGCTGCCCATGTCCATCAGTCTCCAGCTGGCATGCCTACTTCCAGATGTTGATCAAACATCTACTGAGTGCTCGGGATCAGAAACTGACTGTGGGGAAACCGTTCTGTGGATGAGTGCCATCCATCCATCCATCCATCCATCAATTTTCAAGGGATCTTGTAATTCCTGTACTGTCTGTTTTACCTGGAAGAAGAGAGGAATAAAAATGGAGAAATGCCCGTTTTTATTGCTCTAACCTGATATACACCTAGTCTAGACAGCCCAAGATAAACCAGTCATTATATTTACAGGGAACATGGAGGTGGGTTGGAGGATGGTGCTTTGACGTCCATATATTAGAGACAAATTTGATTCTGCTGGCATTTTCGGTAACAATATCCTCAGAATGTCAGGACCTGTGGGTGAACAGTGACAGAAAAGAGAGATAAGAAGGAAAAAAAGCAGCCAATTGGACTTTGCTCCAGAAATGTCATGTGCCCCTTTCTCTGTCTCGAGCTCTATCTACCTCTCCGTCTGGAGACACCACATGCTGTCAGGCACTACCTGTTTCATCTGACCACCACCTTTGACACATTTGCCACGCACCTCTGGGGCTGGGGGTTCGATTTCTGATTCCTGATGTGATCTTCAGGAGGGTTCCTCCAGGAACTCTGGTTTCTTCCCAAGTCCAAAGATATGACTCGTAGGCTGATCTCTACATTGTCCGTAGAGTGTGAATGAGTGTGATCGTGCCTAGCGATGGGTTGGCACCCTAGACCAGGTGTCCCTAGGGTATCTGCCTTGTGCCCCAAGTCCCCTGGGTTAGACTCCAGTTTCCTTGTGACTCTGTGTAGGATACATGGTATAGATAATAGACGCATGGTTTGTGAAGCAAGTCAAACAAACAGAGTGAGAGAAAGAGAGAGAGCACTTCATTTCACTATACTGTGCTTTAAGTCCTCTTGCTCTAAGGCTGGCATTCTTAATGATATTTTAACATCAGGATATTCCATGAGCATGAAGTTTAGTAGTTATGGACGTATCATGTTTATGCGCCTGTTTGAAATTCCGTGCCGACATTAAAAATGTCTATTTATCGCCGACCAGATCGCAAACACGCACATTACATTTCATTCCATTAGCAGCGACGGCGCAGCTAAACAGAAGGTGTAATATATCAAAGCAGTAATAGAAGCATAGCTAGGGGGAATAAAAGCAGACAAACAAATGAAAACACAATTTCGTGTTACAGTAAGCTGAAAGAGCAAACACAACAGACTCTGCCGAGGAAAACGAGAGCCTGATTCTTGAAATAAATGATGATAGCGAGTGTGTGTTTGTAATGTCATCTCTATCTAACTGTGTTTGTCTTGTCTTTGGAATCTTCTTAATGACTCTATTACATAATTGTTTTTCTCATTTGTGAAACATTTGGATGTGAGTAGAAATGTAGTGAGTAAACACAGTAGTGTGTTTATTTTGGCAGATCCAAGAATCGTAGTCAGGATCTTTAGCAAAGGTCATAATACTTGCAGGCACATTTAATAAAAGTCATGAACCCTGGATTATACCAAGCAGGATGGCTGTTACATATAACTGGTGGTCATTTGCACCATCACTGTTGCACATCCTCTGAAACTTTTCCACATCCGTGTGCCGCAATACCGACTTTAACAGCGGGGGCAGTACAGCACCATGTGCCACAGCATGTGCAGCTGACTAAACAAGCTACTACTGAATCTCAAATCACATAATTATGCACTATTCTACTAACAGCTGTTCTGATATGGTTAGTGTTTGGATTTTAAAAACCCCTTTAAACCTTGTATCAGCCTTCTGGATTTTCTAGATTCGTAAATACTTTTGGTTTTCGATTTGAGACGTCGGTCAATGTTGTAACAGTCACAATGTTCAGAGATCTGGCGCTTGGTGATGAAACGGCTTGAAACTGCTCAATATTTTACACTTGGGAAAACCTGATGGACAGAGATGTTTCGTGTTCTGACGTGCAATCAAGTGGACGTCATTTTTAATCCCTCAGATACGTTCTATATTAAAGTCACAAGTCATGTGTCAAGTACAAGCCAGGCCTCGAGGAACCCAAACCAGAAACGTACAAGCGTGTATTTAATGATAAATGTGAGAGAAATGTAAAACAAAATAATCAAGGACTAACACGAAACAGGCGTACACAATCAGGTAGCAAATAAAAGACAAGATGTGAGTAGAGAAAGGACTAGAACAGAAGTTAGTGAGGTTCACATAAGTTCCTCTTTCTTTCATTTTCTGTTCCATCTGTCTCTCTATATGCTTATCGAACTCTCCTTGGCGCTTCGTGTCTTTTGTTCTCTCTCTCTTTCTCTCTCTGTCTTCCTTCTCTCCTTCTCACTCCCTCAGCAGGTAATTCAGGTCAGTTGTGTTTTTTCAGCTCCAGAGAGCTCCAGTCGCCGCTGTGTAATCAATCACGGTCTAACCATCTATCTCTGAAGACCTGCTGAGGCAAATAACATGCCAGAGAGAGAGAGAGAGAGAGAGAGAGAGAGAGAGAGAGAGAGAGAGAGAGAGAGAGAGGGAGAAAGACTTCATCAGTGGGTCAGGGAAGTGGACACACATAACCATTTGTCACTGCCATCATGCAGCACAACTGGGACTGAGTTTAGATTGTGGAAAGACTGATTCTTCATCTTTTTTTCTGCTGTTTTATTTCATGTTGAGGGACCATGAAAGACTGTGGTGTGTGTTAACCAATGAACTGGGCTTTTTTATGCATTTGTTTGTGGACAGGGAGGAAAAATAAAGAGACTGTACCATCAGATGTGGATTCTATATAACTGTTATGTTAAACGTCATCTCTGAAGTCTGATAAGATCATGTTAAATATCACCTTCTGCTCTTCTGTTTGTTGAAGTCTCTCTCTCTCTCTCTCTCTCTCTCTCTCTCTCTCTCTCTCTCTCTCTCTCTCTTTCCCTCTGACTTCCACATTCTAATGCTCATTTTCTGTAACAGCGACTCTGACAATAGTCCAGCTCAATCACACTGACTGTATATGACGTAAAAAAATCATTTTTTTTTCTATTAGCATATGTTTATTTAACGTATTTTGGAAGGAGTCTCCAGTGTCAGAACTTTCAGAGTGTAAGCGTGATTTTCATGTTTCCTCAGACGTGTCTAGAGCTGGAACGCTACCTTCAGACGGAGCCCAAGCGGCTATCGGAGCTCTTCGAAGACGAGCTGGACCGCCTGCTCTCTCCAGACTTCATAGAAGGACACGGAGAGGAGGAGTCGCTCAACCCGTCACTCATCAGCCTGACGTCATCGCCTCTGCACCTCGACAGGGAGCCGCTGACCTCGCCATCCACCCCGGACCCTTCCGACCTCAGTACGGGGGTTGACGTGGCCCAGCTGAATGCGCTCACCACCCTGACTCCGCCCTCGTCCCCGGAACTGGAGCGCCATTCTCTCAAGACCGCCCCCACTCTCTGTACCACGGCCGACGGGACTCTAATGCTGAAACTGGCCGTGGCGCGGCCGCTCTCACCCGGACCTAGCGACGGTGAACAGGCGAGCAACACGGGGCAAAGAGACTCGGTCGATAACAAGAAGAGAGTGCACCGCTGCCAGTTTGATGGCTGCAGGAAGGTCTACACCAAGAGCTCTCACCTCAAGGCACACCAGAGGACACACACAGGTAGAACCAACAAACACACACACACACACAAAGATATGAACTATTAAAGGAAATCTCACGATACTGCAACACAGCACCTAGACAAGCTCATAATTAACACCTCAGCTCCTGCGTCATCACACCGCTTCCTCAAGACTGCCTCAGCACCTCGTCACAAACTTTCAGAAACTTCAGTTTTCTTCCAGGAATTAGAGAGATGTGTGTGTGTGTGTGTGTGTGTGTGTGTGTGTGTGTGTGTGTGTGTGTGTGAGAGAGAGAGAGAGAGAGAGAGAGAGAGAGAGAGAGAGCAACAACATTTATTAAGATACAGCTAGTCACACTCGTCATTTACTGTAACAAGCTGAAATTTCCCTCCAGATGTTTTCCTCATTAACAACTTTAAGAGAGAGAAAGAGAGAGAAATGGAGAGAGAGAGTGACAGACAGACAGACATTCAGACAGACAGGGGAAAGGAAAAGACATGATTGAGGCACTGACAGAGCAGGAAGTGTGTAAGAGAGAGAGAGAGAGAGAGAGACAGGCAGAGAGGATGGGAGAGATACTCTCTATCTCTCTACCTCTTTACCCCTGAGACAGGGAGAGGGAGAAAGACAGAAATAAACACAGAGAGACACAGAGACAGACAGACAATCAGATGAGAGAGAAAGAGAGAGAGAGAGAGAGAGAGACAGAGGAGTGTTGAGGTTTGATCGTTTAGTTTTCTAGACTTTTTCAGCTCAGTGTGTTTTGTTATTAACATCATCACTGGACCCTGTTCTATCTGTCATTACACAACCAGGAGAGAAAGACTTTGGAGAAAAGCAAAGACAAAGTGAAGAGAAGAAAGGAGAGTGTGTGTGTGTGTGTGTGTGTGTGTGTGTGTGTGTGTGTGTGTGTGTGTTTGTTTCTGCGAGTTTGGAGTAGGAGTGGTTTCTAAGCAACCTGCACATCTTGGCTGAACAGCCACTCCATTCCCGGCATCGGCGTCACCTTACACCGCTCACACACATACATACACACACACACACACACACACACACACACAGAGCGTGTAGGGCTCTGGTTGCCAGGCGACTGCATCCTCCCCTGGCAGCACAGGCCGTAATTGGCTAGTTCCAGATTGTGCTCGCGCCTGGTTGCTAGGTGACCGTCTCTAGCATCCGTGCCACCGTGACTTATAATTGCTCCGAGTTGCAGGCACAGGTCCGAACCTGCGCTGTGTGTGTGTGTGGGGTGTGTGTGTGTTAGGGGTTTTCAAGACATTTAATTAATCAATCACTTTTCATAAGAGTAACGTTTAAAAAGCATTGAAAGTTTAGGGGGCTGTCTGACACGTGGTGGGTGTCAGCACCATGTGTCACTTCTGCACACGTATAAAACACGCGGTGAACATCGATACATACAACATACCAGTGCATCGTTTCTACATGTACAGTCACATCATCAGGATTATGAGAAAAAAAATAGCAGCAAAAGCACTAAAAGCAGCTTTGATCCTCATTGATCATGTGTGTGTGTGTGTGTGTGTTCCTCATCCAGTAAACGTGAATTCCTTTATTGATACGGTCTCTCAGAGTTTTATTTGCTTTATAGAGCCACTGTGTCAAGTGGAACCAATCCATGAATCTGACTTTCGGCTTGTTATATTAGTTCCTGTTTTTTTTTCCCTTCTCATTACTCTTAATCTTATTTATTCCATAAAGCAGGTGCAGTGAAATAAACGCTCAACGATAGCACTGGGGCTGTTCGGCTCTCCAGGAAGAACGCTGAAATGCTTTTTTTTTTTTTTTTTTTCCTTCGGTTCTGTGGTTTACTGCATTGCTCTTTATCCCAGAGGACTAAATTGATACGCACGCAATTTAGCTTTGATTTGTGCGCGCAGACGGTTTTTAAAGGCTCGTTGGGAAGATTTGTGGCTGCGTCTCACGGCTCAGACAGAGGCAGCCGACTGACAGTAAATATGAAGTTCCTCCCCATTAAGCATCATTACCACGCTAATGATAGCGTCCAAATAAGCTGCCCCATCCCCCCAGTTTACTATACAGATAAACAAACACACTCACACACACACACACATGCTGTGACGTACACTCTGTGTATTTTTATAAACAGGTTGTTTTGTTGCAGGCTGATTAATGTGTACGTCACTGATTTGGATTGTTGCAGCAATCCCATGAGGTGTGTGTGTGTGTGTGTCTGTGTGTGTCTCTAGGTGAGAAGCCCTACAAGTGCTCATGGGAAGGCTGCGAGTGGCGTTTTGCACGTAGTGATGAACTGACGAGACACTACCGCAAACACACGGGCGCCAAACCCTTCAAGTGCGCACACTGTGACAGGTGAGGCTTCATCATCAATGCTTCAACCAGAGAAGTGACCAAAAAAACAGCGTGATGTAATCAGTTCTCCTTAAATGGAGTAAAATAAAATGGTGTGGATGTAAAAGAAAGAAAGAGAGAGACAGACCAAGAAGCAGACATGGGGGCGAGGGGGTGTTGTGCAAAGCGAGAACGACATATGGAGGCAGAAAGACAGACAGAGGGACAAAGAGATATATAGAGTGAGTGAGAGTTAGAGAGAGAGAGAGAGAGAGAGAGAGAGAGAGAGAGGAGAGAGAGAGAGAGAGAGAAAGACGGACAGAGAAAGTGTGTGAGAGACAGAGAGAAAGAGATACAGACAGGGTGTGTGTAAGAGAGAGGGACACAGGCAGACAGTGTGACAGACAGACAGAGTGTGTGAGACAGACAGAGAGACAGACAGACAGACAGACAAACAGAGTGTGTGAGAGACAGAGAGAGATAGACAGACAGACAGAGTGTGTGAGAGACAGAGAGACAGACAGACAGAGTGTGTGAGAGACGGACAGAGTGTGTGAGAGACAGAGAGTGAGAGAGACAGACAGAGTGTGTGAGAGAAAGACAGTGTGTGTACAGAGACATAGAGAGAGACAGACAGACAAACAGACAGAGCGTGTGAGAAACAGACAGACAAAGTGTGTGAGAGACAGAGAGAGAGAGACAGACAGACAGACAGAGCGTGTGAAAAACAGACAGACAGATTTTGTGAGAGACAGAGAGGCAGACAGACAGAACGGAAAAAGCCAAAAGCCAAAGGAACACTGGAACGAGTTAAAGCTCTCTCAAAAAGACAGATGAGCCAATCAACATGTAAATATGGAATGACTGACAGGTGAGTAGATGCACTGGAGAGTCTCGGATATTAACCACAGACGCTACCATTAGACATGTTAACATCAGCTAGCTAAACTGATCAGGATGTGCCACTGATGAAAATTTGTCTCTTCAAACATAGACACGAGAAACGTTTGGTGGTTGGTCAGGGTAAAAAATCAGGTGTATATACACACACTTCCTCTGATGCAGACTGGTGATGGGACTGTAGTGAAATTAAAATCCTCTTCGGGACAAAAAAAAAACATGTACGGCACGGTTAATAGTGTCGAATAAAGAGGAAAAAACAGCTCTTTGTTCGATTTGGCTCAACGCCTGCAGTTAGAAAAAAACCCAAAACAACAAACAAACAGTTTCTGTGTATCGCCCCCTGAGGGGCAATCTCATGCACAACCTCTCTTTGATGTAAATAAGTCCTTCACGCCTTTTACACTCGTGTGTCCTTTCTGGACACCTTCGGGAATCCACTTCTGTCAGGAGAGGCCCAGATTACCATTATAGTGTGTGTGTGTGTGTGTGTGTGTGTGTGTGTGTGTGTGTGTGTGTGTACAAGTGTCCACAGTGTCTCCGTGCCTAAACTGAGTCTTAAATACAACACAGAACCTGTAGGACCTCCAAGACCAACTGCTATGATGCCTCTTGGCAGCACCATCTGTCCTTCTTGATCTCCGAGCAAAATAAATAAATCAGATTATCTTACATTAAATTAAAAAAAAAAAAAAAAAATCAGATAGTTTGTGCTGCACAGCATTATTTGGTAAAAATCTTATTTATACATATAAATTGTGCTACATATTTCCACGCTGGTTGATTCTTGAGTCGATTAGCATGATCATTTATTAGTACTATAAAGTCATTAGCATTAATGTTAACATTTCATTCATTCATTCATTCATTGTCTACCGCTTATCCGATCTACACTCGGGTCACGGGGAGCCTGTGCCTATCTCAGGTGTCATTGGGCATCAAGGCAGAATACACCCTGGACGGAGTGCCAACCCATCGCAGGGCACACACACACACACTCTCATTCACTCACGCAATCACACACTACGGACAATTTAGAGATGCCAATCAACCTACAATGCATGTCTTTGGACTGGGGGAGGAAACCGGAGCACCCGGAGGAAACCCCCGAGGCACGGGGAGAACATGCAAACTCCACACACACGGCGAAGGCGGGAATCGAACTTGCTAACCACTAAGCCACCGTGCCCCCCAATGTTAACATTTCCCCAAACATAAATAAATACATGCTGATTATACTTTTTGTAGCATTTTCCTGACACAAAACATGTTGAGGAATGTCTAAAAATGTTGAGGAATAACCACGCTAAATGCTGCTTGGGATTCAGTAGCATGCTAGTTTTTTTTTTAATCTAGCTACATTCATGCTTATTCATACATTTGTCTATCTCTATCTCTATTTAGCAACACTGTAGAGTTTATTCAACACAACATGTGATCAATTTCAGAGTGAAATCTTTATAAAAAAAAAAGCTTTATAGTTTATTATGAAAGCTTTATAATGCTGGAGCTGTGGAGTGCTTCACTGTCTTAGTCACTGCTACACAGTCTTTTCAGTGTTTCAGCAAGTTACAAGTTAGCAAGCAAACAGTACATATACGTATACACAGTATACACAGCTAGTGTGTTACTTTCTACTCATAAATATCAACATTATCCTTTTTATTCTTTGCTAACCATCTCCCTGTTGGTCTTGCAGGTGTTTCTCAAGGTCAGATCACCTGGCCCTCCATATGAAAAGACACGTTTAAATGAAAGGACGACGCCTCCGGGAGGAAACCGGACACACAGATTAGAACGGACACAAATTCCATCCTGTTCCAAGTGGAGCCAATCTGAACGTTTTTTTTTTTATTTAACGCGACCAATCAGGTCTCAGAGAGGAGAACCTAACAAATCCGATTAGGAATTTAGACTACAGCCACATGCTTTCTCCCTAACTGTGGGGAATGTATTTCCATTTTCCTTTCGTAGATAGTGCATAAAACCCCCAGAGGAATGTTGACGAAAAGGATAACATCTATAGACGGTTTTTTTTTGAGCAAGACTGTTTTCAGGAACAATTAAGTAACGTTTGCACAAGCGCAGCCGAGGATCGAAACACCGGAAGATTTTGTTACTTCATCTGAGGACGCAAATCTCGGATTTGTTATCGTTAATGTTCTTGCACACATCTTGAACTGTGCTGTTTATTTATGCTTCTTGAATTTTTTTTTTTTTTTTAACTTTCCTCCAGAACTAGCATGAAAAAAAAAAATCGACATGACGACGGCAAGAACAACAAGGCAGCACTATAAAAAAGTAAAACGTCAAGATGTTCGCGAAACAGTATATTAGCATCTTGCTACCTTTCTGAATAAATAAAATGGATAAATAAAGCAAAGGAGCGGTGTGCGATATTTAAGCCTGTGCTCCCGCTGTTCGCTCATCTGTCGCTAGCGTGTACTCTGCCCTTTCTAATGAACTAAAATGAGAGCCATCTGACTTCCCCGCTCTCCGGCGTCAGGCTCTTCCTGGCATCAGGCCGGCCTGGTCACAGTTGATTTCACGGAATAACAAAGGCGCAAGGTCATGACACACACACACACACACACACACACACACACACACACACACACACACACACACACAAACTGAATGCTAATCCTAATCTGAATATTCATCAAGTAAATATGTAAAACATCCTCATCCTTCTGTATAGAAAAGTAAAGGCTTTCTTCGAAATCTCAAGGTTTTTAAAAAAAATTTGTTTCTATGAACAAAAAGAAAAAAAAATCATAAAACAATTCAATAAAAATTGTGAAATGTTTTCTCGTGCCCCGGATCTTTTTGAACATTCAATACGAACAGTTGTTCCCTCCACAGCATCTCTATTCTTTCTTTCATTTAGCCAAATATAACGCAAACAATAAACTCCCCCTGAAGACTTTCCAGCTTAACCTCTGCTCTTATAGATTCAATGATTCAATGAATCAGTGAATCAATGAATCAGTGAATCAATGAATCAGTGAATCAATGAATCATACTTTCAACTGGTATAAAATGATCTACATATGAATTTTTTTCACTCCATTCAAATGCAATATAATTTTTACAGCCATGAATTACTTCCTTATCCAGTAATACAAACTTTTGGCTTATTTTCTGACAAAAACAAAACAAAAAACAATAAATAAAATCTAAAATATCAGCGATCAAGTGGCTTTTTGAAAGAATTTTCGAGCGAATTTAAACAATCCGAGTTTTTAAGGTTGTTTTTTTTCCTCACTGTGATTCTGCTGTGAGTTTTCTTTCTCACGTCTCGCTCTGTCTCTCCATCTGAATGTTTGTGCTGTACAAAAGCATATGATTTGTATTCCATGATATTAGTACAACGATGTTAATATCTATATTAAGGGGGAAAAAATGAAGAAGACGAAGAAGTTTATTTTTGTTACCGGTTTGTTTCGTAATCCTTTTTTAAAAATCGGTATTGTAATATATCTATGCAAGAATTGTCCAAGTGAAGCAATTTGATTTCAAAACGTCATCATGTGTAATAAACGGTAGAAATCTTACAACTGCTGCCTCTTAATGGTTCGTTTTCTGCCTGAAATTTCAATTCCTACAACAATCATCATCATAAATTACAGATTTGCTAACAAGTGTTAATTTACGGATCTGTGCTGTGATCTCAGCTCATCTGTCCTTGACGCTCTGTCTTAAAGATACTGTAGAGACGAAACACGACATCTAAACTTCTTAAATGTAAAGCATACGAGGAATTCACTGCTGGGTTTTAATACACAAGTCTAGCAATTTAAAACTTCATTACAAAACTGATGATCCTCACTTATTCCCCCTCTTTCTCTCTTATTCTCTTTTTCTCTCTCCCCCTTTCTCTCCCTCTCTCTCCCACTCTTTCACTCCCTCCCTCTCTCTCTCTCTTTCACCCTCTTTTGCACAAGAGAGACAAACAGATGAAACGGCTAATTCAATAACTAAGAGATAATCAGCGAGCAATTATATACCAGAAAATGGTCTTCTGCAGCGGATTAACTCACGAGACGCCGCCTGGATGGTTTACTCTCTAAAGTTCGCTCATCTAGAACTAATGCATATAATGGAAACGGGCATCGTCGCCTCGCCTTGCCTCTAGCCCACCACTCTCACTCCGAATTATCGTTTTATCATTTCACAATTATACACAGACACACGATACAGCCGTGAGTTATCTGCTCAGCTCCACTTCAGCTCCTCATCCAGATGGATCATGAATGAATCGGTGATCAGCATTTTGATTTAAAAAGCCACAAATCTGTAACTATATAGCAACAAGGTATTGTGTTTAATTTCATTCATTCAATTCATTCATTGTCTACCGCTTATCCGATATACTCTCGGGTCACAGGGAGCCTGTGCCTATCTCAGGCGTCATCGGGCATCAAGGCAGGATACACCCTGGACGGAGTGCCAACCCATCGCAGGTGTCAGGCTTTTGGTATCTAGTGCTCTTTTAGTGCTCCTTATAGGGCTCCTCAGATCCCGGATCATCATCGGAGGGATGAAAATACAATGAAAAGGACAAAACATAAAGGGAAGCTCGAAAGGGAAACTCAGAACTCGAAAGGGAAACTCGGGAGGGAAACTTGGGACTCGAAACAAAAACAAAGAGAAGGAGAAACTCCCGAGGAGAAGAAGGCAGATCCAGAAGCCCGAGCACAAAATAGAGACAGCACCAAAGGCCCACCCGAAAAGCCGGCCACATAACCTCTAACGCCGACTACAGACAATTAAAGACCCCAACCCCGAAACCGAGAAACAAAGAGACTTAAATACCCACAACCGAACGAGACACATGTGAAAGCAATACACTAATTGCACAGGCACAGGAGCTTCATGAGGACCTCTAGCGTCCAAAAACAAAACAGCCTAAAACCTCACAGCAGGGAGCACACACTACGGACAATTTACATTTACATTTCTGGCATTTAGCAGACGCCCTTATCCAGAGTGACTTACACTTTCATCTCATTTTTTATACAACTGAGCATTTTTTGGGGTTAAGGGCCTTGCTCAGGGGCCCAGTAGTTGCAGCTTGGTGGACCTGGGATTCCGATCAGTAGTCCAATGCCTTAACCACTAAGCTACCACATCCCCCAATTTAGAGATGCCAATCAATCCACAATGCATAGGAAACCCCCGAGGAACGGGGAGAACATGCAAACTCCACACACACGGTGTTGATGGGAATTGCACCCCCAATCCTGGAGGTGTGAGGCAAACCTGCTAGCCACCATGCCACCAAGCCACCGTGCCCCCCTGTGTTTAATTTTTACTGACTAAATTTTGTTAAGCTAAGCTAAGTTGATTATTATTATTACATTAATTTAACTGTACCTTATGTAGTATTTACTGTTGTACTTTTTCTCCACTCTCGTTTAACATTTTCGTACGTTTAACATTTGCATTTAATGTTCATGAAGGTTATAGCACTTTTTTCTCCTCTCATGAAGTCAAAATAAAAACAAACACAGCTTGTTACCACAAAATGTAAACTTTGTCTGTGATGAGAACTTGACTGTGGTGGAAAACCTCCTTCTATGAATATTTAATAATCATGCAGAAAACATCACTGTACCAACAGTCTTATGTTTTTTGTTAATAAAGACATATTATCTTTTATTATATCGAGTGTCCACCATGTTAGAATGAGCGCATTAACATACAGCTGTGATGCTGCTGTTCTTCAACACCTTCTGACCAATTGGAGTCCAGAATTCAGTGTATCTATTTATTAGAAGCGTATTCACAGTTCTTTTCATTTAAGCAAGGCTGAATCTCTCTCTCTCTCTCTCTCTCTCTCTCTCCTCGCTCTCTCTCTCTCACTCTCTCTCTCTCTCTCTCTCACCTCACAGCTTTCTAATTGGCTCTGATGGACCATATCCAGGCTGCTTAGACTTTAATTCAGACAGGCATCAGTGCAATACACCAGAATCTTCTCAGGCCTAATAGAATTAGTCTTCTATTCAAGCTCCTGATGTGATATGAATATCATACACTCATCTCTCAGATCTATCACTTTGTATTCACAGCTCATTACAGCCAAGCAAAAGGTTAAAACACACTTTAGTCTCGCTAAACAGACAAGCTGAGGGTTAAAAAGGAGTCTGGGATGAAGCTGCTTTATATCTGATCTAATATTAGCGTTGCTGCTGCTGCATTTTTTTTTTAATCAACCGTGCATAATCCTTTAACAACCAGGCTAATTTTCAGAAATTAAATCTGACAGCTTTATGATTCTTTATTGAACAATGTAATGCTAATAGAGAAATATATGCGTCATTACAGTGCATTATGGGTATTTCCTAAGCTCTAGGCTATGTCATTTAGAGAACATACTGCACGGAAATGCAGGATTTCATGCATTGGATTGTTATAAAGAATCTTTTGACCGTTGGGGCAGGAGTCACGCTGCCCCTAAACATTTCCATAATGATTGGGTTGCCAGAGAGGGTTTTTTTACACCAAACTGGACAAATTTAAAAAGATATAACATTCCACTCATTTTATATAACTGAGCAAATGAGGGCTAAGGGCCTTGTTCAGGGGCTCAGCAGTGGCAGCTTGGTGGACCTGGGATTGGAACTCAAAACCTTCTAATCAATAGTCCAACACCTTAACCATTAAGCTATCACTTAGCAGGCATGTTTATCCAGAGTGATTTACATTTATATAATTTTTTTTTACCTGGAAGGAGTGATGGAAAACCCTCTGCTGGTTGCTCAAGTCATCAGCAAGTTTTCACAGAAGATCAGGAGGTACTTAAGTACTTAAGGTACTTGAGTCAGTACCTTTAGACAGCATCTGCCATGTGCTGTGGCTTGAGTGTAAAACAGTGAAAAAATGTCTAAACAAATTCATGGTTTTATTGATAGATCATAGATGACCTACAAAGATGAATAAATAAAAATATATAATAAATAAATAAATAATTGTCTCCATGCTTTTAATTATAAAATATATGAACTTGCCTTTTGATAAATATTATTTAAGTGTCATTTGAATCCCACTGGTCTTGGATTTGATTGGTCTTGTTGCAGCTCATAAGGACATGAGGATAATGTTAGTCATCCGCTAATGGAACACAAATACACAATTCACAAAATATGCAATATATAAAAGATTTTTAAAAAAACTACCTAGAAATCTACACCCTATAAAAAAGGAAGCTTGTACATTGAACAAGTAAAAATTGCTCAGAATAGCAACACAATAGTTGTGGATAAAAGATATCCATAGCTGTCATGCGACCAAATGTCCCCTAAAAACTAGCAATTCTTGACCTTGTGATGACATTTGGCTGGTCCTCTTTTTTTTTTTGTTCACAGCTTTTATGTGAAAAATGAAAAAAAATGCAATTAAATAATTAGATTCAGGTGTTAATTATCTGTATAAATAATATCAGTAGAAGGTCCTCAAAAATAGAGTATATTAAGAAATGATCTGTCATCTGCTGGTTACAGGAGGTACTGCGCTTGATTTCTAACACTCCATTAGTCTGGAAGATCTCTATGAATTCATGCATTCCCTCCTCTAGTGTGTCCAAACATTATTTATTTATTTATTTATTTATTTAATGTCTTGCTTATATTTTAAGGAATTTTGGAGTTTTTTTTCCAGACAATTAGGAAAGAATTTGAATCATATTTGGGTTTTCAAAGTAAATTGTAAAGTGTTGCTCAACACTAATGCAATTCTGTGAAGTGCAAAACCCTTGTAATAAGGGACAAGTCAATAAGAGGTATGGCTAGGAGCTATCCACAGCTGTCATGTGACGATTTATCACACCAAAGAAACAAATGAGGAGGCAGAAGTGATGGAGAACCCCACTGTTGCTTGCTCCAGTCATCAGCAAGTTTTAAGAAAAGATCAGGAGGTACTTAAACTCAAGGTACTTGATTTGATATAAACCAGATGGCTTAGGGGATGCTACAAACCAGCATCAATTTTTACACTTACACAAAGTCAGGGATTTTGTAAGATCAGAGTCAGGTGTATGATTAACTAATTATACCAAGCAGGTGCTAATGAGAATCAATTTCATATGTAAGTTGAAACACAGTCATTAACTAAAAGAGAAACAGCTGTGTAAGAGCTCAAAACTGGGGGAGAAAGATTCAAACTCTGCTACTAAGGTGAGGCTGTGGAAGACAGTTTCATGTCACAGGTCATACACCATGGCAAGACTCAGCACAGCATCAAGACACAAGTTACTGCATCAGCAAGGTGCGATGTTCTGTTCAAGCTATTTTGATGGAGCACAAAGAAAAGGCCAATTTCCAGGAGCATGGACATTCTTACTTCCCTTCGACTTTGGAAGATGTCCAGGAGTGCCATCAGCAAAGAACTGGCAGAAACTACACCAGGTTTTGTATGTAACCCAGTTCCCTGAGAAGGGAACGAAACACTATAACTAATGCTATGTGAATGAGAGACCAGAAAATGAGAGACCAGAGGGTGCCTACCCAAGGAGGCCCCAAAGGACAGGTCCATGGTTCATAGCAATGGCAGCCACATACACTTTTCAAGTACAGCGGGACAGGCCCCAAGAAAGGCGAGATTGCAAAAACTCCAGCACTGTACCGACTGGGCAATGAACTGGGTACTGATGGTGTCAATCGCAGCAGAGGCAAAAAAGCCTCCAATTCAGAGTGTACAGCCTTCTACTGGAGGGAGCACTAGCATTCAACAGAATCTCCACTACCTCAGATAAGAGGCCTGCATCTAGGAAATGTTCACCCTCAGGAACCAGACCCAGAGCTTCCACATCTCAGGATGGGAGTGTAGGATTGCTGTCTAGGAGGGATACTAGGTCCACAAACCAAACTTGAGCAGGCCAATGTTGAGCCACTAGAAGAAAGTGGACTCAATCATGTAACACTCTGGAAAGGACTTCTGGGAGCAGAGCTAGCAGGGAAAAGGTGTACCAGTGGAGTCTTGGCCACATGTGTAAGAGAGCATTCAGGCCCAGAGGGGCCGGGTGAGAAAGGGAAAACCACAGAGGGCAGTGGGTCTACTCTTCGGAGCTGAACAGATCCACTATCAACCAGCCAAAAATCTGCCAAATGCACTCCACCACTTGTGGGTGGAGATGCCACTCCCCAGGCCTCAGCACCTGCCTCAACAGGAAGTCTGCGTCCCGATTTACATGCTCTGGGATGAAAATTGCTTTCAGTTTGAAACCTGGTCTCTTCCAAGAGCAGAACTCAGACCACTCTGAAGATTGATATTGGAAACTACAATAGTGCTGTCTGTGCAGACTTACACATGGTAGACCCTGAGGTGTGGGGAAAGGGTTTCAATGCTAGGAAGGCAATTTATGTGCCATGAGAGATAAGGGCCCTCTCAGAGACCATGGGCAGGGCAGCCACCCAAGTCCGCTCAACAGCCTGAAAATGAGTCATCCGTTCAAAGAGTCTTGTGACAATGACATGCCCATAGAGTGAGACCCAAGGTCAGGAACCCAAGTTCAGGTGTTATCCACATAAGAAGGGTATGAAATCCATGGTCGGGGATGACTTCTGGGATGAAAGCCTGCACCCCTAAGCCAGCAATGGAATGGCCTCATGTGAAGCAGTCCCTAAGGGATAACGTTGGCAGCTTTTGTCATGAGGCCGAGCACACTCTGCATCTCAGCAACAGAGAGGCTTTGGCGAGGCCAAATAGCTTTCACTGCTGACAGGATGGAAGCCACCTGAGCAGGAGACAGACATGCCTGCTTCATGGTGGAATCCCAAACTACCCCCAAGAAGGTGGTTCTCTGAGAAGGAAAATGCACACACAGTGCAGAGTGTCTGCAGGTAACAGTGAAGCATGTTGGAGGTTTCTTGCAAGTTTGGGGCTGCATTTCTGCAAATGGAGTTGGATATTTGGTCAGAATTAATGGTGTCCTCAATGCTGAGAAATATAAACCGATACACTATATTGCCAAAAGTTTTGGGACACCCATTTAGTTCCAGTGAAAGGCATTCTTAATGCTTCAGCATACCATTTTGGACAATTTCATGCTCCCAATATTGTAGGAATAGTTTGGGGACATGATTGCGCACCAGTGCACAAAGCAAGGCTTATAGACATGGATGAGTGAGGAGGAACTTGACTGGCCTGGACAGAATCCTGACCTTAACCTGATAGAGCACCTTTAGGATTAATTAGAGCGGAGACTGCGAGACAGGTATTCTCGTCCAAAATCAGTGCCTGACCTCACAAGTGTGCTTCTAGAGGAATGGTCAAAAATTCCTATAAACACACTCCTAAACCTTGTAAAAAGCCTTCTGTTATGTTTCGTGCTTGTTTATTTATATAGTGTTATTGTTGGACATTGTGTGCTGCTGTGTGCTTTTTCTCCCTCTTTCTGTATTTGACTGTGTGTGTGTTACTTGCTGCTCAACTAGGTACAGAGGAGTGGAAGGTGATTGCTCGCACCTGCCGCTCCTTTCTGTGCAGAGGCTGCAAGCTTAAAAGTTGTTAACATGCCTAGCACATTGAAGCTTGTTTTCCAGTGCTGTGTCTCTTGCTTGCCTTGTGTTGTTTATTACATTGAGATTGATACTGTGTAAACTTACTCAAAGTTGTGGATATTGTAACCTACTGAACTTGGTGATGTGATTAGTGGTGTTGATGCTGCTACTTGTCTGTTTGTTGGAAGCTGTAGGGAGGTGGGTGCCGTTTTATTTCTGTGAACCCTTTTCTCCTGTTTTTGTTTAGCATACCTTTCTGTTAAGTTTTATTTTATTTTGTCAGTTTAGACCCTAACTAGTCAGAGGGTCCTTTTTGTTTGTTTTTTTGGTCTTTCCCCCTCCTGAAGTCTATTTTAGCTTCCTATTTTACTTTTATTTGTAATTTTTGTTTATAAAATACTGGAATTAGGAATTTAATATGCCTGTTGTACTGGTACTCATTCATCCCAACCAATTTTATTTACACTTCCTCTGTTACTCCCTTACCCTAGACCAGGGATCCTCAAATCTGGCCCACAAGATCCACTTTCCTGTAGAGTTTAGCTCTAGCCTTAATCATTCACACCTGTGAATGCTAATCAGTGTCTTGAGGACCATTAGAAAATCACAGGTAGATGAGTTTGATCAGGAGCTAAACTCTGCAGTGCATTGGCCCTTGAGGGCAAGATTTCAGGAACCCAGCCCTAGACTCATTACATCTGTGATGTAACAATGAAAATTGGGGGCTTGTCTGTTGTTTATATGATGCTGTAATTCAATCCTTGACCTACAAAAGTGAAATACATTTGGTGCAGAGTGAGGCTGTATTGTATGATACAATTTGTTTGAAATCCTGTACAAAGGAAAATTGATTTTGTTTATTGTTAACATTTCAAGCTAATTTGTATTTTGTTATTTCATATATTGCTTAACTAGCTGTGTTCTTTTCTTTGGTAGGAGCAGAGAGGTTATTCTCTGTGGAATGGAATTTGATTAAGTTTACCCTTGCTCCCTCAGGAGTTTACAATCACTGCTGTAAAAAGGACTTAGTGTTGATTGCTGAGTTCTTTAATATCTCTGTCTAGGGATGTAACAAAAGGTTTTAAAAGCTCAGTTATACACTGAATTGTTAATGCTGGTATCCTACCGAGTGACTTGCAGACAGAGGGGGTAGCAGAGGAGAATCAAGTAGTTGAAATGGCTGAAACTAGTGCTGCAGCTGTTCTCTTTGGTATTGAACCCAAGCATGGATACTTTAGTGATCAAGCTAAGAGAACTTGAGCTAGCCAGTAAGCAACAGTAGCATGAAACTCAACTTATTCAGCTCCATGCTATCAAAGCACAGGCTCAGCAAGATTAAGTTGAAAAGTTTAGCACTTGAGGCAGAAACTTTACGCCTGTGCCAGCTCCATGTTCTAGACCTTCCTCACCTTTGACTGCTGTTCCGGTACAGGGTAGCACTGTTAATTTCATTTGATGTAGCAAAGTATATTAGTCCCTCCCTTTCATGAAGCTGAGGTGGATGCTTACTTCATAGCCTTTGAGCGAATTGATGAAAAACTGGGCTGGCCCAAGGATAGGTGGGGTCTACTGCTTCAATGTAACTCTGTGGGTAAGGCTCAGAAGGTATACGCAGCACTACCAATTGAACAGTCCTTAGAGTACAATGTTGTAAAAGCAGCAGTGCTATGTGCATATGAACTGGTGCCTGAAGCATATCACCAGTGCAGGTATGACAAATGGCTGAACAAACCTTTGAGTTTGCATGAGAAAAGGGAACCCTGTTTGAGAATTGGTGTTTAGCTAGTAAAGTTACCGGTCTTGAACAACTGCAGGAATTCATTTTGCTTGAATTTAAAAACTGTATTTCAGAGGACATTGTAGTTCACCTGAATAAGCAAAAGATAAGTTCACTCACTGAAGCTGCAGTTTTAGCAGATGAGTTTGCACTTAGACAGGTCAGTATTTTTTCTACACATCAGTTTTGACACTGGAATATGGTAAATGAGCAGACAGAGGGTAGTGTCACCTGCTCTTTCGTCGGCGAAAGGGAAGGCTATGCTGGATCACTCAAGCCGTAAGTAAGTCTGTTTTTACTGCTTTCATCCAGATCACCTGATATCCAACTGCAAAGCATGGAAACAGAAATCTCCTGCTAAAAAATCTAAGAGTGTAGCTTTCGCTCAATCTGATTCTGTCTCTGACCACTCACTGCGACAGCTCCAGAGTTCTGGCTACCAACCCTTCCTGTTAAATGGCTCTGTGTCTCTCAGCTGACTCACTCGGCCAATGAGTATCCATCCTGTGTGATACGGGGCAGTGGAGTCTTTTAGCTGGAGTCTTACCTTTCTCACCTGAAACATACTCTGGTGTGAATATACTAGTTCGAGAGGTTGAAATAGGCTGTGTTAAAATACCTTTGTACACTGTCTTCTTGAAATCAAATTTGGTCACAGGTCAGTCTCAGATTGTAGTAAAACCGAACTGCCGGTGGGGGGGCATAAGTGTCATCCTGGAAACTTGACTGTGAAGTGTTCCCTTATTTTATTGTGGTGGATAAGCCTGAGGTGACAGGATAGCCAGATTTCCCTGTTCATTTCCCTGCTGCTTTTCCTGCCTGTGCTGTTACAGGAGCACAGTCCTGGAAGTGAGATGATGTTGTGAACCTCACTGATTCATTTATTAACCCTGTGCCAGACATTTCAGAGTGCACACTGCTCATTAAACCTGAGATCTCTTCTCTTGAAAAAAATTTACTCTGATTTAGCTGCAACTTCCTTAAAAGTTGGAAAGGAAGACCTCAGTGCTGCTCAGAAGGCTGATCCATCTGTCATTTGGTCTAGAAGCTGTTAGTTTGTAAAAAGCCCATGTGTCAATGGTGACGTGTTAACTTTACATCAATTTGTCTTGCCGCCTTCTTACCATTCCCGGTCCTGAAGCTGGCACATAAGCATCACTTGTCTGGTCACCTTGGTATCACGAAGACATAAGCGCATCAAGTCTCAGGTAAGCCCAAAAAGCCTGTTCCCTCTGCTCCTCTTCATCCTATACCAGTGATGAATGAGCCATTTGAATGCTTGATCTTGGATTGTGTTGGACCCTTGCCCAAGTCAAAGTCTGGTTATTATGTTCTGACGATGTGTGCTGCTACACGGTTCCCAGAAGCTGTTCCACTGCGTTCTCTGAAAGCTAATGTCGTAGTCAAAGAGGTCATTAAGTTCTGCTGACTACCAAAGGTCATTCAAACTGACCAAGGCTCTAACTTTACCTCAAAGCTGTTTGCTCAGGTTTTGAAAGAGTTGGGAGTTTCTCATCAAATGTCTAGTTTCTATGACCCAGAGTTGCAGGGGACATTATAACGTTTCCATCAGACACTCGAGTACATGCTGCATACATACTGTATGAGTATGGGAAAAGACTGGGTTATAGGTCTGTCTTTTTTGCTGCTGTTTGCTCTCTGAGAAACTGTCCAAGAATCATTATGGTTTAATCCATCTGAACAGTTCGTGGACCCCTAAAACTCCTCAGAGAACAGCTGATATCAAGAACCCCACTTACCAACCTGTTAGACTATGTTAGTAACTTCTGTGAATGACTGCATAGTGCGTGTGACATTCCTAAAGTTCTTCTTGGGCGTACTCCATCTAAAATGAAGCCAAGATTTGATAGATCTGTCAAACACAGTTTCCAGCCTGGTGATCAAGTGCTTGTTTTACTTCCTCTTCCATCCTCTGCTCTTCATGCTTCATGCTTTGCTGGCCCCTGCAGGGTTGAGAGAGTTGAGTGAGACTGATTTATTTACTGACTCCGGATCACAGGAGAAAGAGTAGTTTGCCGCATAAATGTTAAAATCTTGTTCATGTAAGTAAGGGTGAGACAGAAGTTACTTCAAACAAGGAAGTGGAGCCAATTAAGCCTGCTGCAGCGTTACCTGCTGCTCTTTGCTCTACTGTAGATGAACCAGATGTGGGAGAGTTGAACGTTTTTAAAATTCAAGTGTTTAGTCAACTTAATGACTACCTGGCATACTCGCCTCAGGATCAGAAGGTATCTCTTATTCAACTGTTTAATAAATACCCCATGCTCTTTTCTGATGTTCCTGCCATAACCTCTATGATCACTCATGACCTAGATGTAGGCAATTGTTTCCCTATAAAGCAACACCCATACCGTGTTCATCCCCAAAAACAAGAAATAATGAGAAGGGAAGTTGAATCTTTTAAAGCATGGTCTTGCCACACTAAGCCAGAGCCCTTGCAGCTCACCTTGTTTATTGGTGCCCAAACAGGACTCAATATTGTTTTTGCACAGACTACTGCAAGGTAAATTGTGTGACAAAGCCAGAGTCCTTTCCCCTGCCCAGAATGGAGGACTGTGTGGACAACATTTCAAAGTTTACCTTGGAGGTAGTTGTCATTGTCTATACAAACCATAACCCCCTTTTTTTCTGCATAGGATGTGAAATTCGAATCAGCATCTGATGAGGTTGTCCCTTATTATTCAAGAATACAACTTGAATATCCAGTACTGTAAAGGGTCTGAAAATACTGTAGCTGATGCCCTTTCAAGAGTATATTGTGATATTGAGTGAAGGAAAAGTGAGTATTTGGTTTTAGTGCTCTTATTTTTTAAGACATTGGTGCTTGAAAACCTATGAGGTGGGTGTTTTACGTTTCGGGGTTTATTTATATAATGTTATTGTTGGACACCATGTGCTGCTGTGTGCCTTTTTCTTTCTCTTTGTTTGCCTGTGTGTTACTGTGTAAACTTACTCAAAGTTGTGGTCTATTGTGATTAGTGGTGGTGATGCTACTGCTTCTCTGTTTGTTGGAAACCATAGGGAGGTGGGTGCCATTTTTATTTATGTGAAGCCTTTTCTCCTGTTTTTGCTTAGCTAGGGAGTTAGCGTACATTTCTGTTAAGTTTATTTTATCTTGTCAGCTTAGTTTTACTCCCTAACTAGGCAGAGGGTCCTTTGTTTTTTTTGGCCTTTACCCTTCCTGAAGTCTATTTTTGCTTCCTATTTTACTTTGACATTGTAATTTTTGTTAATAAAATACTGTACATAGGAATTTAACTTGCCTGTTGTGCGGGGCAGGGGACTGGTACTCACTTACCCCAATTTTATTTACACTTCTGTTACTACATTACCCTAGACTCTTTATATTTGGGACGTAACACTTCCCAGAAGATTTGAAGCTGTTATAGCTGCAAAGGGCGGGCCAACTCCATATAAAATTCATGTGTATGTAAAGGCAGACTTCCCAGTTTTGGCTTGGCTCGCAGTCTCCACGCTAATTCATCCCAAAGGTGTTCTATCAGGTTGAGGTCAGGACTAGTCAAGTTCCTCCACACCAAACTCATCCATGTCTTTTATGGACCTTGCTTTGTGCACTGGTGTGCAGTCATGTTGGAACAGGAAGGGGCCATCCCCAAACTGTTCCCACAAAGTTGGGAACATGAAATTATTCAAAATGTCTTGGTATGCTGAAGCATTAAGTGTTTCACTGAAATTAAGGGGCCAAGCCCAACCCCTAAAAAAACACCTGAATTCAATGATTTGGAGGTGTGTCCCAAAACTTTATTCTGCAGCACGACAATGACCCCCAAACATACAACCAATGCCTTAAAGCATGGAAAAGAACAAGGAGTTCTGCAAGTGATGGTTTGGCCCCCACAGAGCCCTGATCTCAACATAGAGTCTGTCTGGGATTACATGTAGAGACAGAAGGTTTTGAGGCAGCCAACATCCACAGAAGATCTATGGTTAGTTCTCCAAGATGTTTGGAACAACCTACTTGCAGAGTTCCTTCAAAAACTCTGTGCAAGTCTACCTAGAAGAATTGGTGCTGTTTTTCCGGCAAAGGCTGGTCACACCAAATTTTGATTTGGATTCTCTTCTGTTCATTGTCACTTTCCATTTTGTTAATTGATAAATTAACTTCTATTTTTGAAAACATTTCTTACTTTACAGCATTTTTTCACACTTTTGCACAGTACTTTTGTGACGGGGCTCCGCCAGAGGCGGAAGTGTCCGGATCCATATGCCGAGCCGGCAGTAGGGAAAACACAGTATCGGAAATCGGGAACAGGCAATAAATCGGCAACAGGTAATCCAAAGTCCAAGCAATAAAGTCCGACAAGGGTAATCCAAAGGGGGAAACACGAAAACAGTCCAAAGTCCGAAAACCAAACAAACCAATATCAAAGAAAGAGCAAAAGAGTATCCAATAAACAATACAAGTCAAAGCCAGAAATCCGTCAGGGTAAGCGCTCGGTATAGTCAAAAAGAACATTACTTCGCGTCATGCAGGTGGTGCCCAGGTAATCCGGAAGTGAACTCAAAATACGGGCAAGGGCTCCCTCTCGCGGTCACCTCTAGTGCGAGTCGTGACAGAGCCCCCCCCCTAGGAACAACTCCCGAGGTTCTACGCCGAGGGCGCCCCCTCGGGCGCGGAGCAGGTCTCCCCGGATGAGTGCGGTGGAAGTCCTCAATCAGCGACGGGTCAAGGATGTCCCCGGAGTCCACCCACGAGCGCTCCTCGGGGCTGTACCCCTCCCAGTCCACCAGATACTGCAGACGAGACCGGACTCGCCTGGAGTTCAGGAGGGCCCGCACCTGGTACGCCGGAGACCTCTCAATGTCCAGGGGTGGTGGTGGCGCCGCCCCGGTCCTCGCCTCCCTGACCGCAGGGTGCGCAGGCTTGAGCAGAGACACGTGGAAGGTCGGGCATATACGATAAGATGCTGGGAGCCAGAGACGGTAAGCCACTGGGTTGACCCAGCGAATGATTTCAAATGGGCCGACGAACTTGGGGCTAAGCTTCTTGCAGGGCAGACGAAGACGGAGATTGCGGGTCGACAGCCAAACTTTCTGTCCCACCTGGTAGGACGGGTGCGGTCGGCAACGACGATCCGCCTGAATCCTCTGCCTTCTCACAGCCCTTTGTAGTCGAACATGAGCGTGCTCCCATACCTCTTGGCTCAGACGATACCACTCCTCCACAGCAGGGACGTCGGAAGGCTCCCCGGACCAAGGGAACAATGGTGGCTGGTAGCCCAAGACGCACTGAAATGGCGTTAGTCCTGTGGAGGAATGAATAAGGGAGTTCTGAGCGTACTCCGCCCACGGCAGGAATTCACTCCACCGATGTTGTTCTCTGCTACAGTAGGACCTGAGGAAGCGTCCAATCTCTTGGTTGAGCCGCTCCGCCTGCCCGTTAGATTGAGGGTGATAACCTGAGCTTAGGCTCACCCCGATGCCCAGACGGCCACACAGCGCCCCCCACACCCGGGAGGTGAACTGCGGGCCCCGATCTGACACGATATCCTCGGGTAGGCCGAAGTTGCGGAACACATGCTGGAACATGGCGTCGGCCGTCTGCATGGCCGTGGGCAGTCTATCTAGTGGAATCAGCCGGCACCCTTTGGAAAACCGGTCCATCATGACCATAACGGCAGTAAATCCCCCCGAATCCGGCAGGTCGGTTAAAAAGTCCACCGACAGGTGCGACCATGGGCGCCGGGGAATCGGAAGGGGCTCCAGCAGTCCCTCCGGGAGATGGCGACTGGTCCGCGACTGTGCACACGTCGGGCAAGCAAGCACGTACTCCTCTACATCCGAGCCCAGGGAGGGCCACCAGAACCGGCGACGTGTGAGCTGCGTCGAGTGGTGAATACCTGGATGGCCAGAACTGGGGGCCTCGTGCACCCACTGCATCACTTGTTGCCGGAATAGTTGGGGCACGAAGGTCCTATCCGGCGGACAGCTGGCGGGTGGCGGCTCGTCGGCGTGAGCTCGCCGAATCTCCTCCATGAGGTCCCAACGGACCGGTGCCAGAAGAGCAGTGGCCGGCAGGATGGGTTCAGGTTTGCTGGGATCATTGGCCGACTCGAACTGTCTGGAGCGAGCATCTGCCTTGCCGTTCTTGGACCCAGGGCGGTACGTCACAGTAAACACAAACCGGGTGAAGAATAGCGCCCACCGAGCCTGTCGAGGGTTCAGCCGCTTGGCTCCTCGGAGGTACTCCAGGTTACAGGGGGTCAGTGTGTACTTGAAACGGATGACGTGCCCCCTCCAGCCAGTGGCGCCACTCCTCTAGCGCCGCCTTGATGGCCAGTAGCTCTCGGTTACCGACGTCATAGTTCCTTTCCATGGCCGTCAATTTCCTTGAGTGAAAAGCACAAGAATGGAGTTTCCCAGGCTCCCCATGCCGTTGGGAGAGCACCGCCCCTATGCCACTGCAGGAGGCGTCAACCTCCACCACGAACGGCAGCTCTGGGTCAGGGTGTCTTAGGATGGGTGCTGTGGTGAATCGATCCTTCAACTGAAGGAAGGCTGTACGGGTCTGGTCCGTCCAGGACAGTTTTTTGGGCTTCCCCCTGAGTAATGACGTCAGGGGCCCGGCTACTGAGCTGTAGTTCCGTATGAACCACCGGTAAAAGTTGGCAAAGCCCAGGAAACGCTGCAGCTCCCGCACCATAGAAGGTTCGGGCCACCCCGTAACGGCCGGGACCTTGACCGTATCTATCGCCACTCCCTGATGCAAAATCACGTATCCTAGGAACGTTACCTTGGAACGGTGAAATTCGCACTTCTCCAACTTGACATAGAGGTGGTGCTGTTGCAATCTGGCGAGTACCTCCCGAACCTGAATCACATGTTCCTCCATGGAGGCCGAGTACACCAGGATGTCGTCGATGTAGGCGATGACACCTCTTCCCAGCAGGTCCCGGAAAACCTCGTTGATAAGGGCCTGAAACACTGCTGGGGCGTTGGTGAGGCCGAAAGGCATCACGCAATACTCATAATGTCCATGAGTCGTGTGAAATGCAGTCTTCCACTCGTCCCCCTCTCGGATGCGCACCAAGTTGTACGCACTACGGAGGTCCAGTTTGGTGAACACCCATGCTCCCCGCAGCTGCTCCAGAGCTGCGGGCACCAACGGCAGCGGGTAGGGGTACCGAATGGTGACAGCGTTCAGTCCCCTGTAGTCGATGCACGGCCGAAGGCCTCCATCTTTTTTCCCCACAAAGAAGAACCCTGTGGCTGCTGGGGACGTGGATGGCCGAATGTGGCCTGCTGCCAGTGACAACTCGATATACTCCTCCATGGCCTTGGACTCCGGAAGAGAGAGGGGGTAGATCCGCCCCTTGGGGGGAGAGGCGTTAGGTAGCAGGTCAATGGCACAATCCCAGACCTGATGATGAGGTAGATGAGCCGCCCTCTCCTCACTGAACACCATGTGGAAGTCCATGTATTGGCTGGGAAGGTGACCGCCAGCCGCCTCGAGGGGCCTCTGCACCTGAGAAGTCCTGCACGGTCTCGCTACAGGGTCCCGTAGGCATCCCCTCAGACACGTGATGGACCAGCGCACCAGCTCCCCCGACCGCCAGGAAATGTGTGGATCGTGGCGCCTCAACCACGGGAACCCTAGAATCATGGGGTTGGCTGGTGACGAGGTGACATAAAACGCCAACCGTTCATAATGAAATAGTCCGACCTGGAAGTCCAGCAACTCTGTTTGGTGTTTCAGATAGCCCTCTCCAATGGGCTGACTGTCGATGGCCGTAATCCTCAAAGCTGGTACGCAGGGGAAGATGGGGATCCCAAGTTCCTCCACCAGGCCCTGGTCTACGAGGTTCACGGCCGCTCCAGAGTCAATTAAGGCTGAAACGGGGAAGCAGCGGTCAGACATATGTAATGAAGCTGGCACTGTCAAGTTCAGAAATGAAGAAATTTCACCCACCGGAGTCGATGGGAACCTTTCGGGGCACCGAGGACTCAGATGTCCAGATACCCCGCAACGGTAGCACAACCTCATCTGACCTCGAGACCGGTGTCCCTGAACTGCCAGACCAGATCTCCCCAGCTGCATGGGTTCAGGCTCCTCCTCATGATGTGAAGAGTAATCCATATGCCTCTGGGGGCGAGCTGCGGAAGAAGCATGAGCCCCTGCTCGGTGTTGGCGCCGCAGATTGTCCAGGCGAATAGCCGTAGCTACAAACTGCGACAGGGTGGTGGCCTCCTCATGACATGCAAGCTCGGACTGGAGGGCGGGGTGCAACCCAGCACGAAAGACGGCCCACAGAGCCGCGTCGTTCCAGCCTGACTGGGCAGCTAACGTGCGGAACCGGATGGCGTAGTCCGCTGCTGCCTCGGAGCCCTGGCGTAGCTCCATCAAGCGGACAGAAATGTCCTTGCCGCCCTCTGGGTATTCAAATACCTCCTTAATCATACCAGAAAAATAGTCATAGGAGGCTTTGATCTGTGGGTCGGCGTCCCACATCGCCGATGCCCACTCTAAGGCCCTGTCAGTCAAAAGTGACATGAGAAACGTGCACTTAGTCCCCTCCTCACGGTACATTCCCAGCTGGTGCGAGAAAAACACCTCGCACTGCCGCAAAAACCCGCGACAGCGATCAGCTGATCCATTGAATTTTTCTGGCAGCGCCAGCCGGGGTGACTCACCGTGCGTAGGCGGCGGATCGCGAGGAGAAGCGATCGCCACTCAGCTCAGCTGAGCCTGCATATCCGCCAGCTGATCTTGATAGGAGCGAATAATCGCTCCTTGCTGCACGATGATTTCGCGCAGCTCCGCTGAATCCGTGATAGGCGAAGTAATCTGTGACGGGGCTCCGCCAGAGGCGGAAGTGTCCGGATCCATATGCCGAGCCGGCAGTAGGGAAAACACAGTATCGGAAATTGGGGACAGGCAATAAATCGGCAACAGGTAATCCAAAGTCCAAGCAATAAAGTCCGACAAGGGTAATCCAAAGGGGGAAACACGAAAACAGTCCAAAGTCCGAAAACCAAACAAACCAATATCAAAGAAAGAGCAAAAGAGTATCCAATAAACAATCCAAGTCAAAGCCAGAAATGTCAGGGTAAGCGCTCGGTATAGTCAAAAAGAACATTACTTCGCGTCATGCAGGTGGTGTGCACCGTATTTAAGTCCCCAGGTAATCCGGAAGTGAACTCAAAATACGGGCGAGGGCTCCCTCTCGCGGTCACCTCTAGTGCGAGTCGTGACAACTTTCTCATGTTTAAGATTTTATTTTTACTCCTGTTAATTGAATAAGGGCAGTGCATGGTTTGTCTTATGGCATCAGCATTTTCTGTATTTACTAGACTTGAGTGAAAGATTAAAAAAGGGCAGTTGCACATGCTATGTATGGTATTTTTGTTTCAGTCTATTAAATATATGAATTATTTAATGAGTTTAATTTAATTTATATATATATATATATATATATATATATATATATATATATATATATATATATATATATAAAATAAAATATTATTATTATTATTATTATTATTATTATTTAATGAGTTTCATTTGAAACCCAGTGGTCTTGGATTTGTTTGGTCTTGTTGCAGGGAGGGTGACATGAGGATAACTTTAGTCATCCACCAATGGAACACAAATACATGACACAAAATATGCTATTTTATATGCTATTTTTTGTGAGGACATTTGGCTGGTCCTCATGTTTTCATTCATATTGAATATTGTTATTAATAGTTTAAACATAGAATAAGCATGTCTATGCAGCCCAATGCGCTTAAACAGCAGCTCTTCCTGGAAGCAGGTTTCCACCTTTTGATGTGATCACCGCTAATTGTCTAAAAGCCAAGACACTAAAAATGTGTGGCTCATTAACCGTGCTAGCCCTCAGTAACGATCAATTTTTAGTTGAAAAAGGAAACAAACAACTGCTTAACAACAAGCCCTTAAAGCAAAATCCTGAGGATAAGACTCCTGTAAAACATCAATACAGGTCACCAATGTTATAGAAATTGATGGAAAGTGTGCGCATTGCTCCTACACTCTCTTCGCAAACCGTTACAAGCCAAAGAATCTATTTGTTTGAATAAACAGATTCACATGAATAGAATTAACAGGTTCAGTTCATTTGTTTCTGCACTAGATACAAACAAATGTTTGTTTTTTACTGAACCAAACAAAGTGAATCAAAACACTTTCGAAAAACTATTTTGATTCAATCTATGGAGATGAGTTACATTTCTGAGTTTCATACAGTAATTTTCTCACAGGGGGAAAAAAATAGAAAGTTCAAACGCTATTCATTTCATTTTTATTTAAAAAATATGACTGTCTTTTGCCATGCCTTTGAATACATGAGATCATAATGCAATGATGCAAAAGAAGTCATGTGTATTAAATTCTGCTGCACCCGTGTTTGTTAAAGTTCAAGCTTTGTACAAGGTTTTGTGGGTTTGTGTGACTCTGAGCAATGTTTTTGTTAAATAAGTCAAAACCAAACCTTTTAAAAATGAGACAAATTTGAGAAACACGGTTCATTAAATCTTTAACTGCAAAAGTACAAATGTAGCGGAGAGCAGAGCAAAACTTAACAGCATTTATTTTCTCTAGTTTGTGCTTATGATGTGGTTTTTATAATAAAAAAAAAAAAAGATAAACTATATTTTGTTGCTATCAACATTTTATTTCTATAATTAAGAGCAAGAAGCAAAGCTTGTTTATGTGTCTATGTAGGCCAGGTGTGATCTATCCATATATCCATTAATTAGTTTAAGCATTCATGATTTGTTTCATTATCTCTCACCTCCTTTAGACACAAGCCACAGTACATGGTACCTCCTAATCTGTTTTTTTTGTTGTTGTTTTTTAAATAGCGGGGTACGTTCTAACAGTGTTACAACATGCCCTCTGTGGGCAACTGAGATCCGGACAGGACCATCTATTGATATTATTTATACAGATAATTGAGACCTGAATCTAATAATCTTAACCACTTGTATTTTACATTTTACTTTTCACATTACAGCTGTGTACAAAAAAATGAGGACCAGCCGAATGTCCTCACAAGGTCAATAATTGCTAGTATTTTAGGGGACACGGTTTTATGACAGCTATCCTTTTGCCACACTTATTGTGTTTCTAAGCAGTGTTTATTTGTTCAGAGTACAAGCTTCCTTTTTTTAGGGTATAGATTTTTAAATATTGCATATTTTGTGAATTGTGTGTTTGTGTTCCATCAGTGGATGACTAACTTTATCCTCATGTCACCCTCCCTACAAGACCAGTGAGTTTCAAATGACACTTAAATATTTAGATAAATTCATGTTCAATATTTGAGATTGACAAATGAAACAAACTACCACACATTGCATGCATGACCGCCGATTTTTTTCAAAGAAAGTCCAGTAAATACAGAAAACATTGATGCCATGAAATGACCCATAGACTGCTCTTATTCAAGTAGAAACAGGAGGCAAAATAAAACCTTAAAAGTTAGACATCAATTAGAGAAACATGGTATGTTAAATCTTTAACTGCAAAAGTAAAAATGTAGGTGAGAGGGGTAAGTTTTAACACCATGTTACAAGCCTCCTGTGGGCAACTGACATTCTGACTGGACTACTCAATTCTGCAGGCTGTATAACGCTTTAACAGTAAGCACAGAGATGAAAATGAACGTCTGTGTAAAATTTTACTTATGTTCTGATATCATTTTCCTTTAATATCCTCCAAAGGTGTGCAATTTTTGTGGCAACCAGGAAAAACAGGATTTTATCATACACGTGTGTGTGTGTGTGTGTGTGTGTGTGTGTGTGTGTGTGTGTGTGTGTGTGTGTGTGTGTGTATGTAAACTACCGCATGAAGTCCTGATCTCCCCTACTACTACCCCATTATGGGTTTCAAACTGCTACAGCTATTGTAAATCTGTCTGGGATTATTTTCAAGTTTTCCAAGATTAGAGAGCTGATTTAAGATTAATTCAGTTTAATCCTTTTTCACACTTGATTTACAGTAAACACTCCTGTTTCTTGGTTCATAATGGTTTTGTCCTTAAGTCACTTTTTTTTTGTTTTGTATGGGTATTTTCTACATGATCACTATGGTGTGGGGAGTGTAAAAATGTGTAAGCACATGAACGATTACACATGTCTTAATGAGCTCAATGTTTATGTTGGGCGACACTTTACAATTTAGTAAGCAATAGTTTGATTAATGTTTTGACACACTGGAAGACAGAACACATGAAGTCATGGAGAACTTCTTGACTGGAACACTGTTAGAAATCAAGTGCAGTACCTCCTGTAACCAGAAGATGGAAGATAGTAATCATGTTTGGAAAGCACTACGTGTTTGTCTTAATATACAGTGGGGCAAAAAAGTATTTAGTCAGCCACCAATTGTGCAAGTTCTCCCACTTAAAAAGATGAGAGAGGCCTGTAATTTTCATCATAGGTATACTTCAACTATGAGAGACAGAATGAGAAAAAAAATCCAGAAAATCACATTGTCTGATTTTTAAAGAATTTATTTGCAAATTATGGTGGAAAATAAGTATTTGGTCACCTAAAAAAAAGCAAGATTTCTGGCTCTCACAGACCTGTAACAACTTTTTTAAGAGGCTCCTCTGTCCTCCACTCGTTACCTGTATTAATGGCACCTGTTTGAACTTGTTATCAGTATAAAAGACACCTGTCCACAACCTCAAACAGTCAGACTCCAAACTCCACTATGGCCAAGACCAAAGAGCTGTCAAAGGACACCAGAAACAAAATTGTAGACCTGCACCAGGCTGGGAAGACTGAATCTGCAATAGGTAAGCAGCTTGGTGTGAAGAAATCAACTGTGGGAGCAATTATTAGAAAATGGAAGACATACAAGACCACTGATAATCTCCCTCGATCTGGGGCTCCACGCAAGATCTCACCCCGTGGGGTCAAAATGATCACAAGAACGGTGAGCAAGAATCCCAGAACCACACGGGGGGACCTAGTGAATGACCTGCAGAGAGCTGGGACCAAAGTAACAAAGGCTACCATCAGTAACACACTACGCCGCCAGGGACTCAAATCCTGCAGTGCCAGACGTGTCCCCCTGCTTAAGCCAGTACATGTCCGGGCCCGTCTGAAGTTTGCTAGAGAGCATTTGGATGATCCAGAAGAGGATTGGGAGAATGTCATATGGTCAGATGAAACCAAAATAGAACTTTTTGGTAAAAACTCAACTTGTCGTGTTTGGAGGAGAAAGAATGCTGAGTTGCATCCAAAGAACACCATATCTACTGTGAAGCATGGGGGTGGAAACATCATGCTTTGGGGCTGTTTTTCTGCAAAGGGACCAGGACGACTGATCCGTGTAAAAGAAAGAATGAATGGGGCCATGTATCGTGAGATTTTGAGCAAAAACCTTCTTCCATCAGCAAGGGCATTGAAGATGAAACGTGGCTGAGTCTTTCAGCATGACAATGATCCCAAACAACAAAGGAGTGGCTTCATAAGAAGCATTTCAAGGTCCTGGAGTGGCCTAGCCAGTCTCCAGATCTCAACCCCATAGAAAATCTTTGGAGGGAGTTGAAAATCCGTGTTGTTCAGCGACAGCCCCAAAACATCACTGCTCTAGAGGAGATCTGCATGGAGGAATACACAGTGTGTAAAAACCTTGTGACTGACGATGATGTTCATTCATATTGAATATTGTTATACACATGTCTCTATGACACTGTTGGGTTTCAATGTAAGAATATACACTCTGTATGTAAGAATATACATCTTAGTAGTTTAAACATATAGAATAAACATGTCTATGCAGCCCAATGCGCTTAAACAGCAGCTCTTCCTGGAAGCAGATTTCCATCTTTCGATGTTATTACCGAAAAGTGTCTAAAAGCCATGCCACATATTGAGTGTATATTCTTACATAGAAACCCAAGGGTGACAGAGACGTGTGTGTATAACAATATTCAATATGAATGAACCATAAAAACACTTAGTATTACAATTAATTAGTGCCAGTCGCTTTCCAAACACTGACGTTTGTCCTGTTTTGACCAGCAGGTGTCACCATTGTGAATTATTTTGCAAAGCAATTGGTTTAATTGATTGGAAGCTTTGAAAAGCTTTGTTTCTGCCATCACAACTTTCTTATGGGAGAATTGGACTCTTTTTAGACTTTTCAAACAGAGAATTCACTGAATATGAGCGCTTCTCACTGGACTAAGCTGGCCTGATCTGCTGCTGCGCTACAGGACCGATAAGTTAAATGTTCGGTTCAAATGAACACCACTGTCTCATTTAGCATTTGCCGTTTCCCATATATACATGTGATAATTAGTGCGACCTAACAAACTGTAGTCAGAACAGGTCTGGAACCCTCCATTAACTGTAAAATAATGTAGCCAACAATTGAAACCTGGCGTAATGGTATATAGTTATTTAGGTTACTGTAATACACTTACAAAAATATTCATTTATAATCGAGCTCATTCTCTGGAGTATAATACACTGACTAAAGGGAAGTACAATTTCATTTAAAGTGCATTTATTAATAATAATAATAATAATAATAATAATAATAATAATAATAATAATGTTTTATTTATTTAGCGCCTTTCAAAAACCCAAGGACGCTTTACACCAAATTGCTATATAGAATGAATACATATAAGTATATAGACAGTATACAACATGTAATCAGCCAGATGGAACAGACAAAAAAGGTTAATCTACAGTAAACTTACAAAAACAAACATAGTGATGGAAAATTGAGGCAGACAATCAATTAACAAAACATAAAGTGAATAAATGAGTTTTGAGGGCAGTTTTAAAGGTCTGAAGAGAAGGGACATCATGAAGGTCTTGTGGTAGTTTGTTCCAGAGCTTAGAAGCTGATATACTGAAAGCCCTACCACCCACACTAGATAGATGGAACTTGGGTACTGCGAGCAAGTTTTCAGAGCTCGATCTCAGAGTACGGACTGGGACATAGGGGGTAATCATTTTGCAGAGATAGGAAGGTGCTAAACCATGACGAGCCTTGAAAACTAGAGTAAGAATCTTAAACTGGATGTGGTAACTAACAGGGAGCCAGTGTAGTTGCTGTAAGACAGGAGTGATGTGAGCTGATTTTTTGGTAAAAGTGAGGACCCGAGCAGCTGAATTCTGAATGAACTGCAAGCGATTTATAACTTTTTTGGGTAGACCATAAAGCAAGGAGTTACAATAATCAAGACGTGAAGTTATGAAAGAGTGAACAACAGTTTCTGCATCTTTGAGATTTAGTGAGGGTCTTAAACGGACAATGTTGCGAAGATGGAAAAAACAGGACTTGACAAGCTGATTGATGTGGGGTTCAGAACATAGCCTAGAGTCGAACAACACACCAAGGTTTCGTATAGTAGGGAAGAGGGTTGAACCAGAGCACCGTCAATGTTAATAGAAAAGTCATGTTCGGTGAGATCAAAGGATTTAGGGGCTACTAGCAGGATTTCAGTTTTTTCCATATTCAACATTAAGTAGTTTTGAGCCATCCATATTTTGAGATCATGTAAGCAATTTAACGTTTCTTTACATGATAAATCAAAAACCAATATTACTGACCTCATATTACTGACGCAGCAGCAGTTTCTTCTGTTGCCTGATTGTTAGTCACTTGTCTAATATGGAAGATATATACATGGCCTGTATTAATTTGTAGGTTGTCCAGTAAAAAACAGAAATGAGATATAGTAGTGTTTAGTCTTTTATAACAAACACACGCATCTCCAAATTGGATTGAGTTTTGTTTTTTGTTTTTCTCTGTGGACAATTACTGTATAAAACACGGAACTAACCCGTATGAAAAGAAAACAAAATTCTGGTATGGCAATTCAGATCAGTAACTACATGTATCATATCTAGTGCAGAAATCTCCTGGTTTGCTTCCTGGGAACTTGAAGAACTGATTATTCAGCACACGCACACACTTTCAATCAAACAGGTATGTAACTTTAGTGATCGGGACGGATAATTTTCCCAGGGTTTTTAAGATTTAATTTTGTGTCAATTAACTTAGTTGTTTATTGTTTCTTTTGAATTACATTACATGTAATTCCATTCCATTACATTACTCACCTCGACAACTGACTGATGTACTCACCTCCATCTTCAATCTCTCCCTCAGTCAGAGCACCGTACCGACCTGCTTCAAAACCACAACCATCGTCCCCCTTTGTGATCCCAGTTGCCTATCATAAAACCTTCACTTTTAGACCAGTTGACCCATGCAGAGGAAGCTTTTTCTTATATAGGTTTTTTTTAAATAGTCTGATGTCTTCTTTCTCTGTGATAAAAACTGTAATGCATAAGCTGAAAAAACTACCTTAAATATAGTAAATTATATACTTTAGTGTCCTTCTTAGTCTGCATAGTAGAGGCTCAGTGACTAGACTGTGTAACTGTCCCAAAAGTGGACAACCCTGCCTGACACCTCTAGTCACCGGTACTGGGGCACTTAAACCTCCTACTGCTTTTACCATCACATACACATCAGAGTACAGCAGCTGTATGTAGGATATAAAACCTTCTCCAAAGCCAAAGTGATTCAAGACATTAAAAAGATACCCATGGTCTACTTGATCAAACGCTTTTTCATGATCTAGAGACAAGATTCCCATTTTGTTCTTATTTATCTGATTAAAATCAACTATGTCCCTTAATAGGAAATGATTGTCTATTATAGGCCTCTCTGGGATGCAATATGCCTGGTCGTTTTGGATGATTGAATCTAGAACAAATTTCAGTCAATTAGCTAGACACTTGGAGAAGATTTTATAATCTGAGCACAGAAGAGCTACTGGCCTCCAGTTCATTAACAGCCCTGAATCAAATTTTTTTGGGAGCAGTGATAAAACTGCTCGCCGCCAGCTTACAGGGAGTGATTTACTCTCTATGCATTCCTATAAAACCTCATGTAAGTATTGTCCCATTAAGTTCCAAACGTTTTGGTAAAAGTCCACGAATAATCCATCTATTCCAGGGGATCGTCATGTGGACAGCTGAGATTACTTATGTGAGTTCCTGGAATGTGATTGTCCTGTCTAATTCCTCTTTTTGTGTTTCATGAAGTTGTGGCAGTTCCTTCAGTAAGTTCCTCACCAGATTCAGCATCACAGCTCTCAGCCCTGTATAACTGTTTGTAAAAATCACTTGCCAGCCTCCTCATTTCAGCAGGAACTGATGTGATGGACCCGTCTGGACAACAAAGATAGCACATCGACTTCTGTTGAATGCCTTTTTTCTCTAGGTTAAAAAAGAAGGTACTGGTAGCATCCATGTCTTTAATGTAGCAGTATCTTGCACTTATCAGTGCTCCTTTTGCTTGCTCCTGTAATAGGGAGCTGAGTTCATGTCTTTTTTTTGTTTAGCCCTGCTACCTGCACAGCGTCATTGCTGTCTATGATCTGTTTTTCTAAGTTCATTGTCTCTTTGTAGATCCTTTATTGTGTTTTTCAGCATGGTTGTTGAGTAAGAGGTATAGTTTTGACACAACATTTTTATGTTGACCTTCCCCACATCCCACCACTGGCTAAGACTACTGAAGGAACCCTTCTTCAATTTCCAGCTCTCCAAGGAAGTCTTAATTAATAATTTAATAAATAATTTGACATTAAAAACCCAGTAATAGTTTGCTTTTACAGTTTTCTTTACATTTATGTCTAACAAAACTATGTGATGACCTGAGAAGCCACTGGGTGCAATAAAAACATTCATCACTCTATTGTTCCAAGACTTATCTAATCTCACTCCACTAACTCTGCTATCATTTATTTTAAGCCAAGTATACTGTCTTACACCTTCATGTCTATTTCTCCATGTATCTGTCATTTGGGATTCTCTGATAATTTTAGATAAAAGGGCACATGACTGGCTGTGAGGTCCTTCCCTGTTTCTATCAAGAATAAAATCAATTGTACAGTTTCAGTCACCCCCCGATATGACATAGACACTGTCATAGTATTTATCAACTTTCTTAAGCTCTGTCAAATCAGTGAAACTATTTCCTTTACCTCTATAATATTGTGTGCTCCTTCCCCTATTGATGTTTAATGTTCCTACTTTGAACACCTCCATTTGGAAAAGGAAAAAAGGATGGAGACAGAAAAGAGACAGTAGAGTAAAAAAGAGAGTGTCTTCGAGAGTGTATGTGTCTTCTAATGTCTGTGGCCCAACATCAGAAGTCTCAGTGTGTCTTCATCCCTCATTTCTGCATTTAGATCTGTCCTTTTCTATAACACTGACCTCAACTTCTTCACTCATAACATCATTTGTTTCTAATTCAAGCTTACAGTGTTCTCGTCTCCATTATCACTCATTTTCTCTGTAATCTCAGCAACCTGAGCTCTACTCTTATCTGAGACTTTTTTTGACTTTTAACAATCCTTTTATTTACACAAGTTGCATAATATATTTTAAAATCAGGGTGACTCAGTAATTCAATAAATACATATTAAAATATTTCAATAAATTAGGTTAAGACATAACAGTGAATAGTTGATTTAGTTTCACCTCTGGTGTAAAGCAGAGTTTCACTTCTGCTACAGAGCACAGAGCATTCGCACGGCACCATGCTGTCTCAAACATCTTCAAATAATTTTTTGTAGAAATTAAAATCAATTAAAATTGTCTGAGGAAAATACTTTTTGCATCACAGTCTGTGTTTTGTGCCATTTTTGCCTGACCAAATATAAAATTAATCAGTTGGCACTGTTCCTCCCAACATACCTAAAACCAAAAATAAAACACTGAAAAGTAAAAACAACATTCAAAGACCTTAAAATGCTCTGTAAAAAACACAAATACTGACTGCAATATGGAGCAATGAATAAAATCATGAAAAACAGTTTCTCTCTGTGAACAAAATGGACAATCATGTGCAACATCAGGGTTTAAAATAGAGATAAAAGAGTTCACAGAGATAATACAACATAAAATCCTCCATTGGAGGTCGGCAGCTTTTTTGGTTAACAGTGGTTTGTATAGCGACCCTCCACTCTGGTTTAAAATCATCATTAAAAACAAATAAACACTTCACCATGGGGTGTCTACCCTTCCACTCATGTTTTCTTATTTAAAACTTTTTTTAGTGCAGCTTCCCCGACACTGACCCAAAGTCCATCTCCACTTTGCTATGGCACTCCAGGAGGGGGGCCTGCACACCCATCGAGGTGGGGAGCGATGTTCAGCCGATGATCTCTGGTCTGGTAGTTTATCCGCTGAACATGCTCCTGTGATATTAGGATGGAGCTCCAGTGTTGTAGAAGCTGGTTGACAACGTGCAGGAACCACAGTCCCATACACGCTGCCAGGTCCTCTGCCCTCGACAGGTGTGCCCCACAATGTTCACTAGCTCCCGGAGAGTCACAATCCCTGAGGAGATTAGACTCCTGGACAGTGCAGGGACAGCCAAACCGGAGCTGTCCACTCACCTGCTGTACACCAGAGGCTCCTCCAGCAGCCAGTGTAATGTTCTAGAGCCTTTGTTCTGTTTTTTAAAAAAGTTCCAGATTTCCAAAAAGTCCACTGTAAAAGATTGGTAATCCAGAAACATCCAGTGTTTTCTTGTGCATTAAAAATAAAGTCCTGTCCAGCCCCAGTCCTCCAACTGTGCATAATAATCCACTGGCTGCAACTCTCCATACTATGTCTCTGGGTCCAGTAAGGAACCTCTGGATGAACTGAAGGTGGAAGGCAGCCCCTGTCCTCCTTCCTCTTTGGGCAGATGAAAAGTGCTTTGAGGAATCCAGTGTAGACCATCCCAGAAGAAATCCACCAGCAGGGCCTGAATGTTTGCTAGCAGGTTCGGCAGGGAATCCACACGTCAGCTTGTGCCAGAGGGACAGTGCAGCAAGGTTGTTGACGACCAGCATTAGCCCTGTGTAGGACATACTTGGGACCAGTCCACCTGCTCAATCTGCCCTTCATGTGCTCTACAGAGCCATTTCAGTTTTTATTTAAAAACTCATTAATCCGCAGGTAGACACCCAAGTATTTAAACCCACCTCTCTTCCACTCTAAGCTTCCTGGTAATGTCAGTATTGCCCACCTCTACATTCCTCAACTAAAATGGCTTCACCCATTTTTTACCCAGTTGAACTTAGCAGAAGATAAAATCTGAAAGTCATTTAAAATATCAATTAAAACATTCACATCTTTCTGTGCAGTTATCATGACAGTTACCAGATCATCTTCATATGCTGATAGACATATTGAAGCATTAGTATGTGGAATATTAAAACCAGAGAGCTGACTTCACAGTTGTTGGTTAAAAGAGCTTCAATTGCCACAGAGTATAGCATGCCTTAGAGGAAACAGCCTTGTCTGATTCCTCTGTAAACTCTAAAAGGGGCACATAAACCACCGTTATCCTTCAGTACACAGTAGAAAATTTCAATGTACAACACCTTGATCATGGCTATAAAACCTGGGTTGAAACCAAAAGTTTCCAGCACCTTCGACACATATTTATGGTCAACCTTGGAAATGCCTTTTTCTGATCTAGAAAAGTCAGACCAGTCTTTAAGCCCAATAGCCTGGTGACATCCAAAATGCCACAAATTAGATACACGTTATCAAGTATAGACCTATCAGGCACACAGTACATCTGGTCCTGATGAATGAGCTGCTCCATTACCTTAGTCAATCTCGAGTCTAAGGCTTTTGAGAGCAACTTGCAGTCAGTGCACAGTAATGCCAGTTCTTCAGGTCCGTCAGGTTTCCCTTTTTTGGCAGCAAGGTAAGGACGGCCCTCCTGCAGCTCAACAGGAGCTGACCAACATTCATGCTGTCCCGTAGGACATCCAGCACGTCCAACCCTATAACTGCCCAGAAGGCCTTGCAGAACTCAACAGGGAGACCGTCTATACCTGGTGCCCATCCGTTCTCCATCCCCTGGAGAGCCTTTTGAAGCTCCTCCAGCGTCAGCTCCCTGTCCAACTCCCTGGCCATTTTGGTAGGTCTCGGAGGAAACTCTCCACCACCTGTGCCCCTGACCTCTCACTGCTGTACAGCTTTGAGTAGAAGCTTACTGTCTGCTTGCGAATTTCAGTGGGCTCTGATGAGAGATCCTCTGATTCGGTTCGCACAGCATGTATGAATCTTTTTTGTCCATTCTTTTGCTCTAAACTGAAAAAGAGCTTAGAAGGAATGTCTATCTCAGCTGCGCTTTTAAAGCATGAGCGGACCAGTGCCCCCTGTGCTGTAATGTCTAACAGGTAGTTCATTTTGCCTTTTTTACTTTTAAGGGCTTCAATATGCCCTTGATTCCCTGTGGCCTCCAAATGGTGGAGTTCCACTATTCCTATCTCCAGAGCTTTCAGAGACCTTACAATGTCTCTTATGACGTTGAGAGTGTACTGTTGACAAAAAAACTCTGATATGTTTATACTGCTGTAGAGAATTCCATAAATAACCAAAAGGCTCTCTAAAATTAGTGTCTTCAAAAACTGCAGTGTTAAAATGCCATTAGGCATGCCTAGGTTTTATGTTCATAAACACTTTGTAAAAATGTTTAAAACAATAAAACAATAAAACACTTTGTAAAAAATGTCAGCTGGTGTTTAAAACCATAAAAATGATCTAGTCTTGCCAGGGAGAGTGTTATCTATGGCATGGGCCCATGTGTACTGTCTCAGTGTTTTTATTAAATGTTCTTCATATATCATTTAACTCGTGGGCCCCTATTATCTCCCACCGACACTTGAAGGAAAGCTCTCCAGCGTGTCCTGGGTCTTCCCCGGGGCCTCTTCCCGGTGGGGCGTGCCTGTCACACCTCTCCAGGGAGACGTCCCGGAGGCATCCGAAACAGATGCCCGAGCCCCTCAACTGCCCCCTTTCAATGTGGAGGAGCAGCGGTCCTCTACTCCGAGGTCCTCCCGGGTGACAGAACTCCTTACCCTATCTCTAAGGGAGCGCCCCACCACCCTACGGAGGAAGCTCATTTCTGCCGCTTGTATCCGGGATCTTACCCTTTCGGTCATGACCATAGGTGAGAGTAGGAACGTAGATTGACTGGTAAATCAAGAGCTTCGCCTTCTGGCTCAGCTCCTTCTTCACCACAACAGACCGGTACATAGAGCGCATTACTGCTGCCGCTGCACCGATCCGTCTGTCAATCTCACGATCCATCCTTCCCTCACTCGTGAACAAGACCCCGAGATACTTAAACTCCTCCACTTGAGGAAGGACCTCCCCTCCAACCTGGAGGGTGCAAGCCACCTTTTTCCGGTTAAGAACCATGGCCTCAGATTTGGAGGTGCTGACCCTCATCCCAGCCGCTTCACACTCAGCTGCAAAACACCCCAGTGCATGCTGTAAGTCCAGGCTTGAAGGAGCCAACAGGACAACATCATCTGCAAAAATCAGTGATGAAATCCTGTAGTCCTCAAATCGGACTCCCTCCAGCCCCTGGCTGCGCCTAGAAATTCTGTCCATAAAAACAATGAACAGAACCGGTGACAAAGGACAGCCCTGTCGGAGTCCAACATGCAACATGTTAACATTATTTTAAAAAATCACATTTGCACTGTTCATTCTAGAGGCAAATACAATGTTCTCGTGGCCCACCACATTACCGACCGCTAAACAGCATTCTTCAACACGCACCGCACACACTACACAAACACTGTTCCGGTGAGTTAAACTTTCACACAACTTCATGTTCGGATCCGCCATAGCCACGCTTCACCGATGCGCTACTCACACAAACTCACACACCTGCACACACGTGCACACACAATAAGTATAATTATTCTGAGGTGATTAAATAGAAAATGTTGCACTTAGTGCTGAAAAAGTTGGTTCTCACACACTACACACCAAACTCGCTCCACCACATGAAGGTAAAAGAGATGAGTATAAAGTAGAAAAATAGGGGGAAACACACTTGCTTTTGGCACACCGTCCTACACGCTACACACTCACAATGCTCTGCCCACTCACTCAGACATGCACACAAGGAGAGAGAGAGAGAGAGAGAGAGAGAGAGAGAGAGAGAGAGAGAGAGAGAGAGAGAGAGAGAGAGAGAGAGAGAGAGAGACAGACAGAGAAAGAGAGAGAATACGACAAAGAAAGAGAATATTCATTCATTCATTCATTGTCTACCGCTTATCCGATCTACACTCGGGTCACGGGGAGCCTGTGCCTATCTCAGGCGTCATTGGGCATCAAGGCAGGATACACCCTGGACGGAGTGCCAACCCATCGCAGGGCACACACACACTCTCATTCACTCACACAATCACACACAGAAAGAGAACATGTTTTTGAATTTTAAAAATCCTTCAATGAGCTAATTCAATTCTCACCATAAATCAACATCACTTTATAATACCAGTTTAGATCCAAATGTTTGAAAGAAAAACAAACAAGAAAGCATCTAATTATATAGTACCTTGAAAACCAAAGAAAAATTCAAAATAAAAACACCTTTAACACTTGAGGTGAAAGGGTCAAAAGTTCAGTAGTAAGTTAGAATTTTCCACATCAACTGTACATATTAAGTCATTTATCCCCCATGTGCAGATAAACTCTGATAGCATAGTATGCATGTACTGGCCTTATTAGACTTCTCTGCCACCTAATTATCCAGTAAGTTAAACAGTGACTCAAAGAAAACTTCGCTGGAGACATCAAATCATTTCTGAAGTTTTATGAATCTGTGAAACTGTAAAAATATACAGAAAAACATTTATTCATTCATTCATTGTCTACCGCTTATCCGATCTATACTCGGGTCACGGGGAGCCTGTGCCTATCTCAGGCGTCATTGGGGATCAAGGCAGGATACACCCTGGACGGAGTGCCAACCCATCGCAGGGTACACATACTCTCTCATTCACTCACACAATCACACACTACGGACAATGTAGAGATGCCAATCAACCTACAATGCATGTCTTTGGACCAGGGGAGGAAACCGGAGTACCCGGAGGAAATCCCCGAGGCACGGGGAGAACATGCAAACTCCACACACACGGCGGAGGCGGGAATCGAACCCCCAACCCTGGAGCTGTGAGGCAAATGTGCTAATGTAACGGAGCTCCGCCGAAGGCGGAAGTGTTTGGATCCATTCGCCGAACTGGCGATAGGGGGCGAGCAAAGACAGAGTCGAAAACAGGCTCAAAGTTCAGTAATGGTGTATTAAAGAAGAAAGTATAAACAAACAGGGAGATAGAGAAACGAAAGTCCTTAAACAGTCCAAGATCAAAACGCCAGCAATAGATATAACAGGGATAATCCAATAGAATAAACTTTAAACAGTCCAGTTCAGCAATAGCAAGTAATCCACACAGGTAATCCAAAAGAGAAATCGTTAAACAGTCCAGTTCAATAACAGTAAGTAATCCACACAGGTAATCCAAAAGAGAAATCAGTAAACAATCCAGGTCATGCACAAAAATCAATCCAACAACGAAACGCTCGGTAATCTCCATAGACAAAGATACTTCGCGCCGACCAGGAAGTGCGCAGCGTTTTTAAAGCCGGCGCGCACCCGGAAGTAAACTCAAAACACGGGCGATGGCTTCCTCTCGCGGTCACCTCTAGCGCGAGTCGTGACAGAGCCCCCCCCTCTAGGGACACCTCCTGGGGTCCCACGCCGCGGACGACCCCTGGGACGTGGCGCAGGCTTGTTCGGGTGGTCGCGATGGAAGTCCTCCGTGAGGGAGGGATCTAGGATGTCAACAGCGTCCACCCATGAACGTTCCTCGACTCCGTACCCCTCCCAGTCCACGAGGTACTGGATCCGCGACCGGACCCGTCTGGAGTCCAAGAGGGCACGTACCCGGTATGCCGGGGACCCCTCGATGTCCAGCGGTGGTGGTGGCTCCCCGCTGTCCGGTGCTCCCTCAGCCAAAGGATAAGCAGGCTTGAGAAGAGACACGTGGAACGTAGGGCAGATACGATATGCCGCTGGGAGCCGCAGCCGATACGCCACTGGGTTGACCTGCCGGATTATCTCAAACGGGCCGATGAACCTGGGATTGAGTTTGCGGCACGGCAGTTTGAGACGGAGATTCCGTGTGGACAGACACACCCGCTGGCCCACCTGGTAAGAAGGGTGTGAACGGCGACGCCGGTCGGCCTGTATCCTCTGACTACGCACCGCCCGCTGAAGACGTACATGCGCCCTCTCCCAGACCTCCTGGCTCCGTTGGTACCACTCCTCCACAGCTGGGACGTCGGAAGGCTCCCCTGACCAGGGGAATAGAGGCGGCTGGTATCCCAGTACGCATTGAAACGGGGTTAGTCCCATCGAGGAGTGGATGAGGGAGTTCTGGGCGTACTCCGCCCAAGGCAGAAACTCACTCCACCGCTGCTGCTCCCTGCTGCAGTAAGACCTGAGGAACCGGCCAATCTCCTGGTTGAGGCGCTCCGCCTGGCCATTGGACTGGGGGTGATAGCCAGAACTTAGGCTAACTCCGATATCTAGTCGTGCACACAACGCTCCCCACACCCGGGAGGTAAACTGTGACCCCCGGTCCGACACAATGTCTTCAGGAAGACCAAAGTTCCGAAACACGTGTAGGAACAAAGCCTCGGCCGTCTGCATGGCCGAAGGCAACCCCTTGAGGGGGATCAGTTTACATCCTTTAGAGAAGCGGTCCACTACCACCAGAACTGTTGTATAGCCTCCTGAGTCAGGCAAATCCGTTAGGAAATCCACTGATAGGTGAGACCAGGGGCGTTGAGGAATCGGAAGGGGCTCCAGCAACCCCTCCGGGAGTTGGTGACTGGTCCGTGCCTGAGTGCAGGTGGGGCATGACCGAACGTACCCCTCCACATCTGAGGCCAGGGAGAGCCACCAGAAGCGACGGCGGACGAGCTGAGTAGTTCGCCGAATCCCGGGATGACCGGAGCTGGGGGCCTCATGTATCCACTGCATTACCTGCAGGCGAAACGGAGGAGGCACAAAGATTCTGGTCGGCGGACACCCCGCAGGAGGCGGATCATCGGCATGGGAACGCTGAATCTCCTCCACGAGGTTCCACCGGACCGGAGCCAGAATGGCAGTCGCCGGCAGGATGGGCTCAACTAGGACAGGATCGCTGGCGGTCTCGAATCTCCTGGAGAGAGCGTCGGCCTTCCCGTTCTTGGACCCAGGGCGGTACGTCACCATGAACCGGAAGCGGGTAAAAAACAAGGCCCATCTGGCCTGCCGCGGGTTCAGGCGCTTGGCGCCACGAAGGTACTCCAGGTTGCGGTGATCAGTGAGCACCTGGAACGGGTGGCGTGCTCCCTCCAGCCAGTGACGCCACTCCTCCAGTGCTGCCTTGATGGCCAATAGCTCCCTGTTGCCAACATCGTAATTTGCCTCTGCGGCCGTTAACTTCCGTGAATAGAACGCACAAGGATGAAGCTTTCCCGGTTCGCCATGACGCTGAGAAAGAATGGCCCCGAGGCCGCTACTGGAGGCGTCCACCTCCACCACAAAGGGTAAGTCAGGGTCCGGGTGCCGTAGAATGGGGGCCGAGGTGAAGCAGTCCTTAAGCTGCTGGAAGGCCGCCCGAGCCTGGTCTGTCCATGACAATCTCTTGGGCTTCCCCCTCAGTAGAGATGTTAGCGGACCTGCCACCGTGCTGTAGTTTCGTATAAACCGCCTGTAGAAGTTAGCGAACCCTAGGAACCGCTGCAACTCCCGTATTGTGGTGGGGGCAGGCCATTCCGTGACTGACCGGACCTTGACGGCGTCCATCTCCACGCCCCGTTGTGAGATCACGTAGCCCAAGAAAGTCACTGTGGTCCGGTGGAACTCACACTTCTCCAACTTCACGTACAGATGATGCCGCTGCAACCGGGATAGCACCTCTCGGATGTGTCGTACATGTTCCTCGGGGGAGTTGGAGTACACGAGGATGTCGTCGATGTAGGCGATGACCCATCTCCCCAGAAGATCGTGAAATACTCCATTTATAAGGGCTTGGAAGACTGCGGGGGCGTTGGTGAGACCGAAAGGCATAACTCGGTATTCATAGTGACCATGAGTTGTATGAAACGCTGTCTTCCATTCATCCCCCTTACGAATCCGGACTAGGTTATAAGCGCTCCGGAGATCGAGTTTTGTAAAAATCCTCGCCCCTCTCAGTTGCTCCAGTGCTGCAGGAACCAAGGGCAGAGGATAGGGGTATGGAACGGTAATGCTATTCAATCCCCGATAGTCTATACACGGCCGTAGGCCTCCATCTTTCTTTCCCACGAAGAAAAAACTTGCCGCAGCCGGGGACGTGGAGGGCCGAATGTGGCCCGCTGCCAGGGCGGTCTCTATATACTCCTCCATAGTTTTAGACTCAGGTAACGAGAGGGGGTAAACCCGCCCCCTAGGAGGAGAGGCATTAGGCAGCAGGTCGATGGCACAATCCCAGGGTTGGTGCGCCGGCAGTCGAGCTGCCCTCTCCTTGCAGAAGACCTCCCTGAACTCTGTGTAAGCTTGTGGAAGGTGACCCAGGGTAGGGGGAGACGTCTCCCTCACACATGTGGTCCTGCAGGGCCTAGATACCAGGTTCTGCAGACACCTTTCTGCGCAGGCGTGTGACCAGCGTACCAGCTCCCCCGAGCGCCAGGAGATTTGGGGGTCATGACGCCGGAGCCACGGGAACCCCAGAATGACGGGGTTGACCGGTGAGGAGGTGACGTAGAACGCCAGACATTCACGATGGAATAAGCCTACTCGGAACTCCAGCAGTTCGGTTTGGCTTTTGAGATAGCCCTCCCCTATCGGCTTTTACCCTGGTTTAATAGCCGTAATCTTAAGAGGTGGCACGCAGGGGAAGGTGGGGATTCTGAGCTTCTCCACCAATGCCCCGTCGATAAGATTGACCGCCGCCCCGGAGTCAATTAGAGCTGAGGTAGAGACAGAGTGGTCAGATACCTGTAGTGACACCGGCACCAGCAAACTGAAGAACAGGGAGCCGCCACCCACCTGCTCCGATGGAGGCTTCTCCGGGCACCGAGGGCTCATATGTCCAGGGGCCCCGCAGTTGTAGCACAGTCTCATCCGCCCTTGCTGTGGGTGCGCCGACTCTGCCAGCCCGGACCTCCCCAGCTGCATGGGTTCGGGAGCCTCCTCCCTGAAACTAGGGTGACCCGATTGGGTCCTGGGGTGGACCGCGGTGGAGCAAGAAGTCCCTGCTTGGTGTTGGCGCATGAGATTGTCCAATCGAATGGCCGTGGCTATGAACTGAGACAGTGTAGAAGCCTCAATTCGACACGCTAGCTCCGTCTGGAGCTCAGGGTTCAGTCCAGCCCGAAACACTGCCCTAAGTGATGCGTCGTTCCACCCCGACTGGGCCGCCAGGGTGCGAAACTTGATGGCGTAGTCCGCCGCGGTGTCCGATCCCTGGCGTAGCTCCATGAGCTGAGTGGATATGTCCTTGCCTCCCGCAGGGTACTCAAATACCTCCCGAATTAGTTCCGCAAAGTAGGAAAATGACGACCTAACCTGAGGGTCGGCATCCCACACAGCGGAAGCCCACTCCAGAGCCCTACTTGTTAGCAGCGACAGTACAAAGGCACACTGGGTCTCTTCCTGTCTATACATCCCTGGCTGATGTACGAAAAACACCTTGCATTGCCGCAAAAAGCCCCGACAGCGGTCAGCAGAACCATCAAACTTCTCGGGTAATGCTAAGTGAGGTGACTCACCGCGAGCTGCGGGCGGATCTCGTGATGCAGCGAGGGTCGCGCTGCATAGCTGTTTCTCCAGCGCTTCCACCTGGTTCTGACAGGAGAGTATAATCGCTCCTTGCCGCACGATGGTGTCGCGAAGTTCCGCTGGATCCATGATTGGCGAAGTATTCTGTAACGGAGCTCCGCCGAAGGCGGAAGTGTTTGGATCCATTCGCCGAACTGGCGATAGGGGGCGAGCAAAGACAGAGTCGAAAACAGGCTCAAAGTTCAGTAATGGTGTATTAAAGAAGAAAGTATAAACAAACAGGGAGATAGAGAAACGAAAGTCCTTAAACAGTCCAAGATCAAAACGCCAGCAATAGATATAACAGGGATAATCCAATAGAATAAACTTTAAACAGTCCAGTTCAGCAATAGCAAGTAATCCACACAGGTAATCCAAAAGAGAAATCGTTAAACAGTCCAGTTCAATAACAGTAAGTAATCCACACAGGTAATCCAAAAGAGAAATCAGTAAACAATCCAGGTCATGCACAAAAATCAATCCAACAACGAAACGCTCGGTAATCTCCATAGACAAAGATACTTCGCGCCGACCAGGAAGTGCGCAGCGTTTTTAAAGCCGGCGCGCACCCGGAAGTAAACTCAAAACACGGGCGATGGCTCCCTCTCGCGGTCACCTCTAGCGCGAGTCGTGACAGCTAACCACTAAGCCACCATGGTACAGAAAAACAACTACTCAATATTAAACTGAAGAATTATCATTTTACAATGGAGGAAAATTAACTAAGAAAATATACATAATAATTATATCAATTGTATATTGTCATACAGGTGCATCTCAATAAATTAGAATGTCGTGGAAAAGTTCATTTATTTCAGTAATTCAACTCAAATTGTGAAACTCGTGCATTAAATAAATTCAATGCACACAGACTGAAGTAGTTTAAGTCTTTGGTTCTTTTAATTTTGATGATTTTGGCTCACATTTAACAAAAACCCACCAACAATCTCAACAAATTAGAATACTTCATAAGACAAAAAAAAAAAAAAAAACATTTTTAGTGAATTTTTGGCCTTCTGAAAATTTTGTTCATTTACTGTACATGTACTCAATACTTGGTAGGGTCTCCTTTTGCTTTAATTACTGCGTCAATTGGGCGTGGCATGGAGGTGATCAGTTTGTGGCACTGCTGAGGTGGTATGGAAGCCCAGGTTTCTTTGACAGTGGCCTTCAGCTCATCTGCATTTTTTGGTCTCTTGTTTCTCATTTTCCTCTTGACAATACCCCATAGATTCTCTATGAATCTATGGTGTGTTTGCTGGCCAGTCAAGCACATCAACACCATGGTCATACACGAGTTTCACAATTTGAGTTGAATTACTGAAATAAATGAACTTTTCCACGACATTCTAACTTATTGAGATGCACCTGTATGTGTACTAGAATCTGCTTCCTTTCCTCCTGAATCATTTCTGCTGGACTGGTTCTGCTGAGGTGATGAAATCAACTGTGGGCATGACTGTAATATCCTTGAGAGTGTGTCAGCATTTGAGTTAGCCTTCCTATATATGAGTTAGACTTATACTCAATGTCATTTAAGTAGACCCTCTCCAAGAACTTTAGGTTGATGGAAAGAACACCAACATAAGGTACGGGTTGGCCAGCGGCACCTTCAATGGGGATGTCTGATGGATTTAATTCAATAGAACAATTTAATTTAATAGAACAAGCCACTGCCACTGCCAAAACTTATCAGTGGTTGAGGGGACTTGAGAGCCAGTGAGAGCCTTACACATCTCTCCATCCACTTCAACCACCCGCTCATTACAAGAACCTACCAGCAGAGTATCAGCTGGTTTAGACTTGCCCGTTTTGTGTTGCTGGTGACTCTGTTGCATGCCTGTGGTTGCCCTGGTAACCAAAGGCTTTACATGTTTGAATCCTGCCTGGTCTCTGCTTCATCAGTCATCACTGTCCGACATAGATGTGCAATGTGTCCTGTTTCCCTGCAATAATAGCACACTACACCCCTAGCATTAGTGTCACCTTGAGGTCTCTGAGCCTGAGGAAGCATAGTCCATGGTGATGCTCCAACTCTAGCCTCCAGCTGCATCAACCTATTTTTCTGATCCTCTTGACTGTTCACCAGTTTCTTCACCAATGTTGTAAGCTCAGTTATATTAGAGTTAGGCATTTGTAAACTGAACCTGGGCATATGTCTTTTTGGCTTTTAGCTGTGTCTGAATTTTCTTTGTCTCACGAGCAAAGCTACACAGTTCTGCTTGAAGTTCACAAAAACTTTGAAGTCTAGGCTGCATTGATGACAGCCTGTGATAGACCTCCTCATCATTTAATCCTCTCATGAACTGACGAGTCAGTCTGCGGTCTCGATCTGGAAAAAGCTTGCTTCCATACTGAGCCTCTTCAACTGTACTTAAGGTGGCCTCCAGAGCAATAGCATATGAACATGCAGATTCGCCAGTGTGCTGGTACCTTTCATAGAAATCAGCTAATGGGTCAAGAGATGTCTGCATAAGGGGGGGCATGGTGGCTTGGTGGCTTGGTGGTTAGCACATTTGCCTCACACCTCCAGGTTCGATTCCAGGAAAATGTTTGATTCCCACCTCCGCCGTGTGTGTGGAGTTTGCATGTTCTCCCTGTGCCTCGGGGGTTTCCTCCGGGTACTCTGCTTTCCTCCCCTGGTCCAAAGACATGCATTGTAGGTTGATTGGCATCTCTAAATTGTCTGTAGCATGTGATTGCATGAGTGAATGAGAGTGTGTGTACCCTGCAATAGGTTGGCACTCCGTCCAGGGTGTATCCTGCCTTGATCCCCAATGACGCCTGAGATAGGCACAGGCTCCCCAAGAATAAATCGGATAAGCGGTACAGACAATGGAATGGATGGATGTCTGCATATCACTATACTCAGCACTTAGTTCATCAAAATCTCTGCTGGTATTCTGCTCATTTGGAGGGAGATTCAGGACTAGACTCCTGGTTTCACCACTCAAATGTTGCACAACTGTAGCAAAACCCACATTTCCAGGCATGGAACTGTAGGTACACCGTAGCCTGAGGATTGAGGAGCCTGGACATCTTGAGATGAGTACATATCAAGATAATTAGGGATATATGCTTTAGCTTTAGCGTAGTCAATGGTGGGGGTGGGGATCGGTTATTTGGAGAAGAGGGCAGATGAGTTGGCATTTTGCCATCCATGTTTGGTGAAGTGGGGCTAGTAGTTACATCGTCATTAATGTGAGTTTGAGATGGGCCATTCAACATATTAGGTTGGTGCAGGCTGCCTGAAAAAATATGCATGGTGGTTGGAAGTCCACAGGGGGTGTTATCTGGGGCCTGGAAATGATAGGGTTGACTTAGGCCTGACAGACTGTTTAAGGCTAACATCTGGCGGGTACAGGGTCTCATTACTCAAACTGACAGGCATGCTTATTTCACACTGTAGGATTTTGTCGTGATTTACTGGTAACCATGGGGTGGCCTGAATGGGCTGCCTTAGTGGTGCTCGTGGACAGGTAGGTGGTCGATTAGGGTTGGTTTCAGAGAGTTCCTGCATTTTGTCTTTCACTACTTTGACTCTTCTTGCCCATGCAACAGAGTGTGTATGAAGTGGACAATATACTATGTATTGTGTTTGCAAATGTGTATATATGAAATTGTAGTCAAGTGCAGCCTAATTTAGCGAAATGGTGATTTTTTTTATTTATTTTTTATTTTCTTTGATACCTAACGCACTTTATCCAGAACTAAGTCAAACTAAATAATTTAATAAAATTAACCACTTCAGGAGATTAGTATTAGTGTTCAGTATTACTATTTATTATTATTATTATTATTATTATATTATTATTATTATTCAATACCATTCAATACTAATCAAATGTATAGAAACAGAAATTAATACCCATTCTAAATATTACAGCAATTCACATTTGTTACCCAAATCAACATAGGAACAGAGCTATAGCACAATATCAAATGCTCAGAAATAGGAAAAAAAATACTCCTTAAATGAACTGAGTTCAATCAAATATCAAGAATTAAAAACATGTTTAACATTACCACTTTAAGATGAATAAAAGAGAGGGTTTTTTTGTTTTTTTACTCACAGTAATTATCCATCTGAAAGCTTACTTCAGTTTACGTAAAAAAAAAAAAAAAATACAACAACAATCTGGGTCACAGCACCAAAGATGTAACCCTCTTCATCAGTGTGCTCCCCCCTCAAATGTCTCTCTTTTTAGTGAAATGTGAATGAGGAGGACATCAAGATTGTTGGAGTCAAGCAAAGTAGCTTTCCTTTATTAGGCTCTTTCTCTTTTTTCCCTCAGCCACTCGCACAGCACCAACAGCACAGCAACAGCCTTATCATAAAGGATATATAATTTAGTACAAAGTACTAATACAAAACTCAAGAATTTATAACAAGGTACAAAATAAGCAACATGTATCAAGCAACAGCTCAGTGGTGAATTTTGGGAAATTTTGCACTCCACAGCGGCCGTAGAACTGTAGCGTCATTTTTTTTAACTCCATGCGTCACCGCGCTAAAAAAATGCTGTGTAAGGAGTTCACACTAGCTAGTTAGCTAATAAACATGGACAAATACAAACATAACAGTGGTGCTTTGAAGAGGAAGGAGAGGGTGGAGGATTTGAATCCATGAGCAAATTTATTAGCAATCAGAAACAGCAGGCAAAAATCGAAGAACGTAAACGTAGCAAGGGTCAAAACCAGGAAAGCAAACAAACAGGCAAACAAATCTGAAACACTAGGCTATATAAAAAACGTAGATGAGATTTACGTAGATGATAATTTCAGATTCTTGGTTGATACCCAGACTAGTTGTCTTACATGGTAGGTGAGGTGTTGGCGTCTGTGTCGGTTGTCTTGCAGCCCTTTAAAGACACACGTGCTCATTCCCATATTTCCTGATTTCTCCTAGACCCCTCGTTGATGGCGGGAATGTCTGATGACTCATCAGACCAAGGGAAGAGGGGTGGCTGGTACCCCAGAACGTGTGAGGCCTGTGGACGAGTGTGTCAGTGTGTCTGTGCATACTCCACCCAGGGGAGAAACTCGCTCCAGTGATGCTGCTCTCTACTGCAGTAGGAACGGAGAAACCATCCAATTTCTTGATTTAGCCATTCCGTTCGTCCATTAGACTGGGGGTGGTAGCTGGAACTTAAGGCCCACCAGACTTATGACGTGAATTGGGTGCCCCAGTCAGAAACAATGTCTTCTGGTATTCCAAACTTTCTAAACACGTGATGGAACAGGGCTGTTACTGTCTCCAGGGCCGTGGGTAGACCCTTATGGGGAATAAGTTTACAAGCTTTAGAAAAGCAATCAATGATGACCAGGATAGTAGTGAAGCCCCCTGAGTTCGGTAGGTCCGTTATGAAATCAGTGATGTGAGACCACGGCCATTGGGGAATGGGTAGCGGTTGTAACCTGACCTCTGACAACTGGTGGTTGGTGCGAGATTGAGTGCACATGGTACATGACTTGACAAATTCTTTTATGTCATGATTTAGTGAAGGCTTGAATTGGAATCATGAGAAAAAGAGGGCCCACCGGGCCTGGTGAGGGTTCAAGTGCTTGGCTCCACGTATGTATTAGTTACGGTGATCTGTGAGGATAATGAATGGGTGGCGAGCTCCCTCTAGCCAGTGTTGCCATTCCTCTAGTGCAGCTTTCATGGACCGCAGTTCATTTCCTCCACCATCATAGTTGACCTCCGCCGCTGTTAATTTCAATGGAGTGAAATTACTCGCTGGAGTAAAAAGCACATGGGTGTAACTTTCCTGGGTTCCCATGACGTTGTGACAGGATAGCACCAATACCACAGCTTGAAGCATCGACTTCTACAATGAAGGGGACGTCTGGGTCAGGGTGTCGGAGAATGGGGGCAGTGGTGAAGCTGAGTGGTGAATACGTACAGGTTATTTTCCAGTAAGTGTTGAAGCACAGTGGTGAACGTGGGTCTCTATGGAGTAACTCAATATGTCGTAAATGTAGGCGATCACATACTGGTTGAGTACATGTCTTAATGTTTAATTTATGGATGATTGAAAAACCGCTGAGGCATTGGTTAGTCCATAAGGCATGACCATATACTCATAATGTCCATTGGTCGTGTGAAAGGCTGTTTTCCACTCATCCCCCTCTTTAATCCTGATCAAGTTATAGGCGCTTCTTAAGTCCAGTTTAGTAAAGGATTTAGCCCCTCGTAATTGTTCTAAGCTGGCCGGGACCAGAGGTAGTGGGTATGGGTATCATACCGTGATAGCGTTGAGGCCCCTGTAGTCTATGAAGGGTCGAAGGCCGCCATGCTTCTTTCCCAGAAAGAAGAAGTCAGCCGATGCGGGTGAGGTAGGGGGGGCGGATGTAACCTGCATCGATAGCTTCCTCGATGTCCTCCTCCATCGCTTTACTTTCTTGTAGAAATAGTGGATAAACTCGGTTCTTGACCGTGTTTTCGTGTTTACGCAATTTATAAAGTGTACTGTTTAGTCTTGTGTGTCCAAATCTCATCCTTGATATTACTATCTCACCTCTCATGTTTTTTCCTGCACTTCTCATATCTCCCACTTTCCTTTGAATTCTGTAGAACCATCGGCCTTTTTGCTCCTCATCCCATTGTTTTTACAACCTTTCCTTCAGCTTTTTCTTAATAATACTCTTGATTTCGTTCTTACTTAGATTAACAATTAAGTTAATGTTGTTGTTTTTAATTGCTTCTTTTGTCTCCTTATCTGCAATTTAATTTCCTCAGATACCAATATGTGCAGATACCCATAAAAATAACACTAATACCCATCATTTGAATTCTGTATAATGTTTGTATTATTTCCATTAAACTGTCTGGTCTACTTTCTGAGTGACCAGTGCAAACTAGGCAATGATGAACATGAATCTGAACAAACAACAGATTTCAATGGTTTTATCTCCTCTATCCAGTGTGTTTCTAATAATAGTGCAATTGTTTCCCCTGTTTAAACAGATTTAAAACCTCCATTTATATGACCATTCTTGAACTATTGCAATAGCCTCCTTTAATTTTTTAACAATAAAATAAATATACTTTCCCCTTTTCCAGATTACCCAAACATCAGCAAAGAGTGAGGATCCTAGCCCATTATGAAATTTTCAAATACATCATTTATCTTTATGGAAAATAATAAAGGGCTCACTATACTTACTTGTGGAGTTCTATTTTCAATTATGAACTTTTGTGAATAACTCTTTCCTATTCTAACATTTATTGTTCTCCCTAATAAAAAAATCCATGATCCATCTACACATTTGACCTTTGATACCTAAGTTACATAATTTTATTAACAGCCTTTCTCTCCACATCATGTTGTATGCTTTTTCTATGCCAAAGAAGACAGCCACTACACTCTCTCTATTTATTTGTGCTTTCCTTATTTTGTGTTCTAAACACACAGCTGTATCCATTGTATTTCTCCCTCACCTAAAACCACTCTGATATTTGGAAAAAAATTATTATTTTACATTAACCTTTCATTCACCATTTTTCCATTATTTTACCGATCTTAAATGTCAAAACAATAAGTCTATAATTTCCTGGTTTTGTACAATCTTTCCCTGGTTTGCCGGGAAAGATTCACCACCTCCTTCCAACTTTGTGGTAATTTTCCTTCCAAATTTTGTTGTACATTTTTAATAAAACATCCATCTATACATCACTGAGATGACTTATCATTACATAGCAAATCTGATCTATACCTGGAGCTGACTTCTTGGTTTTCCTAAGAGCTCGATTTAACTCTAACTTCATGAATGCCATGTTTAGTTGGCCATTATTGTACTCCTCATTCTGTGTTAGCTTTCTTTATACTGCTCTAACGTCCGTCTACTGCTTTTCGCCAGCATATCTGCTTTCTCTTCATTTTTTACAGCTGTTGTTTCTCCATCCCTTAATGTTGGATACCCAAATTCTCTTTTTATCCCATTCATTCTTTTTTATCATTCCCTATACTTGACCAATTTCTATTTCCCTTCCCACTGTGACTGAGCTTCCTCCAAAAGTCTTTTTAATGATACTCTTTACATTTGCTTGCTTTCTTTTATATTCAATAAAATTCTGGAAACTATGAATCATTTTTAACATTTTAAAAGCTTTATTTTGAGATTTAATTGCTTTATCACATTAATTTGTCCACAATGGTACTATCTTCTTTTTCTTCTTACCTCCCTTCATCGGAATAGTCTGATTTGCTGCTAACAATATAGCGTTACAAACATCATTATTAACATTATCAACGCCTTTACTAACTTCAATTTGTTTTCCATTTCTTGTTCACTAATACACCTAAATGTCTCCCAATCTGCATTTTCAAAAAAAACATTTGTTTACTCCTCCTGTTAGATTAGATCCTTCTATACTTACTTCAACTGCTATAGGGTAATGATCACTTCCTATAGTCGTTTCTCTAAACACCTTCCATAAGCATATACCTGCCAGTGAATTTGAAACAAGTGTAAGGTCAATGGCTGCTTCTGTTCCTGTTCTTATATTAATCCTTGTACCCCTTCCATCATTTAAACATTCTAAATCTTTAATCTCCATTAATTCTTCAATCACTATTCTGTTCCCATCATTATGATTGTCCCATAATGTGCTATGAGCATTAAAATGTCCGCAACATATAATTTTTCATTCTAAATGTACCATCAATTCATCCAGTACCTCTAGTGATAGTCTTTTACATGGATTATAAAAATGAATGATTTTAACATTTCCTTTTTTACCACAACTTCTATTACTATGAATTCCAATTTCTTTTTTTAATATTGTATTCCTTGTTTTACAAATATTATACACCCTCCCTCAACATCTTCCTCTCTATCTCTACGTATACCATCATACCATTTAATACAGAAATCTAAAACTGGCTTAAGCCAGGTTTGCTGAATGCATATGATTTCAGGTTTCTTTCTAAGCCCTTTTATAAAACCAAGCTTCTTGCATTCCATTGTACAATATTCAGGTTGTCTTATCACCTACTCCTCCCAACTTCTTATCAGCTTCCAGTCTCTTACTGATATTTTCCCCAAGATATATTGTTTATACAAAAAAACTTTTCAGCTCCTTTCATAATTATTAACATTTTTTCTGTTTTGTGTTTGACTAGGTCAGTGCAATTGATTAGAAGAAGTGAGGGCATGAAGCCTTTATTATCGCCACACATACATTACAGCATAGTGGAATTCTTTTCTTCGCATATCCCAGCTGAGGAAGCTGGGGTCAGAGCGCAGGGGCAGCTATGATACAGCGCCCCTGGAGCAGAGAGGGTTAAGGGCCTTGCTCAATTGCCCAACAGTGGAGCTTGGTGGTGCTGGGGCTTGAACCCCCGATCCTCCGATCAACGACCCAGAGCCTTAACCACTTGAGCCACCACTGCCCCCATTACATAAGCAATGAACAAAATCAGCATATTCACTGTCAGTGTTGTGCTGTTTTCTTCTGCTTGACCACCAAGATTTCTTTAGCTTTGTCAGTATCATCACTTCTCCTTTGCTCTTGGACCCTCTTTACTGCCTCTGCATAACTTTCACTTGTTCAATTTCCACAGCTCTCTTCCTTACATTACATCCACTGTATGTTATCCTATGTTGCCCTCCACAGTTACAGCACTTATCTTTTGCATTCTCTCCACAATTTTCAAATCTATGCTGACCTCCACTCTTTGGGCATCTTTGTTTTCCTTTGCACACCGCTGCTATATGTCTATATCTCTGACATCTATAACAGCGGAGTGGGGGAGGAATATATGGCCTCACTGCGAAGCTCATATACCCAATTTTGACTCTTTCTGGAAGCACTGATTCCTGAAACTCCAAAAAGAATTGATAGGCTATCAATCCTTTCCCCAATCATTGTTTTTTGCAACCTTTTTATTCTACTCAATTCTCCTCCAGGAATACTTTGAGTTTTTCTAAATCTTCTTCGATTGGAATGCCTATTATCACTCCCTGTTTAATTCGTCTCTTTCTCAAAATCTTTCTTTCATTCACTTTTTTCTTGCAAACATTCTCAATTTTTAGTGCTCTGTTTTTTGTTTTTCTGTTTTACATATTATTAACAGGCTTCCATTTCTCAAAATATTAGCCATATCCACTTCTAACTTTTTCTTCAACTCACTAGACAACGTTGTTGGACTTAGTTTACCATGTTCATCTTCCTTTCTGAATTTAAGAATTACTTTATATTCCTCTCTTACAATCTTTTTACAGACAACCCTATTATCTTCATCTGAGCTGTTTCCTTCTAATCCCCTTTACTGGTTTGGCTAGCTACCAAATTCCCTTCATTTCATCCACCCTTTCTCTTTTCTTGTCCTTTCCCACTACTTACTAAATTCCAGTCATCTAACTCCATATAATCTTCATTAACTTCCCCAGAACTCATCTCATGTCATCTCATGTCAACCACCATAGACTTTGAAAAAACGATGCCAGTCAGTTGGACACTGTGCCTGCTCCCAGGAAACTCGATCCGTTGAGAGAATGGCTCCCATTTGGTTTTGGTGTCCAGACCACACAACATTCTGCTGACTCACTGCAGTACTAATTGAACTTCCTGTTTCCTGAACTAACAGGGTGTCTGAGACTGCCTTTCAAAATTAAATTCCTCATTAACATATACAAAATAATAAATACAATAAAAAATCTAAATCAATTCAGTCCTGCACACTCCCCAACTGGGATTTTAAGAATCCCACATTTACAATTTGTCATCAGGTGACAGAAGAAGGCCAAGTTGAATGCCATCTTTAGTCACTTTGACATCAGCTTTCCTCACCAATCCATCTTTGCTTGGTGAAGTTTTTACAACAATTGCCATTGGCCACTCATTCCTGTTTGTTTGTCTGTTTAGGTGTGTCTCTGGGTGTGGTGTGGTTGCTTTAGGGTGTGTGTGTGTGTGTGTATGTTTTTGTGTTTTTGTGTGTGTGTTTGTGTCTAGGTATGGTGTGGTATGTGTATGGGTTAGGGTCTTTGTCTGTGTGTAGACAGGTACAACAAATCTGTTGTATGCCAAGCAGATTAGGCAACACTTGTTGCTATGGGAACAGGGAGGCATGGATCCTGCCAGTGACTGAAATGAGGAAATCCAGCAAAGGATGAATTACTCATTTTCCCCCACTGTATGTATATACAGTGGGGCAAAAAAGTATTTAGTCAGCCACCAATTGTGCAAGTTCTCCCACTTAAAAAGATGAGAGAGGCCTGTAATTTTCATCATAGGTACACTTCAACTATGAGAGACAGAATGAGAAAAAAAAATCCAGAAAATCACATTGTCTGATTTTTAAAGAATTTATTTGCAAATTATGGTGGAAAATAAGTATTTGGTCAATAAGAAAAGTTCATCTCAATACTTTGTTATATACCCTTTGTTGGCAATGACAGAGGTCAAACGTTTTCTGTAAGTCGCCACAAGGTTTTTACACACTGTTGCTGGTAGTTTGGCCCATTCCTCCATGCAGATCTCCTCTAGAGCAGTGATGTTTTGGGGCTGTCGCTGGGCAAAACGGATTTTCAACTCCCTCCAAAGATTTTCTATGGGGTTGAGATCTGGAGACTGGCTAGGCCACTCCAGGACCTTGAAATGCTTCTTACGAAGCCACTCCTTCATTGCCCGGGCGGTGTGTTTGGGATCATTGTCATGCTGAAAGACCCAGTCACGTTTCATCTTCAATGCCCTTGCTGATGGAAGGAGGTTTTTACTCAAAATCTCATGATACATGGCCCCATTCATTCTTTCCTTTACACGGATCAGTCGTCCTGGTCCCTTTGCAGAAAAACAGCCCCAAAGCATGATGTTTCCACCCCCATGCTTCACAGTAGGTATGGTGTTCTTTGGATGCAACTCAGCATTCTTTCTCCTCCAAACACGACAAGTTGAGTTTTTACCAAAAAGTTCTATTTTGGTTTCATCTGACCATATGACATTCTCCCAATCCTCTTCTGGATCATCCAAATGCTCTCTAGCAAACTTCAGACGGGCCCGGACATGTACTGGCTTAAGCAGGGGGACACGTCTGGCACTGCAGGATTTGAGTCCCTGGCGGCGTAGTGTGTTACTGATGGTAGCCTTTGTTACTTTGGTCCCAGCTCTCTGCAGGTCATTCACTAGGTCCCCCCCGTGTGGTTCTGGGATTTTTGCTCACCGTTCTTGTGATCATTTTGACCCCACGGGGTGAGATCTTGCGTGGAGCCCCAGATCGAGGGAGATTATAAGTGGTGATTATAAGTGGCTGTGAGAGCCAGAAATCTTGCTTTTTTTAGGTGACCAAATACTTATTCTTCACCATAATTTGCAAATAAATTCTTTAAAAATCAGACAATGTGATTTTCTGGATTTTTTTTCTCATTCTGTCTCTCATAGTTGAAGTGTACCTATGAAAATTACAAGCATCTTTTTAAGTGGGAGAACTTGCACAATTGGTGGCTGACTAAATACTTTTTTGCCCCACTGTATATATATATATATATATATATATATATATATATATATATATATATATATATATATATATATATATATATATATATATAGAAGCCGTTGATACCCCTGAGTGAGGCAAAACTTTTGTAGGGAATACTGAAGGTGCTGGTTACCATATATGAACCCCATATGCCATCTTGCAAGAGGTTAATTCAACATATTGAGTCACATGTGGATGTGTGGAGGCAGACTAGAAGGCTGCCACTGTTGTCATTTTGCAGAACTTTGAGGGGCTGGGCCTTGACAAGTCCTTGTTCTGGTTAGACACTCAAAAGATGAGCCTCATGAGACTGCCCTCTTTTTATCATAACATGTTCAAAGTCTGGTCACTTTTCAAGGTACACAGAGCTGAAACTGCAACCTCCTCACACTGGCTGTTGCAGGAACCACTGATCCTTGGATCGCGAATGGATCTGTCACACCAAGGGACTTTCCCTGCCCTCACGCAGGTACTCCTCAAAGCACATGTAACTACACTCAGGAACATAGTACAACTAGCTGGACCTAATCTTTCAAACATCGAGTCAGTTGCCAAGGTGGTAAAAATGAAGTCAACTTGAGTAGTGGCCCAGCTACTGATGAAATGGAAAGCCACCATCACGGGAGAGGATATTCAAAGGATTAAAGGTCACACAGAGGGATTGATACACCCAAACAGATGTTTTAAAGAAACTTTTTCAATGGGAACTTTTATTCTTGGTTTTAAATGTGCCTGTAAGAGGTGTTTTAAATGTCAAATTTAAAACATGTTGAATTTCCTACTTGGGCAAGCAAAAATGGTGATATATGTCAGCAGATGAAACACGATTGGACAGAACTTGGTGATCAATTTAAGAGCTGCTTTTTTAAATTTTGTCAAGTGTAGAATATTTATAGATTTTTCAATATTTTAAGTACATGGGTGATCATGCAAATTGTGAGCAGGCATGGTGTCAAAAATGGTATGTGAGGTTGTTGATGATATATGATATAACCGTTAATGATTAGGTAGGTATTCATGCCAACCTTCTGGATCTGTACTGTATGTGTGTGCTTGATTTCCTCATTTCAGTCACTGGCAGGATCCATGCCTCCCTGTTCCCACAGCAATAAGTGTTGCCTAATCTGCTTGGCATACAACAGATTTGTTGTACCTGTCTACACACAGACAAAGACCCTAACCCATACACATACCACACCATACCTACACACACACACACACACACACACACACACACACACACACACACACACACACACACACACACACACACACACACACACACACACACACACACACACACACACACACACACCCCCCCTAAAGCAACCACACCACACCTAGAGACACACCTAAACAGACCAACAAACAGGTTTAGATAACGTAGAAGCCAAATGGAAGCCAAGATGGGGAGACATTTGATGACAGCAAATAGAGTTAGACTGAGAAAGACAAATTAAATTTAATTTGAAGAGCCCTGTCCTTGCTAGTCACTTTTTGCTAGTCACTGTTTGCTCTCCAGACCAACCCCCTGTATTGCTTAAGTTTACTTTGTAATAAAGCTTTCTTCCTATTCTAAAAAATCTTGTTTTCCTTGCTTATCCTCGGACCATGTGGAAGACGGGAAGAATTTTCCACTGTAGATTTGGAGAGCCAGCAATCTAGCCATGGGGGTCACAGTCCAGTAACTTCTGTCCCTATCCAGTCCCAAGCCCGGATAAGATCGGTCGAGGCCCGGGTTAACAACGACCTCTATTGGCGCCGTTGACCTACAGGGTGCCGGTGGAAATTGGGCTGCTGTTGGTCACAGAAGTAGAGGAGGGAGGAGAGTGCATAGACAGAAAGAGAAGAGGAAAGGTAAGAGTGTAGGACTGAGATTAGGAGCTCTGAATGTTGGTACCATGGCAGGGAAAGGTAGAGAGCTGGCTGATATGATGGAGAGAAGGAAGGTGGATATACTGTGTGTACAGGAGACCAGGTGGAAGGGTAGCAAGGCTCACAGTATAGGAGCAGGATTCAAGCTGTTTTATTATGGTGTGGATACTAAGAGGAATGGGGTAGGTGAGTTCTTGAAGGAGGCGTTTGTGATGTATGTTCTGGAGGTGAAGAGAGTGTCAGACAGGGTGATGAGTCTGAAGTTAGTGATTGAAGGGGTGATGTTGAATGCTGTTAGTGGTTATGCCCCACAGGTAGGTTGTGAGTTAGAGGAGAAGGAGAGTTTCTGGAGTGAATTAGATGAGGTGATAGAGAGTATTCCCACGGGTGAGAGACTGGTGATAGGAACAAATTTTAATGGACATGTTGGTGAGGGGAACACAGGTGACGAAGAGGTGATGGGCAAATTTGAAGTTAAGGAACAGATGGTAGTGGACTTTGCTAAGAGGATGGACATGGCTGTGGCATGGATGGAAGCTGAAAAAGGAGGAATGTTGTGAGGAATTTAGACAGAAGTTGAGGCAGGCTCTGGGTGGTCAGGTAGTGCTGCCAGATGACTGGGAATCTACAGCAGAAGTGATCAGGGTGACAGGAAGAAAGGTGCTGGGTGTGTAATCTGGAAGGAGGAAAGAAGATAAGGAGACTTGGGGTGGAATGAGGAAGTTCAGGATAGTGTCCAGAGGAAGAGGTTAGCCAAGAAGAAGTGTTACATGGACAGGACTGAAGAGAATAGACAGGAATACAAGGAGTTACAGCACAGAGTGAAGAGGGAGGTGTCTAAGGCCAAGCAGAAAGCATATGACGAGTTGTACACTAGGTTAGACACTAGAGAAGGAGAGAAGGACTTGTACAGGTTAGCTAGGCAGAGGGATCGAGATTGGAAGGATTTGCAGCAAGTTAGAACTCTGTGGACCAGAAAGTAGATAAGATTAGAAATGATGAAGTCTTTGAAGAGGATGAAAAGTGGAAAGGCAGTTGTTCCTGACGACATCCCGGTGGAGGTCTGGAAGTGTCTAGGAGAGGCAGCAGTGGAATTTTTAACTAGTTTGTTTAACAGGGTTTTAGAGAGTGAGAGGATGCCTGAGGAATGGAGAAGAAGTGTGTTAGTGCCGATCTTTAAGAATAAGGGTGACGTGCAGAATTGCAGCAACTATTGGGGGATAATGATGAGACATACAATGAAGCTATGGGAAAGAGTAGTGGAAGCTAGGTTAAGGAAGGTAGTGGAAATTTGCGAGCAGCAGTACAACTTCATGCCCAGAAAGAGCACAACAGATGCAATTTTTGCTCTGAGAATTTTGATGGAGAAGTATAGGGATGGTCAGAGGGAGTTGCACTGTGTGTTTGTAGACTTGGAGAAAGCGTATGACAGGGTGCCAAGAGAATAGCTGTGGTACTGTATGAGGAAGTCAGGAGTAGCAGAGTGTATGTCAAGTCAGAGTGGTGCAGGACATGTATAAGAGGAGCAGAACACTGGTGAGGCGTGCTGTAGGTCAGACAGAGGAGTTCAAAGTGGAGGTGGGACTGCATCAGGGATCGGCTCTGAGCCCCTTCCTGTTTGCTATAGTGATGGACCAGTTGTCAGAGGAGGTCAGACAGGAGTTTCCTTGGACAATGATGTTTGCAGATGACATTGTGATCATTGTGAGAGAAGAGGAATGAAGGTCAGTCGTAGTAAGACTGAGTACATGTGTGTGAATGAAAGGGAGGGAAGTGGAACAGTAAGGTTACAGGGTGAAGAGGTGAAGAAGGTACAGGAATTTAAGTACTTGAGGTCAACAGTCCAGAGTAATGGAGAGTGTGAGAAAGAGGTAAAGAAGCAAGTGCAGGAAGGTTGGAATGGGTGGAGAAAGGTGTCGGGAGTTCTGTGTGATAGGAAAATATCAGCGAGAATCAAGGGGAAGGTGTACAGGACAGTGGTGAGACCGGCCATGCTGTATGGTTTAGAGACAGTGTCACTGAGGAAGAGACAGGAGTCAGAGCTAGAGGTAGCAGAGCTGAAGATGTTGAGATTCTCTTTGGGAGTGACAAGATTGGACAGGATTGGGATCGAGTACATCAGAGGGACATGTTAGAGATCTCTGTGCTCTTGAGGCAAACATGCATCAAGAACAGCCTCACACACAGACCTACAGTTAGAAACGTGCTAGAAGCGATATCCAGAATATACCTCAGTGCCTTTGATCCCCAACAAAAACCATCATTATTTCTGAGAGGGATTGTGTAATGTGATTACATGAGTAAGCAATTAAGAAAATGCAGATTTGCCACCACAGTACATGATGTGGTTTATACACACTCTGCCTGCTGAACATTTTTAAAAGGTGACAACTCCTTTGTGGTGTCCCCTACTGGTTGGGTTTTACACAACCTAGTGCTCAAGAAGGCAAGTTGTGACCAAGAAGCCTCAGAAATGTTGAGACAATGATGTATGTGAATATACAGTATGCTCCATTGTTGTAACTATACAGTTTAGACTTCCCAGGTCTCTGTTCAAGCAAGTTTAAACCTGGGTCTTAATCCATGTGCCTCAAGGAGCCAGGTAAGCGTGGTGTTTATACGGAACAGGATGTGTCGCATTCTTGATTGTTGCAGTCAAAAAGACGGCCCTGGGGGTTCATGTGTTCATGCACCATCTTACATCAAATCTCTTATCAGCTCTTACCCCACTCTTGCACATCGCTCCATTAGATCTTCCAGCGCTGCTCGACTGGTCCCACAATCTCTCAGGGTACAAGTTAGGTTACACATCAAGATTCTTCTCTGTTCTGGCACCGAGGTGGTGGAATGAACATCCCCTAGATGCCAGAACAGCCCAGGCACTGGTAGAAGACCTACATCTTCTTGAAGTACTAGCACTTGTTTTATTTTTTAAAAAAAAGCTTTTCTTGCTGTATATCCTCCCAACAGAGTTTTAGACAGATGGTATTATTAGTCTGTGACCTAGTAAGCCTGTATTGATGTGTTCATTGGTAAACACTTCAAAGCACATTTGTATGTCACTCTGAATGAGGCAACTGCCAAAGGCCGTAAATGTAAATTTTTATTGGTAAATTTTTTTTTATTGTAAATTTTTAACTGGTTTTATTTACAGCAGCACTTTGCTGAAGGACTGATGATGGACACAGAACCACACATCTGCAGGATCAGGTTTGTATTCTTCTGGACATTTTATCAGGTGCACCAACTATATGAGTCACTCTGAGTAATGCTGACTCAACAATATATGGGCAAAAGTTTGTACACCCCTGACTATCACAATCACATGTAATGGTCTCTTTTGGAAGGCTTTCCACTAGATGTGTGGCTGTGTGGATTTGTGTTTATTCAGCTACAAGAGCATTAGTGAGATCAGACTCTGATGTTGGGATGTTGAGGAGACTCCAGTTCCAGTTCATCCCAAAGGTGTCCAGTGGGGTTGAGTCAGAGTCAGGGTTCTGTGCAGGACACTCGAGTTCTTCCACCCCTTCCTTCACTTCCACACCATGGAGCTCAATCTTTGTACAAGGTTTATGATGTGTTTTTTTCTGATTAAAATGACTGTCACTGATTGGCTGCATGAATCCACAGTCTGTGTGAAAAAGAAATCAGCCCCAGTTTGTTTTGCATAAATGCAAGGGCGGGGTTTAGCCCTGTGCTAGCTCATTCTACAAGCTTCACAAGACAATATCATGTTTGTTTTTTTTAATTGATCAAATCTCTTCAAAGGAAAATAAAGGAATAAAGGAAAAGCTGAAATTGCAAATCAAAGATTTTATTTCTATATGATTGTCATCAGATTAAAAAGGCACTTCATGGTGATTAAAAGAGATTTGTATTTCCTGAGATCATGTCTTGATTGAGAGACCGCTCACAGCCGGATTAACAACACGTACAGCTGAAGTGTAGAAAGCTCGTCACTCAGCAGCTTGCAGAATCGCAGAATAATTATTTGCGAGCAATGTCGTAATTCTCAGCGAACCAATCACACGTCTCCTTCATGGCTGAGGAAAAGCAAAAGTTCAGAATCAACATCTGTGTGTGTGTGTGTGTGTGTGTGTGTGTGTGTGTGTGTGTGTGTGTGTGTGCATGTGTGTGTGTGTGTGTGTGTGTGTGTGTGTGTGTGTGTGTTTTACCTTTATGGAAAGGAGTGAAGGTAAAATTAGGAAGGTAGTGTCTCAGTCTAGCATTACACGCTGTTTTCTTCAGCTGACCATCAGATTTGCTTGTGTCGTACTGAACACGTCAGGTAAAGGCCAAAGTCTGTGTTTTACTGTACTCCTGATACCACATTCACACACACACACACACACACACACACACACACACACACACACACACACACAAATACACATTCAAATATGCATGCAAAAACACACAAATTGAACCTTCTATTAAATCTATTACTTAAACACAAGACAAGACTTAAACACTATTAGTAAACACAAGATACACTGAAGCCAGTCAAAATAATAGCATGTTCGAATGTTTACAACATAAAATACGCATTCTCTATTCACTACAAACACACACACACACACACACACACACACGTGGTGAGGTGAAGGATACAATCACAGGTCCTGTGAAGGCAAAAGCTTCCACAATTGCATCGACTGCATCTTTAATGGTCATCTCATCCTCCTCCCCAACTGCAAACAGAACAGTGTGTTTGTTAATAAGTAAACAAAGTAAAAACTCAGTATTGCACAAGCCAAAGGTATTAAAAGAAACCTTTATTCTTCTTCTTCTTCTTTCGGCTTTACCCTTCAGGGGTCTCCACAGCGAATCATCTCTCTCCACCTATCCCTATCTTCTGCATCCTCAACACTTGCACCCACTAGCTTCATATCCTCATTAATTCCATCCATATACCTCCTCTTTGGCCTTCCTCTTTGCCTCCTGCCTGGCAGCTCCATGTCCAACATTCTCCTACCAATATACTCACTCTCCCTCCTCTGAACATGTCCAAACCATCTTAATCTGGCCTCCCTAACTTTGTCCCCCAAACGTCCAACATGATTAAATAACAAGTAACTATAAACACAGACAGTAAATATGTTGAGCACTTTTATTACAAATATTTTCACTTTAAAAAAGGCAATTCATTTATTAAACAATTATTGCCTTTTATTTCCTTATTTTTAATAAATAAAAACTTTGTTTTAATCTGATTATTTTTTTCAAACAAACAAGATTTGTTGTTTTATGTTATACTAATTCGTTCTGTGCTGTACCTTTTAAATTCTATTTAACTGTTTTATTCTTTTTATTCTCTTTCATTTGATAATATTCTTCTTTTGTCCAGAAATTTGTCAACAAGTTAGAGATAAAAGATAAATTAGTCAACATAAAAAAGAGTCACTTTAACTTAAGGAAAAAAAATCTTTTATAACGTTTAACCTTTTTTAAGCAAAAATAAATAAATAAATAAAATAACAAATTTAATAACAAACTATACATACACTAAATAAATTAAACAATTTGCCCTTGAAAAGAGCAAATAATCTTCTATACAATAACTAAAATGTGTAAATTGGTATAAACTATATAAAGTGGTAACTTTATTCTATTTATTTATTTATTTATTTATTTATTTATTTATTTATTTATTTATTTATTTATTTCACTTATTCCAGTCAATTCCTGTTTCATTTTACTTTGTTTTTTTTCTCTAGTTTATTATTTATTTATTAGTTTGTATTTATTGGTCTCTTTATTTTACACACAGACAGTGAGAGAATAAAGAAAATCAGCTATCACAATAGGTTTTGGGTTTGAGTGTAATCAGTTTTCTTAATACTGAGAAATAATAATAATAATAATAATAATAATAATAATAATAATAATAATAATAATAATAATAATAATAATAATAACAACAACAACAACAACAATAACAATAATAATAATAACAATGAACACTTTAGATCTTTGGTGCTTGGCCCCCTAATAACCACATGAGTAATTCAGTGGGACTCTTCTGGAATTTACAGGAACTGTTTACACTTTATAGAGGTGATGAGTAAAGAATAAAAAATTATAAATTCATTTAAAAAAACACTTCCATGATGTAAATTTCACACTGAATAAATATTTGTCGTAACGATCCTAAAGAAGATCAGCACTCCATAGAACCATGAACGCATGTCTTCCTAGTGATGTCATGTGACCAGTGTGTGTTAGTGTGTGTGTGTGTGTATCAGGGAAGTGTGAGTACCTGAGAGAATGATGGGCTCGATTTCTTCATATTCTCTCAGCACCCAAACACAAAGACGAGCCAAATCTACAGAGAAGATGAACTGACGTAGTCCTTGACCAGAACCCCACACCTCCAGAGCTGTTCCGTCCCCTAAAACACACACAAAGACACAACGGCTTCAGCATTACTGGCTTTAGCATGAAAGCCAGTCTACCTATAGAAGGAGGAGGAGTCTGTATTTATAAAGAATCCCTTAATTACACACAGCGCTCTACACAGAGACGTGAACACAGAGACACCTGACTTCTCTCAGTCTCAGATGTCTCCCATAGTCCTACAGATTCTCAGTCTTCACCAAGAACACCATGTACTCCACCAGGTATTCTACAGAGATTTCATCATTGCACCCCCTGAAGCTCTACACCAAAAGAGTGGCCTTGCCTCACAGTTCCCATGGTGACAAGCATTCCCTAACCTGATTAGCATACAACATGTTTTACCAACCATGATGATGATCTGGTAAGACACTTTTGGTTTTGATTACTGAAAATGTGTGTGTGTGTGTGTGTGTGTGTGTGTGTGTGTGTGTGTGTGTGTGTGTGTGTGTGTGTGTGTGTGTGTGTCAGTGATTCTTACTCTTTGCTTTGTAAGTCTTATGGATGAGTGCAGGTACAACGTGACCATCCTCGATGTTGAAGTTGTCATGTGGGCCAAAAATGTTTGTGGGAATGACAGCTGTGTATCGCCGTCCATGCTGCTGAAAACAGGCCCTACACACACACACACACACACACACACACACACACACACACACACACACACACACACACACACACACCACAACTGCTATTGCCACTGCCGAGCTGCACAGCTGCTAATATTTTTATATAATCACCTCATAAATTACTTTAAATCTGAAACAGTGGAAAATCTCAATTTCCTGTCTTTTATTAAAGCTCACTAATTTGTTTATGCGATGTTGCTTCCCATTTTCATGAAAACTTAACGGTGTCAGAAAGCGTAAAGCTTTCCCTCTGCCTGCTACAAACACTGACATTGGAGACTGTTTAGAGAAATTTGAAATAAACAATAATCTCCTCACAGATTCTTTCTTTAATGCTGAGATGTGACAAACCTGTTGTATACGTCAACCATCCTCTTAGCGTAGGCATAACCCGAGTTGGACTCGTGAGGAGGACCATTATGGATCTATGAAGAAGATCAATGTGTGACAGTTTACACCTTTGTTTCAGTGTTTTAGTGAATTTTAGACTTGTAGCTGCTGCTGTAGTGATAATTCAGCTCATTCTGATCACACTGTAAACTCAGTAGAGTTCATCTTTACTCGTCTGCACCTGTTTACTGGAAAGATTTATTACCCCCCCTAGCACAGGAATACGATTAAAGAGGAAGAAATAGCAGACGCACCTGCACGCACACACTTTTCACAGCTGCCAGGATGATGTCCAAATCTGGGAGGGACTTTTAGGGCTCAAAGTTTATTCCTACCTTTTACAAATTGAAGCAGATGAGCTACTGTGTGTGTGTGTGTGTGTGTGTGTGTGTGTGTGTGTGTGTGTGTGTGTGTGTACCATAGTCTCATCAATGGGGTAGGTGGTTTTATCTGGAAAAATGCACGTGGACAAACACGAGACGACTTTCACCACGTCGAACTCATGAGCCGTTTGCAGCACGTTATCATTGATGGCCAGGTTCTTCCTCTTAAAAAAAATTCAAAAGTGTTGTTTCAGCTAACTAAGAACAAAACTTGTTGTGTGTGTGTGTGTGTGTGTGTGTGTGATTTATTACCAGGAAATCTAGGTTCTGTCTCAGGTGCATGAAGAGCCCGCCCACTACAGCTGCGAGGTGAATCACGTGTGTGGGCTGATGTTTCTCGAAGATGGCCCTCGTCTCAGCTGCGTTTCTGAAAAAAAAAGTGTGATTTTTATCTTTGTCTCTGATTCGCTTTACGTCCTACATCATCTCTACATCGTCCAGGTACGAGGGAACGAGTGTGCAGATGGAGTGAGATTTTTACAGGAATATAATCTTGTAGCATGCGAATGAGGCAGAAATGATTTTACATCACAGGCCTGCTGAACTCTTGATTCTGATTGGTCAGAAGGTGTTGACTCATTCTGTATCAGAACAGCTCTGGTTAATGCACTTCCTCTAATATATTATTGTTTCTGACGTTTTGGCAAGTGTTGATGGTCAGTATTGAACTGATTTGTGATGTCACAGACTTTACCTGAGGTCAGTGACTCATATGAAAGTTTTTTTTTACCTAGCCTACAATGTTTAAATATGCGTTTGATCTCTGTACCAGTGTGACTGTGGAGAGTTGTGAACTCTTACTCTACATACAGAAACCCAACAGTGCAATCTCATGTTGATATAATGACTCCTGTGTTTATACTGTTTGAAAATGTCTGATGAGGTGATTTTAGTGCAATGGATCGCCAGTGAAAGGACGGCACCGCAGAATCACATGATTGATGTTGGTTTCAGTACAAAGAGCTTGGTTTGGCACTCACGTCAGATCTGCGTCTTTTGAGCTGAGGAAGATCCACTCCTCCCCTTCTCTCGCTCCTCCTTCCTGCTTCACCACACGCTCTATGGCTGTCCCCACCAGGCCACTGCCGCCTGTCACCAGCACCCGCATCTTTCTCATCTCACCGTCCATCTGACGGACAGAGGAAGAGTCCGGTCTTTTATTTATTTTAAATCCGAACACCATCAATGGCCCAGCAGTGTTCAAAAATGTCAAAAAACAAGCAATGCTCTACATAAACCACAGGGAGAGAAAAAAAGAGATAATTGAATATTTATTTGGACCACACTGAAAGGCCAACTTGCTTTGCACACAGTTGATGCAGGACCAGTTCAAATTAAGTTCATGCAAATCGGTTTCAGGTAGCCACTGCATCCCGCTGGCTTTAGAGAATTCCTATCTAAAATTACACGCCTGATGGAATGAAATCATTTAGTTATTTTACATGGAAAACGACCTGAAACCTATTACAACATCAAAGACACTGGTTATATGCACTGAGATAGCAGATTCCACTCGTCTGTAAAAAACCAATGGCCAATCAACACTACTATTTCCAAAAAAACACTTGTCCTGACACTTGGAATTGACCAATCCCTCATCACCATTATCCTCAGTGATTTCCCAATTACTTATCATTGTAGTAGACAATTTGCTTCAAAATAATGTCCAAGATGTCTTTATTACTGTAGACATGTACACTAATCTGATTGGCCTGTTTCCCATAGAAAATCAGTGACTGATTGAATGAAATCTGGGTAAGCATACAACCACAGATACTGTAATATATAAAGTGAGAAGACGTGAACAAAAGACGTGAACAAAAGACAAAAGAGGTTGCTCTATGCAAAGCTCATGGATGTTTCCATATCCATATGGTGGAGGTCAAGGTCATATAGTGCTTCTGCTGACTGTTGAAGAGAATCTTTCTCCTCTGTGACGTCTCATGACTCGAACGTATCCTGTTCTGTCACATATGAGATGTTGTAATCTATGGATCTGCACGGATGCATAAAGAAATAGAAGTTTTTTCATTTCATACCTGTGGGGCACAGAAATTCTCCTCACACACACTTGATTATTATAAAGACAAATTCGCCTGAAGGTTAGTCTAACCCGGAATGACAGCCGCAAGTGTTTTTATTACTTAACAAACCTGGCCAAACTGGAATTATCTTTCGTAACTGGATTTTGGAATCTCCGCTAAGAAAAACTCAATCCGCTGGTACAAACAATGCACCACTCTGACATACACTGATGATAATTGTGCTGATTTCTGAGATTTATTCACCAGTGACATGGGAAATGTATTCCATTTTGGAAAGAAATGTAAAGAATCAATGAAATTTTTTGAACTGTTGCTTACTCTGCAAGGCTTCTTAAATCACTAATCATAAATGGGTTACGTATATGGGTTTTCTAAAACAGCTGCAAATCTCAGGTTTGCGGTTTACTTTCTAATGCGTCTAATGTTTCATTAGATTATTTGTGAGATTACAAAATGGAAGGTGTCTTCAGTGTCTAAGTGTATCTTGGACTTCCTAAAGTCTTGGCTTGGCTTGATGAGTTCAATATCATTTTAATCAGTAGAGAAAAGTCCAAATGCTGGAACTTTGGATTTGATTTGGTCTCCTTGCAGATTTCTCTGTGCAGACTGAACTCGAAGGTGAGGTTGGGATGACGAATGTCAAAAAAAACAAAACACAAAGCTGACCATCTGTCTCAGGGTCCTAACTCTGTGTAGATGTAAATGGAAAGTAAATGTTGCATGTGAAAAAAGGTGAACTGAAGGTCTAACTCAGGGATGTGCAATCTGGTCAGTGTGGGGGACAGCTTTTCATAACAACCAAGCATAAGAGAGAGAAATACCTGGCATAAGTCGTAACTTTAATTGGTGTTGATAGCTCAGGTCAAATGTTAATGATATGTAATTATAAAGTAATGATCAAAAAGGTCAAAGGTTAATGACTAATGAGTGTTTAATGATTTCTGTATATTGGTCATATAATCACCAAACTTTGGATTTCTGGCTAAAACGTTGTGGAGGGCTAAAGTCTTTACTTTAATTGGATTTACAGCCACACACATGCACACACAGAGGCACACACACAGACCTAAGTAGTAAAACAGGAAGTAACACCCCACCCTCCATGTTCTCGAATTTGTACAACGGTAACCAGTTCTCATTTTTGAACGATGAGGTTGCACTCGTGCAGTGGTGTTATGCAGATGATAAACTGATTAAACCCGGGAATGCTAATGTATTCATAGGAATTTTCACTACTGCATATGCTAAACTTGAACCGAACAATCTGATGGACCAATTGAATCAACGTTGTCTGTACACCGACACCGTCATTTTTAAAAGTAAGGAAGGTGACTGGACGCCGCCTTTGAGTGATTATTTGGGCAGTCTTACCAGCGAACTAGACGATGGTGACCAAATTTTTTAATTCATAAGTGCTGGTGCTAAAACATACGGATACAAAACAATAAAAGGAAAAACAGCAATGAAAGCTAAAGGTATCACTTTAAATTACACCAATTCCAAAATTGTTAATTTACGATCACGTGAAAAATCCGGATCTAAGGTGTTCCAGAAATGGAGGAAATAACCTTTCTTTTTTTCTGAGAACCCCATGGCTTTGGGGAGGTTGCTAAGCTTCATGGGTAGGAAAGACAGGCTATCAATGTAGGACTGGTGAAAACTCAGAATCGATAAAACACAGAAGTTTACCAGCTTGCGCAATGATTTCAGGGATGATTCCTTCCTTCACTAAATGACTTAACAAAATATATGTATCGAATCCTTGTGCATTATGAGTATAAATGTATAGCTGTTGTATTTGTTTCGTCTGTATTTCTTAAAAAACTCAAAGACGCACCCATCCACTTCGGACACCCACTCCTCTCCATGAAAGTCAATACAGCATAAGTAATTAGCAATATGAGTTCCCGTTTCCTGTCTAGCCTCGAAATCAGAAAAGATGTATTTCCTGTTTCCCAATTCTTTCTTTATCAATTGTATAAAACATTTATGTTCAGTATCTGGATCAAATTTTTCACTGCAGAGTTTACACATAGCCGTAGAGCACACATGCTTTTTACGGTTAAAAGGGTTCTGATGTATCACGTCATTGCACTTACCGCAGTAGAACCCCGTTTCACACAAAGAATATTCGCCGCTTCCCGACTGAAGCCTCGCCTTATGTTTGTCGAAACAATATTTTGACCTACATGGTCTCAAACAAACTGAGCATCTGGATACGTTTTTAGGGTGTTTGTAACAATCTGGATCGCGGCAAACATTACAACTAAATTCACACTGGTCTTTGCGCAAAGCGCTAAACCCCGTGTGACAAAAATGACAGACATAACTAGACCCCAAAAGGCCTGTGATGCTTTTAACCCCATAATAGTGGTTATTGTGTAAAAACAAGTATGGGGAGTATTGGTGGTTTGAAAGAAAGAGTATCCGGTTTTGTTTTAACAGTGTAAGATCATGATTTGACAGTTTAACTGCATCTCACATTTAGACACGTCTGCAAGGTGACCGTTGTGTTTTCAGTTAATCCTGCAGCATGTTGGATTTGCTTAGTGACCTGTTCGACTTGAGAAAAAAAATGTTCAGGGTTCAAAAGCTGTGCAACGCATAATGCAAAGCATAAGTTGTTTTTGTTGTGAAAGATGTACAGATGTCTCATTTTTTTCTGAACAACTTCTGAACTGAACATCTTTTAGAATTTTTCTCCTAGCTGTGCCACCACGAGGCGGTCAAACTATCTGGATTACTAATTCTAGTGAATTGTCCATAGTAAAAATTGCACGTTTACTTTGAACTGCATTTTCCAGCGTAGTTAGAAAAGACTGCAAATGGACCCATTGACTAATTGAATGATTCAAGATAAATTGAGTTTGTCACCTCTAATTTCAACATTGGCAACATCCGATTTCATTTGCCACTTCTATCAAACTGTTTAGAATCTCTAAACCATAACTATAAAGTTCTGCAAAACTTTTGATATTAGCGATTGTGGAAAATTTAACTCTTCTCCTAATCTCAGTGTTATTGAATCTGTCACGGTTGACTATTCTTATATTAGGATCTACGCCGTTACCGATCTAAGCATTAGGATCTACGCCGTTACCAGTCTGAGCATTATGATCAGCGACATCTATCTGAGGATTTGCATCATCAACATTCAAAGATGTTCTCATTATCAGTTGCTGAGTTTTGTGGAACAACGACTGGGGGGTTGAATAAGTTAACAAGACTTTAATTTAGATCGTGAAACAGATCTTGAGGAGTTAATGGATTGTGTTGTTGAGGGGTTTCAGGAGTTGAGATGACATTAATGCTGTGATCAGTAGATAAGACCAAACTTTCGTTTAGCCAATTCACAGCATCTTTTAATGCAGGGTACAACTGCGTAGAATGACCTTCTTCATTCAGACTATTTTGTAACCCTAACAGACTTTGGTCTGTTAGGTCTGTTGGACGGGGTGTTTAACACGATTTGACCGGAATTTTGACGGAAATTTTCATTATGACTAATGATCTTGTCTGAAGTCTTTAGATTTTCATTCAATTGATTTACTGCATCGATTAAGGCAGGGTTTAATTGTACTGTGTTGGAAATCATTTATACTATTCTGTAATCCTAATATACTTTGGTTTAGTTGGTAGAATATGTCACAAGGAGTCACTGGTGCAATTGATGCACTGTCATCTACACTAGGACTCTGACTAACAAGCTGGTGTGAAGGAATTTTCAAAGCTGAAATCACATGGTGATGTTGGGGTATTTTCAATTCTAATTTTTTTACCTTCTGAACATGATATGTAAGGGTATTGCCTGGGGCTATCATTGGTTAATTGTTCACTGTTAAATTCGTTGCTCTGATGCGGTATGTCTGTTGTGGAGATGTATTGTTTTGCCATTTCCGTTTGTAGGCCTCTGGTGAAAAGAAATCCATTCTAACAATGTAGTCAAAGTCCTTACACCATCTACAAAACTTTTCCAAGTCACACTAATCAAAAGTTACGGTCTCAGTAGCACTGCTCCAGTGGATGTGACCCAGTCCAGATAACCTGAAAATGGTGGGTGTGTTTATTTTTTGTTGTTTTTTTTATTGTGTGTGTGTATGACACAATAAACACACTCTGTGTGAGTGTGTGGGGCTGTCAAAACCAATTAAAATAAAGACTTTAGCCCTCCACAACGTTTTAGACAGCTATCCACTCGGCCGCGCTGTTGGCCTTCAATCAGGAAGAAAGAAAATCCAAGACCAGGAAGAAAGCACAATCATACTGGAATATATTGTCTCATCCTTATAATGACCAAGGACACATAAATCATTTTTATTTGTTTGTTTTTAATATGTCCAATCAAACCACCGCAGGTCGTCCTAAACTACGGTTAATGAGCCTCACGTATATTTTACCACGAGGCTTTTAAATGCTTTACGGTAACGGCGCTGAAAACGGACGCGAGCGCTTACACAACTGAATAAAAATGATCATTTTTAATAAATAAATAATGAATAAATCATTTTTAATAAATAAATAATAAATAAATCATTTTTAATAAATAAAAAAACACAATGACTTACATTGTCTGTGAGTATACAAGCTACAAGTTTTTATATTTACGATATATTTGCATATAAAATAAGTTTCCAAAATCGATCAGGTTTAAACAGACGATGTAAAGCATTGAGCTGAATAAAAATTATTACAATTTTTTACAATATTCATTTATAATCCAGTTTTTTAACAAAAAATTTCAATTGTATGATTTATTAAGCATTTCTTATTAGTGATTTTAAGTTTAATAAGTTTTAACTACTCAAGTATTTACGTATTGTGAATGAATTTTTTTTTAAACAATAGACAGTGCTGCTATTAATAAAATGTATTTGATTTAAAAATAAATAAATAAATAATAATTTAGTATTATTTGTATTATTTGTAGCAAAAGTGTGGGCTGAAGCCTGTGACAAAGCCTCCAGTACTGTATATCCTGTGTTAGATGGTCAGAAACAAGACAAAGAAGAGGTCCAAATCCAGTCAACCTGGTTGTATTTTTGTGAGAAACAGTGGGAGAAAACCTGAAACTCATGTCTGAGAAGAAAATAATCCAAGCTCAAGGATCAACGCCAGGCGCTGTAAATCATCAGAAGCGAGCTTTTTAGAACACACTCGCCATGTTTTATCTGGCTATAAACCTGAGCTTTTACATTTACAGGAAAATTTATACAGTCAAATGAATTCCTTGTTATTCTGAGCATTACTCGGAGCTCACTGTGAACTAAACTGCGAGACTGATCCTTTCCCAGCTTGAAATGTCATTTAAAAACATTAAAACTACCAAATGCTTCATTTTTCATTTCAAATGGAGTTCAAATGAGTTTGAAGAGCAATTCATTTCAAATTCTACACTGAAATGAATTCATTATTATTATTATTATTATTATTATTATTATTATTATTATTATTATTATTATTTTGTCTAACATCTAGGACTGTTTGTCTGTTTGTTGTTTCTTATGTTCTGTAAAGATGCTTTGAGACAATGCTCTTTGTTAAAAGCGCTATACAAATTGAATTATTATTATTATTATTATTATTATTATTATTATTATTATTTTGTCTAACATCTAGGACTGTTTGTCTGTTGTTTCTTATGTTCTGTAAAGATGCTTTGAGACAATGCTCTTTGTTAAAAACGCTATACAAATAAAATTGAATTATTATTATTATTATTATTATTATTATTATTATTATTATTATTATTATTATTATTATGGGTGTTGGTGGCTCAGTGGCAGGTTTCTCGCCCATCATGCGGAAGGCCCGGGTTCGATCCCCAGCCACCGGATGCAGTGCCGGTCCCAAGCCCGGAAAAATCGGAGGGTTCCGTCAGAAAGGGCATCCGGCGTAAAACATTTGCCAAGTTGTTGTGCGGACCAGTTGCTCCGCTGTGGCGACCCCGAACAGGGAGCAGCCGAAAGCTACTTTTTATTTATTTATTTATTTTTTTTCTTGAAAAATTATTTAAAAAACAATTAATAATAAAGTGTATTATTTTTGCTTTCAGGAAGAGCCGCAGCACAAACCCAGCCATGTTATATGAAATAAAATAAAATAAAAACAGATTTACCGTTTTTTGTTTTGTTTGTTTGTTTGTTTTTTGGGGGTAAATGTTTAGATGGAAAATATCTCCAGGTGAGTCAGGTGTCCTCTCGTACTCCGTCGCCGCGTTGTTAAATCATCCACAACAGACGCAAAATCAAGTCCTTACAGCAGAACCCTGAGGAAGGATGACAAAAGCGTTAAGACTCGTAAAAAAAAAGTTATTTACCTGTGTGATGGGAAGCGTTTCGCGTGGCTCCTACACCCTCATTGGCAACCGTTTCGAGTCGAAGAATCGATTCGTTCGAACGAACAGGTTCACATGAATCGAACAAAATAGATTCATTTGCTTCCGCACCAGATGTACGCAAAATGATTCACTTCAATTCGTGTTCGGTTGTTTTGTTTTACTGAACCGAACGAAAAGTGAAACGAAACGCATGAGAGGTTTTTTTCTTCCCCTCTCTTTCTCTGAGTTACATTTCCGCGTTTCATACATTTTTTAAATAAATAAAAATAATAATAAAATAAATAAATAAAATCTAAACCACACATACATCTTTTTTAAAGATAAGATTTTTTACACACCACTTTATTATTATTATTAGCTATTATTATTATTTTATCATTTTTAAAATGGAGAGTTTTTGGTCTGTATTTCGCAGATCAGATGGATTTGTGTTTTAACCGACAAAAACCCTATTTTTTTTATTTTATTACGTTTAGAAATGTAGCCTTGGAGATGTGTGTAAAACAATCATGTCTGTTTCCATGCTCACCTAACAGCCTAATCAAGCGGTGTTCAGCGCGCGCGCGCACACACACACACACACACACACACATTCCAGCATCGTCAAGGCAGTGTATTATCTGCTTAATATTTCCCGGACAATGTGAGGTCATATTTCAGACAGAGGAGAAAAAGAAAGCAGCATTTTCTGAGGTAAGAAGTTGAGTCATGTCTGTGACCGGTTATAATGTCCTTCACCCTGCTTATTAACACATGAGAGGTCCTTCTGCCTTAAACTTGTTTTAATCCACTCGACGCACCTGGTGTTATGTGCTGTTCACACTAACAGCTTTATACAAGGCTTTGTGGGTCTCACTGTCCTCTGGGGTTCTGCGGGTGGAAATGTCCAGGGTTTTATCCTCTATATATTCTGTGGGGATGTTCCATATTAATGACTAACTCACTATTTCTATACATTCTGTATCCTCATGCCATTCTCTCTCTCTCTCTCTCTCTCTCTCTCTCTCTCTCTCTCTCTCTCTCCCCTCTCTCTCTCTCTCTCTCTCTGTCATTCTCTCACTCTCTTTCTGTCATTCTCTCTCTCTCTGTCATTCTCTCACTCTCTTTCTGTCATTCTCTCTCTATATATCATTCTCTCTCTCTTTCTGTCATTCTCTCACTCTCTTTCTGTCATTCTCTCTTTCTGTCATTCTCTCGCTCTATATCATTCTCTCTCTCTCTCTCTCTCTCTCTCCCCTCTCTCTCTCTCTCTCTCTCTCTGCGCATGCGCGGCGGAGAAGCGAGGGTGGCGTGTAGAGCGCGTGAGAGCGGTTGGCGTTTTGCCAATTTTTCGGCACTAAAGTGCGTTTTTTTCCGTGTAATATCTCGGATTATTTATTTATTTATTTTGTGTGTGTGTGTGTGTGTGTGTGTGTGTGTGTGTGTGTGTGTGTGTGTGTGTGTGGGTGCGTGTGGGTGCGCGAAGAATAACTGCGTGTGTGCGTGTGCGTGTGCAGGTGTGTGTGTGAGTGTGTGTGTGAGAGCAGCGTGTCGGTGAAGCATGGTGATGGCGGATCCGAACGCGACGGTGTGTGAGAGGTTGACTCGCCGGCACGGTGTGCGTATAGTGTGTGCGGCGAGTGTGGAAGACTGTTGCCTTGCAGTCGGTAACGTGGTGGGGCATGAGAACATTGTCTCTGCCTCAAGAATGAACAGTGCCATTGTGGTTTTCCTGAACGATGTAGATAAAGTGAGAAAACTGACCCAGAATGGTATTGTCGTGAATAATGAGATGATATTGGTTTCTCCCCTCAGTTCCCCTGCTAAGAAAGTCATGTTGTCTAATGTCCCTCCTTTTATTTCTGATGAGGCGATCGGTACAGAGCTGTCTCGGTACGGGCGAATGGTCTCCCCCATTAAGAAAATCCCCCTTGGCTGTAAGTCCCCACTGGTGAAACACTTGGTGTCTTTCAGAAGAATGGTTTTTATGTTGCTTAAAGAAGGTGTCGGTGAGCTGAACGTTGTTTTTAAATTCACCGTTGAAGGCTTCGACTACAACATCTTTGTCTCTTCTGATACAGGCATTAAGTGTTTTAAATGTGGCCAGACTGGACATCTCGCTCGGGCCTGCCCTGAGAGGCAGAGTGATCCCAGTGTTTCTGAGCGACCGGGGCAGGACGCGGCCGAACCGGCCGGGGTCGTTCCCCCTGCGGCCGCGGTCCGGCCGGCCGCCAAGGGCCCCGGAGCTGCCGCTGCACCGGACCTGACGGAGAGTGAGCCCCAAGCCCAGCCTGCAGCCCAGACGCCCACTGGAGCTACGTCAGCCCCGGAAAAGCCACGCACGGCCGAACCGGCCGTGGCAGAGCCACGCTCGGCTCGACCAGACCGGAAGAAGCCGTGGTCTACTGAGAAAAGCTCAGTGGGTTCTGGAGCAGTGCTGGAGCCGCCTGCACTGACAGAGGCAGGTGCAGAGGTGCAGGGCAACCGCATGGAAACACCGGACACTACACCAGTGCAGGGGGACGGGGGAGACGTAGACATGGCAGATGAGCCCGTTTTCAAAGTACCGAATAAAAGGAAAAAACAAGGTAAGGGACAAGGGAAAAAGCAGACTAGGAAAGATACGAAGGTGGAGGAACGAGACTCAGACAGTGATGACTGCATCTCAGACTCGGTTTTAACTTTTGATTCTCAAGAGGAACAGATTAATGTTGTTTATAGTGCAGAGGACATTAAAGAGTTTTTAAGGAACACCAAATGGCAGAAGAATGTCGCATTGGAAGAGTTTTTCCCTGACCGCAAACAGTTCATTCACGATGTTAAGTTCTTCAGAAGAGAAGGAGCGTTTGTTGATGTAGAAATTTTCCGTATGAAGAAACTGATAACGAGAGTGAATAGGGAAAACTCTGACGATGAGTAATGTGTAGTGTTTTTTATGTTAGAGTGGTTTTTACCCTCTGTCTGGTTTTATTTATTTTATTTATGTTAATGATGGGAATTAATATTGTGAGCTTAAATATTAATGGAGCAAGAGAGCAGAATAAGAGAGCTAAACTCTATGGTCTTTTAAAGCAGAAGCACATTGATGCTGTCATGCTACAGGAAACCCACAGTGATATCAGCAATGCTGCTGATTGGGTGAAGGAGTGGGATGGGTTGGTGATTTTAAGCCATAACACATCACTCAGTGGTGGAGTCGCCTTGCTCTTTGCTCGCAATTTTATCCCTTGTTCTTATTCAGTTGAAGAGATTTTAACTGGGAGGCTTTTAAAAGTGAAAGCTTTTTATGAGAATGAGGTTTTAGTTTTTATCTGTGTGTACACTCCCACCAGTGCAGTGGAGAGGATGGTTTTTTTAGACACGTTGAGCAATGTTATTGCCGACTGCGACACTGCAGATATTTTAATTCTGGGTGGAGATTTTAACTGTACTACGGATGATTTGGATCGGAACCACGCAGAACCTCATGTGGCTTCCCGTAAGCGTCTGTGGGAGGTGATGGAGGCCCACAAGTTAAGTGACATATGGAGAATTTTTAATAAGAACAAGAGACAGTACACGTGGGCCCATGCCGTAGACAACTCACTCTCCCTGGCAAGACTAGATCGCTTTTATGGTTTTAAACACCAGCTAACGCTTTTTACACAGTGTTTTATTGTTCCAGTAAGTATCTCTGACCATAGCATGGTACAGTGTACGGTCACTAAAGAGAACGTTAAACCTAGGAGTGCTTACTGGCATTTTAACACTGCACTTTTAGAAGACGCTAATTTTAGAGAGTCTTTTACTTATTTATGGAATTGTTTTAAATCAGAGAAGGCAGCTTTTAGCTCACTTCAGCTGTGGTGGGATTTTACTAAAGCACAAATCAAAGTTTTTTGTCAACAGTACACTCTCAACGTCACAAGAGACATTGTTAGATCTCTGAAAGCTCTGGAGATAGAAATAGTGGAACTCCAGCGTTTGGAGGCCACCGGAGATCGAGGGCATATTGAAGCCCTCAAAAGTAAAAAAGCCAAAATGAACGACCTGTTAGACATTACAGCACAGGGGGCGCTGGTCCGCTCGCGCTTTAAAAGCGCAGCCGAGATGGACGCTCCTTCTAAGTTCTTTTTCAGTTTAGAGCAAAAGAATGGACAGAAAAGATTCATACATGCTGTGCGAACAGAATCAGGGGATCTCTTATCTGAGTCCACTGAAATTCGCAAGCAGACAGTAAGCTTTTACTCAAAGCTGTACAGCAGTGAGTGGTCAGGGGCACAAGTGGTGGAGGACAGCTTCCTCGTGGGCCTGCCAAAGCTCTCTGAGCGAGCGGCCAGAGAATTGGACAGGGAGCTGTCGCTGGAGGAGCTTCATGAGGCTCTCCAGAGAATGGAGAATGGACAAGCGTCAGGTATAGATGGTCTCCCGGCTGAGTTTTACAAGGCTTTCTGGGCTGTCATAGGGCAGGACGTGCTGGATGTCCTACGGGACAGTATACAGAGAGGTGAGCTCCCATTGAGCTGCAGGAGGGCCGTCCTGACCCTGCTGCCAAAAAAGGGAGACCTGACACACCTGAAGAACTGGTGCCCCGTCTCACTACTGTGCACTGACTACAAGCTGCTCTCAAAAGCATTAGCCTCGAGACTGACTAAGGTAATGGAGCGGCTTATTCACCAGGACCAGACGTACTGTGTGCCTGATAGGTCCATATTCGATAACGTGTATTTGATTCGTGACATTTTGGACGTCTCCAGGCTATTGGGCTTGAAGACTGGTCTGATTTTCCTAGATCAGGAAAAGGCTTTTGACCGGGTTGAGCATGAATATTTGTGGAAGGTGCTGGAAACCTTCGGGTTCAACCCAGGTTTTGTAGCCATGATCAGGGTGTTGTACTGTGAAATTGAGAGTGTACTAAAGGTTAATGGTGGTTTATGTGCCCCTTTTAGAGTGTACAGAGGGATCAGGCAGGGCTGTTCCCTCTCAGGCATGTTGTACTCTCTGGCGATTGAACCTCTTTTAAACAAGTTAAGGAGTTTTCTATCTGGTTTTAATATTCCACACGCTAATGCCTCAGTATATTTATCAGCTTATGCAGATGATCTGGTAGTCATGATAAACACACAAGAATACGTGAATGTTTTAGCTGCTATTTTAAATGACTTTCAGATTTTATCCTCTGCCAAGGTTAACTGGACAAAGAGTGAAGCCATTTTAGTTGGGGAGTGGGGAGGTGGGCAACCTACACTACCAGGAGGCTTAGCGTGGAAAAGAGGTGGTTTTAAATATTTGGGTGTCTACCTGGGGACCAATGAATTTTTAAACAAAAACTGGGAAGGTTCTGTAGAGCACGTGAAGGGCAGACTGAGCAGGTGGAAGCGGCTGGTCCCGAAGATGTCTTACAGGGGGCGAACGCTGGTTATCAACAACCTCGCCGCGTCGTCCCTCTGGCACAAGCTGGCATGCGTAGATCTGCCGCCGAACCTGCTAGCAAACATCCAGGCCCAGTTGGTGGACTTCTTCTGGGACGGTCTACACTGGATTCCACAGAGCGTTCTCCACCTGCCGAAAGAGGAAGGAGGGCAGGGGCTGGTCCAGCTCTCTAGCAGAGCCGCAGCCTTCCGACTCCAGTTCATCCAGAGACTCCTCACTGGACCCAGAGACCTAGTATGGAGAGCAGCAGCCAGTGGATTATTACACACAGTTAAAGGACTGGGGCTGGACAGAGCTTTGTTTTTAATGGACACCAAAATGCTGGACATTTCTGGATTACCAATGTTTTACCGTGGACTTTTTAAGATCTGGAATGTTTTTAAAAAACAAAACAAGGGCTGTCGATCAGTACACTGGCTGCTGGAGGAGCCTCTGGTATACGGCGGGCGACTGGACATCTCCGGTGTGACCGTCCCTGCACTGTCCAGAACACTCGTCTCCTCGGGCATTGTGACGCTCTGGGAGCTCGTGAACGTCGCGGGGTCAGACTTGTCAAGGGCAGAGGACCTGGCAGCGCGTATGGGACTGCGGTCCCGGCATGTTGTCAGTCAGCTCCTACACCGCTGGAGGTCTGCACTTACATCAGAGGAGCGTGTTCAGCTGATGGACTATCAACATACAGAGACTGGTCCTGCAGAGGACGAATCTTTTCCCCGGCTGAACATTGCTCCTGACCTCGACGGGTGTGCAGGCCCCCTCCTGGAGTGCCGGAGCGAAGGGGAGATGGACTTTGGGTCAGTGTCGGGGAAGCTGCTCTACAGAGCCTGTGTTAAGGTTTTAAACAAGAAGAAGCTGAGTGGGAGGGTAGACACCCCATGGAGAAGTGTTTTGGGTTTTAATGGTGATGTTAAACCAGAGTGGAGGGCACTGTATAAACCACCGTTAACCAAAAAAGCTGCTGACCTCCAATGGAGGATTTTACATGGTATTATCTCCGTGAACTCTTTTATCTCAGTTTTAAACCCTGATGTTTTACATGACTGTCCATTCTGTTCACAGAGAGAAACTGTTTTTCATGCTTTTATTCACTGCTCCAGGTTACAGTCACTGTTTGTGTTTTTACGGAGCATTTTAAGGTCTTTTAATGTTGATTTTACTGTTCAGTGTTTTATTCTGGGTTTTAAGTACGTCAGGAAACACAGGTTCAGGTGCCAACTGATCAATTTTATCTTTGGTCAGGCAAAAATGGCAATATACCTGAGCCGAAAAAACCGGGTAGCACAAAACACTGACTGCGAGGCCACAAGAATTTTAAAGAGGCTGATCAAGTCAAGAATTTTAATAGATTTTAATTTTTATAAGAGTATGAATGATTTGGACATGTTTAAGTGTGTGTGGTGCTGTGAGAATGCTGTGTGCTGTGTTGCAGAAGTAGAACTGAACTTTGCAGCAGAGCTACGCTAATCATCACTGCTGTTTAACTCATTTACTGAAAATTATTTGAATGCACTTATTTATTTTATTTATTTATTTATCTATTTATTTATTTACTCATTAAGTCACTCTGTATATAATATGTGACTTGTGTAAATAAAGTTTTTTAAAAGTCAAAAGTCTCTTTCTGTCATTCTCTCGCTCTATATCATTCTCTCTCTCTCTCTCTCTCTCTCTCTGCGCATGCGCAGCGGAGAAGCGAGGGTGGCGTGTAGAGCGCGTGAGAGCGGTTGGCGTTTTGCCAATTTTTCGGCACTAAAGTGTGTTCGGATTATTTATTTATTTATTTATTTTGTGTGTGTGTGTGTGTGTGTGTGTGTGTGTGTGTGTGGGTATGCGAAGAATAACTGCGTGTGTGTGTGTGTGCGTGTGCAGGTGTGTGTGTGTGTGAGTGTGTGTGTGAGAGCAGCGTGTCAGTGAAGCATGGTGATGGCGGATCCGAACGCGACGGTGTGTGAGAGGTTGACTCGCCGGCACGGTGTGCGTATAGTGTGTGCGGCGAGTGTGGAAGACTGTTGCCTTGCAGTCGGTAACGTGGTGGGGCATGAGAACATTGTCTCTGCCTCAAGAATGAACAGTGCTATTGTGGTTTTCCTGAACGATGTAGATAAAGTGAGAAAACTGACCCAGAATGGTATTGTCATTAATAATGAGATGATAATGGTTTCTCCCCTCAGTTCCCCTGCTAAGAAAGTCATTTTGTCTAATGTCCCTCCTTTTATTTCTGACGAGGCGATCGGTAAAGAGCTGTCTCGGTACGGGCGAATGGTCTCCCCCATTAAGAAAATCCCCCTTGGCTGTAAGTCCCCACTGGTGAAACACTTGGTGTCTTTCAGAAGAATGGTTTTTATGTTGCTTAAAGAAGGTGTCGGTGAGCTGAACGTTGTTTTTAAATTCACCGTTGAAGGCTTTGACTACAACATCTTTGTCTCTTCTGATACAGACATTAAGTGTTTTAAATGTGGCCAGACTGGACATCTCGCTCGGGCCTGCCCTGAGAGGCAGAGTGATCCCGGTGTTTCTGAGCGACCGGGGCAGGACGTGGCCGAACCGGCCGGGGTCATTCCCCCTGCGGCCGCGGTCCGGCCGGCCGCCAAGGGCCCCGGAGCTGCCGCTGCACCGGACCTGACGGAGAGTGAGCCCCAAGCCCAGCCTGCAGCCCAGACGCCCACTGGAGCTACGTCAGCCCCGGAAAAGCCACGCACGGCCGAACCGGCCGCGGCAGAGCCACGCTCGGCTCGACCGGACCAGAAGAAGCCGTGGTCTACTGAGAAAAGCTCAGTGGGTTCTGGAGCAGTGCTGGAGCCGCCTGCACTGACAGAGGCAGGTGCAGAGGTGCAGGGCAACCGCATGGAAACACCGGACACTACACCAGTGCAGGGGGACGGGGGAGACGTGGACATGGCGGATGAGCCCGTTTTCAAAGTACCGAATAAAAGGAAAAAACAAGGTAAGGGAAAAAGCAGGCTAGGAAAGATACGAAGGTGGAGGAACGAGAATCAGACAGTGATGACTGCATCTCAGACTCGGTTTTAACTTTTGATTCTCAAGAGGAACAGATTAATGTCGTTTATAGTGCAGAGGACATTAAAGAGTTTTTAAGGAACACCAAATGGCAGAAGAATGTCGCATTGGAAGAGTTTTTCCCTGACCGCAAACAGTTCATTCACGATGTTAAGTTCTTCAGAAGAGAAGGAGCGTTTGTTGATGTAGAAATTTTCCATCTGAAGAAACTGATAACGAGAGTGAATAGGGAAAACTCTGACGATGAATAATGTGTGGTGTTTTTTATGTTAGAGTGGTTTTTACCCTCTGTTTGGTTTTATTTATTTTATTTATTTTAATGATGGGAATTAATATTGTGAGCTTAAATATTAATGGAGCAAGAGAGCAGAATAAGAGAGCTAAACTTTATGGTCTTTTAAAGCAGAAGCACATTGATGTTGTCATGCTGCAGGAAACCCACAGTGATATCAGCAACGCTGCTGATTGGGTGAAGGAGTGGGATGGGTTGGTGATTTTAAGCCATAACATATCACTCAGTGGTGGAGTCGCCTTGCTCTTTGCTCGCAATTTTATCCCTTGTTCTTATTCAGTTGAAGAGATTTTAACTGGGAGGCTTTTAAAAGTGAAAGCTTTTTATGAGAATGAGGTTTTAGTTTTTATCTGTGTGTACACTCCCACCAGTGCAGTGGAGAGGATGGGTTTTTTAGACACGTTGAGCAATGTTATTGCCGACTGCGACACTGCAGATATTTTAATTCTGGGTGGAGATTTTAACTGTACTACGGATGATTTGGATCGGAACCACGCAGAACCTCATGTGGCTTCCCGTAAGCGTTTGTGGGAGGTGATGGAGGCCCACAAGTTAAGTGACATATGGAGAATTTTTAATAAGAACAAGAGACAGTACACGTGGGCCCATGCCGTAGACAACTCACTCTCCCTGGCGAGACTAGATCGCTTTTATGGTTTTAAACACCAGCTAACGCTTTTTACACAGTGTTTTATTGTTCCAGTAAGTATCTCTGACCATAGCATGGTACAGTGTACGGTCACTAAAGAGAACGTTAAACCTAGGAGCGCCTACTGGCATTTTAACACTGCACTTTTAGAAGACGCTAATTTTAGAGAGTCTTTTACTTATTTATGGAATTGTTTTAAATCAGAGAAGGCAGCTTTTAGCTCACTTCAGCTGTGGTGGGATTTTACTAAAGCACAAATCAAAGTTTTTTGTCAACAGTACACTCTCAACGTCACAAGAGACATTGTTGGATCTCTGAAAGCTCTAGAGATAGAAATAGTGGAACTCCAGCGTTTGGAGGCCACCGGAGATCGAGGGCATATTGAAGCCCTCAAAAGTAAAAAAGCCAAAATGAACGACCTGTTAGACATTACAGCACAGGGGGCGCTGGTCTGTTCACGCTTTAAAAGCGCAGCCGAGATGGACGCTCCTTCTAAGTTCTTTTTCAGTTTAGAGCAAAAGAATGGACAGAAAAGGTTCATACATGCTGTGCGAACAGAATCAGGGGATCTCTTATCTGAGTCCACTGAAATTCGCAAGCAGACAGTAAGCTTTTACTCAAAGCTGTACAGCAGTGAGTGGTCAGGGGCACAAGTGGTGGAGGACAGCTTCCTCGTGGGCCTGCCAAAGCTCTCTGAGCGAGCGGCCAGAGAATTGGACAGGGAGCTGTCGCTGGAGGAGCTTCATGAGGCTCTCCAGAGAACGGAGAATGGACGGGCGTCAGGTATAGATGGTCTCCCGGCTGAGTTTTACAAGGCTTTCTGGCTGTCATAGGGCAGGACGTGCTGGATGTCCTACGGGACAGTATACAGAGAGGTGAGCTCCCATTGAGCTGCAGGAGGGCCGTCCTGACCCTGCTGCTGAAAAAGGGAGACCTGACACACCTGAAGAACTGGTGCCCCGTCTCACTACTGTGCACTGACTACAAGCTGCTCTCAAAAGCATTAGCCTCGAGACTGACTAAGGTAATGGAGCGGCTTATTCACCAGGACCAGACGTACTGTGTGCCTGATAGGTCCATATTCGATAACGTGTATTTGATTCGTGACATTTTGGACGTCTCCAGGCTATTGGGCTTGAAGACTGGTCTGATTTTCCTAGATCAGGAAAAGGCTTTTGACCGGGTTGAGCATGAATATTTGTGGAAGGTGTAAACTTTCGGGAACCCGGGTTTTTAGCCATGACCAGGGTGTTGTACTGTAAATTGGGGAGTGTACTAAAGGTTAATGGTGGTTTATGTGCCCCTTTTGAGTACAGAGGGACCCAGGCACTTTTCCCCTCAGGCTTTGTTGTACTCTCTGGGAGCCTCTTTAACGTTAAGGATTTTCAGGTTTAATATTCAACGGCAATGCCTCAGCGCTTATGGTGACTGGGCGTCACCGGACGTGAATGTTTAGTGAAAATTTGACTTTCAGTTTTATCCTCTGCCAAGGTTAACTGACAAAGAGTGAAGCCTTTTAGTTGGAGTGGGGAGGGGGGACCTACACTACAGAGGCTTAGCCATGGAGAGGTGGTTTTAAATATTTGGCGTCTACCGGGGCCAATGAATTTTTAACAAACTGGGAAGGTTCTGTAGAGCACGTGAAGGGCAGACTGAGCAGGGGAAGCGGCTGGTCCCGAAGATGTCGCAGGGGCGAAGCTGGTTATCAAAACCTGCCGCGTAGTCCTCTGGCACAAGCTGGCAGCGTAGTGGCCGAACCTGCTAGCAACATCCAGGCCATTGGTGGACTTCTTCTGGGACGGTTACAGGGATGAGCGTCTCCCCCCCAAAGAGGAAGGAGGGCAGGGGCGGGTCAGTTTTACAGACCGAGCCTTCCACCCAGTTCACAAGACTCCTCTGGACCCAGACCAGTATGGAGGAGCACCCATGGATTTTTCACACAGTTAAAGGACTCTGGACAGAGCTTTGTTTTAAGACCCAAAATGCTGGACATTTCTGGATTACCTGTTTTACCGTGGACTTTTTAATCTAATGTTTTAAAAACAACAAGGGCTGTCGACAGTACACTGGCTGCTGGAGGAGCCTCTGTATAGGCCGACTGACATCTGGTGTGACCGTCCCTCACTGTTCAGAAACTGTCTTCTTTCGGGCATTGTGACGCTCCAGGAGCTCGGTGAACTGGGGGTCAGACTTGTAAAGGGCAGAGGACTGGCGGGTATACTGCGCCCGGCGGTTGTAGCAGCTCCTACACTGCTGGAGGTCTGCACAACGAAGCTTTCAGCGAGGCTATCAACATCAGAGACTGGTCTGCAGGGGACAATCTTTTCCCGGCTGAACATTGCTCCTGACCTCGACGGGGGGTGCAGGCCCCCTCCTGGAGTGCCGGAGCGAAGGGGAGATGGACTTTGGGCAGTGTCGGGGAACTCTCTACGGGCCCTGTTTAAGGTTTTAAACAAGAAGAAGCTATTGGGGGGTAGACACCCCATGGAATGTTCTGGGTTTAATGTGATGTTAAACCAGAGTGGATGGCACTCATATAAACCACCGTTAACAAAAGCTGCTGACCTCCGTGGAGATTTTACATGTTTATCTCTGTGAACTCTTTTATCTCTGTCTCTAAACCCTGATGTTTTACATGACTGTCTGTTCTTTTCACAGGAGAAATGTTTTTCATGCTCTGTATTCCCTGCTCAGGTACAGTCACTGTGTGTGTTTTTCGGAGCATTTTAAGGTCTTTTAATGTTGATTTTACTGTTCATGTTATATTCTGGGTTCTAAGTACGTCAGGAAACTCAGGTTCAGGTGCCAACTGATCAATTTTATCTTTGGTCAGGCATTCCTCTCTCAATCATACTCTCCTTTCTGCAGTCTTTCATTCTCTACCCCTTGCAGTCTTCCTTCCTTTGCATCTCTTTCCAACTACCATATCTCGGTTCCTTTGATTATTGCACAATTTTAACACTGTACTCTTGCTCGTATGTGCTCTTTTTTACATTTGTCATTCTTCTCTAATTTCTGATTCTTTTTTGCATTCCCCCAATTTGTCTTTTACCCTTTGTATTTTAATCAGATTTTAATTTTTTTATAAGTTTTATTTTTGAAACATTTTCTCTTCGTCTTCCACTCTCTGGATTCCATCTGTATTTTATCATTCCCCCTTTTTTTTTTGGTTTTTTTTTTTTTTTGTTTTTTGTATTTTTTTGAGACCATCCTTCGTGTGTCTCTTCCCTTTGTCATTTTTTTTGTCAGAACTCTCTTCTGTCATTCTCACTTTTTTTAATTTTTTTCCCTCTGTCACCACTTTTTGTCATTTTTGTCAGAGTCTCTCACGCATACACTCTCTTTCGATCTTCTTGTCATTTCTCACCCTGTATTCCCCCTTTCTTACCACTCGATTCTTCATTTTTGATTTCTTCACTCAGTTTTACTCTCTGTCATTCTCTCACTTTTCTGTCATTCTCTACTCTTTCTGTCATTTCCACTCTCTTTCTGTATTTCTCACTCTTTGTCATTCTTGTACTCTCTTTCTGATCTCTGTGTCATTCACTCTTTTTGTCAAACTCTCTTTCTGTCATTCTCTCTCTCTGTCATTCTCTCACTCTTTCTGTCATTCTCTCTCTTTCTGTCATTCCTCACTCTCTTCTGTCATTCTCCCCTTTCTGTCATTCTCTCACCTCTTTCTGTCATTCTCTCCTCTTTCTGTCATTCTCTCCTCTCTTTCTGTCATTCTCTCTTTCTGTCATTCTCTCACTCTCTTTCTGTCATTCTCTCACTCTCTTTCTGTCATTCTCCCCCACTCTCTTTCTGTCATTTCTCCTTTTATTTTCTCACTCTCTTTCTGTCATTCTCTCACTCTTTCTGTCATTCTTCACTCTCTTTCTGTCATTCTCTCTGTCATTCTCTCACTCTCTTTCTGTCATTCTCTCCTCTTCTGTCATTCTCTCACTCTTTTTTGTCATTCTCTCTCTCTGTCATTCTCTCACTCTCTTTCTGTCATTCTCTCCTCTTCTGTCATTCTCCACTCTCTTTCTGTCATTCTCTCTCTCTCTCTGTCATTCTCTCACTCTCTTTCTGTCATTCTCTCTCTCTCTTTGTCATTCTCTCACTCTCTTTCTGTCATTCTCTCTCTCTCTGTCATTCTCTCACTCTCTTTCTGTCATTCTCCCCTTTTTGTCATTCTCTCACTCTCTTTCTGTCATTCTCTCTTTTTTTGTCATTCTCTCACTCTTTCTGTCATTCTCTCTCTCTTTCTGTCATTCTCTCACTCTCTTTCTGTCATTCTCTCATTCTGTCATTCTCTCACTCTTTCTGTCATTCTCTCTCTCTTTCTGTCATTCTCTCACTCTCTTCTGTCATTTCCCCTCTGTCATTCTCTCACTCTCTTTCTGTCATTCTCTCTCTCTTTGTCATTCTTCACTCTCTTTCTGTCATTCTTTTTCTGTCATTCCCCCTCTTTCTGTCATTCTCTCTTTCTGTCATTCTCCCCTCTCTTTCTGTCATTCTCTCACTCTCTTTCTGTCATTCTCTCTTTTCCTGTCATTCTCTCACTCTCTTTCTGTCATTCTCACACTCTCTTTCTGTCATTCTCTCTCTGTCATTCTCTCACTCTTTCTGTCATTCTCTCTCTTTCTGTCATTCTCTCTCTTTTCTGTCATTCTCTCACTCTCTTTCTGTCATTTCTCACTGTCATTTTCTCACTCTCTTTCTGTCATCTCTCTCTTTCTGTCATTCTCTCACTCTTTCTGTCATTCTCTCACTCTTTCTGTCATTTTCTCACTCTCTTTCTGTCATTCTCTCACTCTTTGTCATTCTTTCACTCTCTTTCTGTCATTCTCTCTGTCATTCTCTCACTCTTTGTCATTCTCACACTCTCTTTCTGTCATTCTCTCTCTCTGTCATTCTCTCACTCTTTCTGTCATTCTCTCTCTTTCTGTCATTCACTCACTCTCTCTCTGTCATTCTCTCACTCTCTCTCTGTCATTCTCTCACCCTCTTTCTGTCATTCTCTCACTCTTTCTGTCATTCTCTCTCTCTCGTTCTGTCATTCTCTCTCTCTCTGTCATTCTCTCACTCTCTTTCTGTCATTCTCTCACTCTCTTTCTGTCATTCTCTCTCTCTGTCACTCTCTCTTTCTGTCATTTTCTCACTGTTATTTTCTCACTCTCTTTCTGTCATTCTCTCACTCTTTCTGTCATTCTTTCACTCTCTTTCTGTCATTCTCTCTGTCATTCTCTCACTTCTTTCTGTCATTCTCTCTCTCTTCTGTCATTCTCTCACTCTCTTTGTCATTCTCTCTCTCTGTCATTCTCTCACTCTCTTTCTGTCATTCTCTCTCTCTCTCTGTCATTCTCACACTCTCTTTCTGTCATTCTCTCTCTCTCTCTGTCATTCTCTCACTCTCTTTCTGTCATTCTCTCTCTCTCTCTGTCATTCTCTCACTCTCTTTCTGTCATTCTCTCTCTCTCTCTGTCATTCTCTCACTCTCTTTCTGTCATTCTCTCTCTGTCATTCTCTCACTCTCTTTCTGTCATTCTCTCTTTCTGTCATTCTCTCACTCTTTCTGTGCCACTCACTCTCTCTTTCTGTCATTCTCTCACTCTCTTTCTGTCATTCTCTCTTTCTGTCATTCTCTCACTCTTTCTGTGCCACTCACTCTCTCTTTCTGTCATTCTCTCACTCTCTTTCTGTCATTCTCTCTGTCATTCTCTCACTCTCTTTCTGTCATTCTCTCTCTCTCTCTGTCATTCTCTCACTCTCTTTCTGTCATTCTCTCTTTCTGTCATTCTCACACTCTCTTTCTGTCATTCTCTCTCTCTCTGTCATTCTCTCACTCTCTTTCTGTCATTCTCTCACTCTCTTTCTGTCATTCTCTCTCTCTGTCATTCTCTCACTCTCTTTCTGTCATTCTCTCTCTCTCTGTCATTCTCTCACCCTCTTTCTGTCATTCTCTGTCATTCTCTCACTCTCTTTCTGTCATTCTCTCTTTCTGTCATTCTCTCACTCTTTCTGTGCCACTCACTCTCTCTTTCTGTCATTCTCTCACTCTCTTTCTGTCATTCTCTCTTTCTGTCATTCTCTAACTCTTTCTGTGCCACTCACTCTCTCTTTCTGTCATTCTCTCACTCTTTCTGTCATTCTCTCTGTCATTCTCTCACTCTCTTTCTGTCATTCTCTCTCTCTCTCTCTGTCATTCTCTCACTCTCTTTCTGTCATTCTCTCTGTCATTCTCTCACTCTCTTTCTGTCATTCTCTCACTCTTTCTGTCATTCTCTCACTCTCTTTCTGTCATTCTCTCTCTGTCATTCTCTCACTCTCTTTCTGTCATTCTCTCACTCTTTCTGTCATTCTCTCTCTGTCATTCTCTCACTCTCTTTCTGTCATTCTCTCTCTGTCATTCTCTCACTCTCTTTCTGTCATTCTCTCACTCTCTTTGTCATTCTCTCACTCTCTTTCTGTCATTCTCTCTCTCTGTCATTCTCTCACTCTCTTTCTGTCATTCTCTCACTCTCTTTGTCATTCTCTCACTCTCTTTCTGTCATTCTCTCTCTCTCTTTGTCATTCTCTCACTCTCTTTCTGTCATTCTCTCTCTCTCTGTCATTCTCTCACTCTCTTTCTGTCATTCTCTCACTCTCTTTGTCATTCTCTCACTCTCTTTCTGTCATTCTCTCTCTCTCTTTGTCATTCTCTCACTCTCTTTCTGTCATTCTCTCTCTCTCTGTCATTCTCTCACTCTCTTTCTGTCATTCTCTCACTGTCATTCTCACACTCTTTCTGTCATTCTCTCACTCTCTTTCTGTCATTCTCTCTTTCTGTCATTTTCTCACTCTCTTTCTGTCATTCTCTCACTCTCTTTCTGTCATTCTCTTACTCTCTTTCTGTCATTCTCTCTGTCATTCTCTCACTCTTTTCTGTCATTCTCACACTCTCTTTCTGCCATTTTCTCTTTCTGTCATTCTCTCACGCTCTTTCTGTCATTTTCTCACTCTCTTTCTGTCATTCTCTCTGTCATTCTCTCACTCTCTTTCTGTCATTCTCTCTCTGTCATTCTCTCACTCTCTTTGTCATTCTCTCTGTCATTCTCTCACTCTCTTTCTGTCATTTTCTCAGTCATTTTCTCACTCTCTTTCTGTCATTCTCTCACTCTTTCTGTCATTCTCTCACTCTTTCTGTCATTTTCTCACTCTCTTTCTGTCATTCTCTCACTCTTTGTCATTCTCTCACTCTTTGTCATTCTTTCACTCTCTTTCTGTCATTCTCTCTGTCATTCTCTCACTCTCTTTCTGTCATTCTCACACTCTCTTTCTGTCATTCTCTCTCTCTCTGTCATTCTCTCACTCTTTGTCATTCTCTCTCTTTCTGTCATTCTCTCACTCTCTCTCTGTCATTCTCTCACCCTCTTTCTGTCATTCTCTCACTCTCTTTCTGTCATTCTCTCTCTCTCTGTCATTCTCTCACTCTCTTTCTGTCATTCTCTCACTCTCTTTCTGTCATTCTCTCTCTCTGTCACTCTCTCTTTCTGTCATTTTCTCACTGTCATTTTCTCACTCTCTTTCTGTCATTCTCTCACTCTTTCTGTCATTCTTTCACTCTCTTTCTGTCATTCTCTCTCTCTTTCTTTCATTCTGTTCTGTCATTTTCTCACTCTTTGTCATTCTCTCACTCTCTTTCTGTCATTCTCTCTCTCTGTCATTCTCTCACTCTCTTTCTGTCATTCTCTCTCTCTCTCTGTCATTCTCTCACTCTCTTTCTGTCATTCTCTCTTTCTGTCATTCTCACACTCTCTTTCTGTCATTCTCTCTCTCTCTGTCATTCTCTCACTCTCTTTCTGTCATTCTCTCTCTGTCATTCTCTCACTCTCTTTCTGTCATTCTCTCTTTTCTGTCATTCTCTCTTTCTGTCATTCTCTCTTTCTGTCTTTCCCTTTTATCTCCCTCTGTCATTCTCTCACTCTCTTTCTGTCATTCTCTCTCTCTCTGTCATTCTCTCACCCTCTTTCTGTCATTCTCTGTCATTCTCTCACTCTCTTTCTGTCATTCTCTCTTTCTGTCATTCTCTCACTCTTTCTGTGCCACTCACTCTCTCTTTCTGTCATTCTCTCACTCTCTTTCTGTCATTCTCTAACTCTTTCTGTGCCACTCACTCTCTCTTTCTGTCATTCTCTCACTCTCTTTCTGTCATTCTCTCTCTCTGTCATTCTCTCACTCTCTTTCTGTCATTCTCTCTGTCATTCTCTCACTCTCTTTCTGTCATTCTCTCACTCTCTTTCTGTCATTCTCTCTGTCATTCTCTCACTCTCTTTCTGTCATTCTCTCTCTGTCATTCTCTCACTCTCTTTCTGTCATTCTCTCACTCTCTTTGTCATTCTCTCACTCTCTTTCTGTCATTCTCTCTCTCTCTTTCTGTCATTCTCTCACTGTCATTCTCACACTCTTTCTGTCATTCTCTCACTCTCTTTCTGTCATTCTCTCTTTCTGTCATTTTCTCACTCTCTTTCTGTCATTCTCTCTTTCTGTCATTTTCTCACTCTCTTTCTGTCATTCTATCTGTCATTCTCTCACTCTCTTTCTGTCATTCTCTCTGTCATTCTCTCACTCTCTTTCTGTCATTCTCACACTCTCTTTCTGTCATTTTCTCTTTCTGTCATTCTCTCACTCTCTTTCTGTCATTCTCTCTCTGTCATTCTCTCACTCTCTTTCTGTCATTCTCTCACTCTCTCTGTCATTCTCTCTGTCATTCTCTCTCTCTGTCATTCTCTCACTCTCTTTCTGTCATTCTCTCTGTCATTCTCTCTCTCTTTCTTTCATTCTGTCTCTGTCATTTTCTCTCTTTGTCATTCTCTCACTCTCTTTCTGTCATTCTCTCTCTCTCTTTGTCATTCTCTCACTCTCTTTCTGTCATTCTCTCTCTCTCTCTGTCATTCTCACACTCTTTCTGTCATTTTCTTGTTCTGTCATTCTCTCACTCTCTTTCTGTCATTCTCTCACTCTTTCTGTCATTCTCACACTCTCTGTCATTTTCTTGTTCTGTCATTCTCTCACTCTCTTTCTGTCATTCTCTCTCTCTGTCATTCTCTCACTCTCTTTCTGTCATTCTCTCTGTCATTCTCTCTCTCTTTCTTTCATTCTCTCTCTGTCATTTTCTCACTCTCTGTCATTCTCTCACTCTTTGTCATTCTCTCACTCTCTTTCTGTCATTCTCTCTCTCTCTTTGTCATTCTCTCACTCTCTTTCTGTCATTCTCTCTCTCTCTGTCATTCTCTCACTCTCTTTCTGTCATTCTCTCACTCTCTGTCATTCTCTCACTGTCATTCTCACACTCTTTCTGTCATTCTCTCACTCTCTTTCTGTCATTCTCTCTTTCTGTCATTTTCTCACTCTCTTTCTGTCATTCTCTCACTCTCTTTCTGTCATTCTCTCACTCTCTTTCTGTCATTCTCTCACTCTCTTTCTGTCATTCTCACACTCTCTTTCTGTCATTCTCACACTCTCTTTCTGTCATTTTCTCTTTCTGTCATTCTCTCACGCTCTTTCTGTCATTCTCTCACTCTCTTTGTCATTTTCTCACTCTCTCTGTCATTCTCTCTCTGTCATTCTCTCACTCTCTTTCTGTCATTCTCTCACTCTCTTTGTCATTTTCTCACTCTCTCTGTCATTCTCTAACTCTCTTTCTGTCATTCTCTCTCTCTGTCATTCTCTCACTCTCTTTGTCATTCTCTCTGTCATTCTCTCTCTCTTTCTTTCATTCTCTCTCTGTCATTTTCTCACTCTCTGTCATTCTCTCACTCTTTGTCATTCTCTCACTCTCTTTCTGTCATTCTCTCACTCTCTGTCATTCTCTCACTCTCTTCTGTCATTCTCTCTCTCTCTGTCATTCTCTCACTCTTTCTGTCATTCTCTCACTGTCATTCTCACACTCTTTCTGTCATTCTCTCACTCTCTTTCTGTCATTCTCTCTTTCTGTCATTTTCTCACTCTCTTTCTGTCATTCTATCTGTCATTCTCTCACTCTTTCTGTCATTCTCTCACTCTCTTTCTGTCATTCTCTCTGTCATTCTCTCACTCTCTTTCTGTCATTCTCACACTCTCTTTCTGTCATTTTCTCTTTCTGTCATTCTCTCACTCTCTTTCTGTCATTCTCTCTCTGTCATTCTCTCACTCTCTTTCTGTCATTCTCTCACTCTCTCTGTCATTCTCTCTGTCATTCTCTCTCTCTGTCATTCTCTCACTCTCTTTCTGTCATTCTCTCTGTCATTCTCTCTCTCTTTCTTTCATTCTGTCTCTGTCATTTTCTCACTCTGTCATTCTCTCACTCTCTTTCTGTCATTCTCTCTCTCTCTTTGTCATTCTCTCACTCTCTTTCTGTCATTCTCTCTCTCTCTCTGTCATTCTCTCACTCTCTTTCTGTCATCTCACACTCTCTTTCTGTCATTTTCTTGTTCTGTCATTCTCTCACTCTCTTTCTGTCATTCTCTCACTCTTTCTGTCATTCTCACACTCTCTTTCTGTCATTTTCTTGTTCTGTCATTCTCTCACTCTCTTTCTGTCATTCTCTCTCTCTGTCATTCTCTCACTCTCTTTCTGTCATTCTCTCTGTCATTCTCTCTCTCTTTCTTTCATTCTCTCTCTGTCATTCTCTCACTCTTTGTCATTCTCTCACTCTCTTTCTGTCATTTCTCTCTCTCTGTCATTCTCTCACTCTCTTTCTGTCATTCTCTCTCTCTCTGTCATTCTCTCACTCTCTGTCATTCTCTCACTGTCATTCTCTCACTCTCTTTCTGTCATTCTCTCACTCTCTTTCTGTCATTCTCACACTCTCTTTCTGTCATTCTCTCACTCTCTTTCTGTCATTCTCTCACTCTCTTTCTGTCATTCTCACACTCTCTTTCTGTCATTCTCACACTCTCTTTCTGTCATTTTCTCTTTCTGTCATTCTCTCACGCTCTTTCTGTCATTTTGTCACTCTCTTTCTGTCATTCTCTCACTCTCTTTCTGTCATTCTCTCACTCTCTGTCATTTTCTCACTCTCTCTGTCATTCTCTATGTCATTCTCTCACTCTCTTTCTGTCATTCTCTCTCTGTCATTCTCTCACTCTCTTTCTGTCATTCTCTCTGTCATTCTCTCTCTCTTTCTGTCATTCTCTCTGTCATTTTCTCACTCTCTGTCATTCTCTCACTCTTTGTCATTCTCTCACTCTCTTTGTCATTCTCTCTCTCTCTTTGTCATTCTCACTCTTTCTGTCATTCTCTCACTCTCTTTCTGTCATTCTCTCACTCTCTGTCATTCTCACACTCTCTTTCTGTCATTTTCTTTTTCTGTCATTTTCTCACTCTCTTTCTGTCATTCTCTCTCTCTCTCTGTCATTCTCACACTCTTTCTGTCATTCTCTCTCTCTCTGTCATTCTCTCACTCTTTCTGTCATTCTCACACTCTTTCTGTCATTCTCTCTCTCTCTCTGTCATTCTCACACTTTCTGTCATTTTCTTTTTCTGTCATTCTCTCACTCTCTTTCTGTCATTCTCTCACTCTCTTTCTGTCATTCTCTCTTTCTGTCATTTTCTCACTCTTTCCGTCATTCTCTCTCTCTCTTTCTGTCATTCTCTCTCTCTCTCTCTCTTTGGCATTTTCTCTCTCTTTCTGTTATTCTCTCTCTCTTTCTGTCATTCTCTCGCTCTCTCTCTTTTTCTCTTTCTGTCATTCTCTCTCTCTCTTTCTGTCATTCTCTCTCTGTCACTCTCTCTCTCTTTGTGTCATTCTCTCTGTGTCATTTTCTCTCTCTCTCTCTTTGGCATTCTCTCACTCTTTCTGTCATTCTCTCACTCTTTGTCATTCTCAATCTTTCTGTCATTCTCTCTCTTTCTGTCTTTCTCTCTCTTTCTGTCATTCTCTCGCTTTCTCTCTCTCTTTTTCTCTTTGTCATTCTCTCTCTCTCTTTGTCATTCTCTCACTTTCTGTCATTCTCTCTTTCTCTCTCACTCATTCGCTCTCTTTCTGTCATTCTCTCCCTCTTTCTCCATCTGTGTCATTCTCTCTTTCTGTATCATCGTCTCCCTTTCGCTCTGTCATTCTCTTTCTCACACTCTCTCTCTCTCTCGTCAATCACAGTGACACCTTTATTAAACACCTTTATTATTAAATTGAGATTGTAAAATCATAAGAAAGGGAATCACACCCACATGCATCCAGTTATGCTACTTATAATTCTGTCATGGTGAAAACCTCTCTCATTTTATTCCCCTATTCAAAGCATTACATTTCCTCACGTTACCTTTCCATATAATGGTCAGATGTGTAGCTTTAAAATGTGCAACACTGAAACCTTCATGGGGGGGCATGGTGGCTTAGTGGTTAGCACGTTTGCCTCACACCTCCAGGGTTGGGGATTCGATTCCCGCCTCCATGTTCTCCCCGTGCCTCGGGGGGTTCCTCCGGGTGCTCCGGTTTCCTCCCCCAGTCCAAAGACATGCATTGTAGGTTGATTGGCATCTCTAAATTGTCCGTAGTGTGTGATTGTGTGTGTGTGCGCCCTGCGATGGGTTGGCACTCCGTCCAGGGTGTATCCTGCCTTGGTGCCCAATGACGCCTGAGACAGGCACAGGCTCCCCGTGACCCGAGAATAGATCGGATAAGCGGCAGACAATGAATGAATGAATGAATGACACCTTCATAGCAAAAAAAATCTTGTTTCTTGTGCTTGACATGAGGCAGGATGCCACTGGAACACAACATTAATTCTTAATATGATCCCCTTTCTCTCTCTCAGCCCTAATTCTTCATGGCGTTGCAGACAGCTTTGCAGACAGGAAACGCAGCGTAAGGCTGAAAGGTATATAATTATGTCAACAAATGACACGCCGAAAGAGTGGGGCGGGTAGAACAGCCAAAACAGTTGGCAGCAAGCAAATAATCGTTGTTATGCTTTAGGATTCCACTTCACTGAAACTAAGAAGCTCAAACCTGTTCTAGCATGACAATGTCCATGTACACAGATGGAGTGAAGATCTCGAGTGTCCTGAACAAGAGCCCTGACCCTGACTCAACCCCACTGAACACCTTTGGGATGAACTGGACCTGGAGTCTCCTCATCAGTGTCTGGTCTCACTAATGCTCCTCACAAATCCACACAATCTAGTGGAAAGACTTCCAGAAGAGAAGAGAAGAGAAGAGAAGAGAGGAGAGGAGAAGAGAAGAGAAGAGGAGAGGAGAGGAGAGGAGAGGAGAGGAGAGGAGAGGAGAGGAGAGGAGAGGAGAGGAGAGGAGAGGAGAGGAGAAGAGAAGAGAAGAGAAGAGAAGAGAAGAGAAGAGAAGAGAAGAGAAGAGGCTTTAGATGAGGAAATAAGATACAAACGAGCCACAACGTAATCAACATTTTCTTTTTACTTTCAGATGAGTTCAAAAACAGACAAGAGCACTATGAAAAAAAGTCAAGAAGTGAAGGGGGCGGGGATTTCAGGACGGCCCACGCCGATTCCTGAACCTTTGGTACATTCAGTGCAATTAAAAATAGCATAAATAATGGAACAGAATTATGGGGTAGCATGGACTGGAGTGAACCTATGATGATTCTGATGATTTCCAATTTTTATTATTTTGTATTTTACAGACGATTGTGTTTTACTAAAAAAAAAAAAAAAAAAAAAAAAAAAAATCCGTTAAAAGCTGCGAGCGTACAATGCACACAGATTACGGCAGTGTTAATAAGAATCCGGGGGAGCGTGAGCGCAAGCGGCTACAGCGTGAAACTGTTCCTCAGTAGGAGACGCCTCATCTAAAGCTTCTGTACTTCGGAATAGAAAAAAAAACACAACAACAACCAGCTCTTCTACTTCATATTCAGCCGAAAGTGTATTCCTACTCCTTTTAAGCTGCTCGTCTGTGTGACATGTCCAAGAGGAAGTGTTCGTGTCTCAGACTTACCACACATTGCGTCATAGCCATCTGCCTGCTCGAGTGACCTAAAGAAGGCGTTTAAACATAATTAACTATAGAAATATGTTAAGGTGTGTACATCTCAAACAGTGCATTCAGTTTGAGTGTGTGTGAAGATATAAGAAAGCACTGGCATATGGTATAAGTGTCATCGTTGTGGTTGATTATAAAAAGACTTTTTGCAGAAGGACGTTCTCGGATCTTTCGCATTCGGATCCTGCATTAGAAATTGTTCCCGAAGTCGCATTTCTGGTCCGGTTTTAGACATTCAGAACAGACGTTGTGCATGTGACGGACACAGAAGGACCCAACCGTCTTGAGACTCGAAGCAACATCCTTTTGAGTGAGCTACATCTCACCCACCACTCCCTCTATCCAGTTCCTTCAATCGCAGGTGCACGCTCTGCTCTCGCTCCCAGCTGGATGGGAGGATTAACTGCACTGGTCACTGATCGGTGCACGGAGATGGATTGGAAAGTGATTTTGCTAACATGTTTTTGGAGATTTCCGAAGAATCGCGCAGGTCAGAGTTCACTCCAAACCGAAGGTGCTGGTTTCCTCTACTGCGGTTAGCATTTTCTCGTACAGCATGGAGAAGGAGGGGTACGGTGGCAGGTCGAGACGATTGAAACACGTGTGCGCTCTGTTAAAACAAGTAAACGCAAATGTTCTGTAAGGAGAATTAGGAGTTATACTTAAGTAACATATCTGATATAATAGTGTCAGCACTTTGGAACAGTGGTGTTAGAGAAATAAAGAACATCAGGACGTTTTAAGACTCGAGATGCAGAGCAAGGTTCATTTTTCAGAGCTTAATTACTTCATAGCACGTCACACCGCTGAATTACCTGGGTAAAGATGTGATCTTGCCCCACTTTTCCACACAGAAGCGGCGTGGGCCGTTGCTACCTCTGAGTGAGGCGAAACCTTCGTAGGGAATACTAGAGGTGCCTGTTACAAACTAACATCATAATTAAAATAAACGGAAAAAGAAAAACAGGTTAAACAGGTAAATCGTGTGTGTGTGTGTGTGTGTGTGTGTGTGTGTGTTTGTGTGTGCGTGCGCTCACTTGAAGCAACCTAAGCCTCTGTTCATTATTAAATCTTTCCACCGCTGCCCAGAACCAGCGGATTACAATGTGGTTGTCATGGTAACCTGGACAGAATCATCAAGCATCATATATAAATATACATATATATGTCTATATATCTATATAGGTATGTATACGTATATATGTATGTGTGTGTGTATGCTGTGTTACCTCCACGATATTCCGTGTTGTTCCTCCAATCACTCAGATCGATCTCCGCTGTGCCAGCGATCACCAGCTCCAGCTCCCGAGCGTCAAAAACAGACACGAGCCGAGCGTCCACCACCTACACACACACACACCTTACTGATATGTTCATCCAAAGTGACTATTAAGCACTAAACCCATAAGTGCAGTGTCTGTGCATCTTCCTGTTACTATAGAAACGATCAGCTTGCTTATTGAGAGAAACGGTCATTACAGAACACCACAACAGGAGGTTCATATACCTCGTAGAAGCCTCGCACCAAGCTCTCAGTCTGCTGAACAACTCCTCTCTCTATCCTCCACTTCACCATGCGTTCGATGTATTCCTTCTTGTTCTTCTCTGAAACGGGGATGTTTGCGCCGCCTGGCTTTAGCTCTCGCTCGGTGATCTAGAAGCACAACACACACACACACACACGTGAAATAGTGTCTAAGCAAGTGCTAATAACATATCATTTTTGACAAACAGCTAGTCTTGCTTGTTTAATTTAAAAAAAATATGAAAATCTGTTGTGCGTCTTATGTCCTCCATCGTGAGGAACTGATGTTTTGGTGCCTAAACACACCAACGAACCTGTCCGAACACCTCCTCGTTAACAGTGAAGGTGAGGTCCAGCATGTCCTCGATGTCATTGTCTTTCATCCACTGCAAGCTCTGGTGGAATTCCTCATCCAGATATTCTAAATCACTGAGATCACATGGACTAGAGACAGACAAACAGGAAAAAACAAAAAGAGCTGTTTGAAATGATACCAAAAGCTCGAGTTTGTTTTGTCCTGGCTTGTTCTCATTTGTTCTGGTGAAGATCTGGTTAAGACTGGTTTTTAGCTCCAGTCTTGGTGTTCTGCCTGACTTGAGTCACTGTAAGTAAGAGTTTCTCCCAAGTTAACAAGCAAGTTACATATCCTACAGCTGCATGTGACAACCTCAGATAAGGGATTTCCAAACTGCATTGTAAAATTTAGTTATTATTTATTTCACCTTTCTACTCTTAAGCTTTATCACAGACGATAATGGCTCAGTGGTAGCAGGTGTTCGCTGACTGAATATTGACCCAGCTTTTACTATTATAACTATTCCAATTATTTACTCTCAAGCTGTAGGAGACACGAGTTAGAGACCTGGGAGAAAAAAAAAATCTTTTAACCAATTCTCTAATTAAAGTTTTTACATCTATTTCCAAAATATTATTTAATGTAGAATTAAAATTAAATCACTTTTTTATACCAGGCATAGTTCTCATCAAATAAATTAACATTCTTATTCTAACATCATCCAAACGTTAGATTTTTGTATGCAAATGTATGCGCATTTAAATAGAAGCCTCATTTGCATAAATAAAGAATTTCAAGTATCAGAAATACATCTAAGACGATCAGTAGCTATTGTTTTTTTTTTTGTTGTTGTTTTTTTTTAAAGATTAACTGATTAACCTTTGATATCTGGCCACGATAACGAATATAGTTGAACCTAAATGGAACAAATTGTCTTTAAATGTTAACTCTGTAGGAGAGAGCCAATGCTCAGGACAAGCATAGGTTTAATGGAAGTGGTGAGTTGTGTAAAATTCTGTTCGGTGTTTGAGAGATGTAGGAGACTCTGAAACCCTAAGAGCACTATCCTCACAGTGAAGCAGGGTGTTGATGGATACACCGGTCAGGCATAACATTGTGAGCAGTGCCAGTCGAAGTGAATAAGACTGATGATCTCCTCATCATGGCACCTGTTAGTGGGTGGGATATATTAGGCAGCAAGTGAACATTTTGTCCTCAAAGTTGATGTGTTAGAAGCAGGAAAAATGGACAAGCGTAAGGATTTGAGCGAGTTTGATGAAGGGCCAAATTGTGATGGCTAGACCACTGGATCAGAACATCTCCATAACTGCAGCTCTTGTGGGGTGTTCCCGGTCTGCAGTGGTCAGTATCTATCAAAAGTGGTCCAAGGACGGAACAGTTGTGAACCGGCGACAGGGTCATGGGCGGCCGATTCTCATTGACGCACGTGGGGAGCGAAGGCTGGCCCATGTGGTCCGATCCAACAGACGAGCTACTGTTGCTCAGATTGCTGAAGAAGTTAATGCTGGTTCTGATAGAAAGGTGTCAGAATACACAGTGCATGACGGGTCAGGGCTGTTTAGGCAGTAAAAGGGGGACCGACACAATATTAGACAGGTGGTCATAATGTTATGGCTGATCGGTGTATTCCGCTTATTCTGAGCCTCATTCAGCGTTTTATGCAGTGCTCGTGTCCACTCACATCCGCAGTAGCCCCTTGTAGAAAGGTCGTGTGAAAAAGGCATCAAGCAGGTACTGATGGATAAGAGCCAGGCCGAGGATGCGGCCACTGAACCGAAACCTCGAGAGAGGGACATGAGATGGACACTGTGTAAGCATGGACACTCGATACAGCTTAAGCAGTTCACTGAACCAGTTACATTAAACCAGTTAATGTTGTTGCATAATACCAAAATTAGCACTGTAATAAATATCACTATGAAAGTTCAAATAAACCATAAAACAATAACAACAATAAAACCTCACTGAATCTGATGTTTAAATGTTGATATAGAATAGTGTTTCTCAGTAAAACTGCTACAGCTATAAGTTTCTCAGACCATTCGTGATGATTGTCGACGAAGGCAGACATGGGGCTGATCTGGACGGTGTAGGTGTCATTGGCTGAGTACTCGAACAGGCCGTAGTAGGGGTTAAAGAGCTCGCGGGACACCAAGAAGAAGAACTCTCTCGAAGGGCCGCTGTAGTCCAGCCTGCAAACACAACGAAGTTAGATCATTTCACTCTGGTGTCCGTCAAACAAAGACGCTTCACCTATAGAAACATCTGATTACCTGAAATATCATTAATATTTATGTATAATGCCTACAACTCCGGAAAGTGTAGCTATTATATATAAATATAGACAAAATTGAATCAGAAAAAAATAATATCATTGTAGTGGCATAGTAGGATAATTATTCCAGTATTAAGAAGCATGTCTTCCCAGTTAAACCTTTTCCAACAAGATGACACGCATTTTTTTTCTCCCTGTAATACAGCCAGGCATTTTTTACTGACCCCTCCTCGCCGACGAAGCTGACGTAAAGTTTACTTCGCTGCAAGTCCTTTCTGGAGTAACACATGATCTGGTTGAAGGCATCTTCCAACAAGTGGTCTCTGCGCATGATCAGTCTGGAATGAAACACAAATTCGGTGTGAGTAGTGTATCTGCACTGACATGTAAGAACTGTGTTTATGTCAGTGGTAACATTTGAAGATGCTCACTTGACTTTCCCCGGCCCCTGACCGTAGCCTTTGGTCTCGAGCTTGCGGTAGAAATTGCGGAGTTTGGCTTCGAAGTCTCGCTTGTACGGAGCAGGAGCACGGGCGTTGGCTCGTTGTGTGCCTGAAAGAACGATTACATTTTATAGTATGATTATGGTGACCAAAGAATACAATAGAAAGTGCTTTCAATTAACTTAATCCTCACCAAATTGCAAGAATTTATGCTTGGCTTGTAAGTTTAGACATGCGCTCTGTTAACAAAAGTGAAAAAGAGCTTGGGTGTGTGAGCTGGGAGAAGATTTTGAAAAGGAACGCCTGAGGAGGTGCACTGAACAGAATACTCACTAGTACAACATGTGCTTGTCTGGGCCTCATATAATTTAAAATACTACACAGAATTCATTTCTCTGAGGCCGAATATCTGAAATAGATGATAGATGCCTGAAATAGATCTGAAATAGATGATAGATGTCTGAAATAGATGATAGATGTCTGAAATAGATGATAGATGTTGAGCGTCTCAGTATAATTTAAGTCATATGTTGTTTATAATTATGTCCGAGGTGATCATGGTTAGTATTGGTGATTCCCAGGAAGGGAATCAACCCAACCATTGAGGGTTTAACTCGCAGTGCTGGTCTCAAGCCTGGATAAAATAGGAGGGTTAATCTATCGGTTGATCTGGGGGCATTGGTGGCTCAGTGGTAGGCTTCTCGCCTATCATGCGGAAGGCTCGGGTTCGATTCCCAGCCAATGCCTCAACCCCAGCCACTGGATGCAGTGCCGGTCTCAAGCCCGGAAAAATGGGAGGGTTGCGTCAGGAAGGGCATCCGGCGTAAAACGTTTGCCAAGTTGTTGTGCGGACCAGTTGGTCCGCTGTGGTAACCCCGAACAGGGAGCAGCCGAAAGCAACTTCTTCAATCTATCGGTTGATCTACTGTGATGAGGGAGCAGCCGAAAAAGAACAACGACAACTTCCTCATTAGTTAGCCGTTGTATTCTACCTCACTGTTTGTTTGTTTTTAATTATGTAAAATGTTTGGACATATAATAGTGGTTGGTGCAGTGTTTATGATTGTATGACTGATCATCACTTGTATTTTTTTTATTAGTTGTGAGCTTTCTGTTGTTTTTCCTTGTAAAATAAGAAGGATTCTTTTTTCCTAAGAATAACTGTTCTGCAATAAAAAAGCTCAAGCAAAAACTACACTGCAATATTCTTTATTTCATTCAAAAATGGTCTTGGTACTTTATTATATATAGAGTTACAACATGTACAATAGCTACATGTGACAACCTCAGAAGATTTCAAAACTGCATTGTAAAAATTGTATCTCCTGCTGAACTTAACTTTATTTATGGCACGTTACTACTCTATGCTATCTACACTGACCTTTGCTGCAGACAATAAGGAGTAGCAGGTGCTGGCTGACTAATAAATATGTGTAATTAATTGTAAAAGCTGGGTCAATGTTCAGTCTGTGGAGATGTGTGTTAGAGACAGAGAGATACCAGAGAGAAAATAAAAGGCTTTTCAAGAGATATTAACCAACTTCACCCACCATGGACTTTTGTGAATTGACTCATAAAAGTCATAAAGCAATTAATCATGCAATTATCCAGTCAGCCAATCATGTAGCTGCGAAGCAATGCATAAAATCATCAGAGATACAGGTCAAAAGCTCGGTTAAAAAAGAAAAAAAAAAAGAGGACCGGAACAGAAAGCTAACTTAAATAACCACAGCTGAGGTGATGAGAAGCGCATCTCGGGACACAGTGACTGGATAACTGCATGAATGTTCCTGATAAAGTGGCCAAATACAAACACAGAACCAAATAATAAGCCGTCAGCCTTTTTTATTCCTTTTGCATTCCTTCGCTATTAGTGCTTTTCATGTGTGTATATGAAATAAAGTGTGCATTTGTGCATGGACAAGAAAGACTCACCAGGCGAGTTCTGTGGGGAAGAAACTGGAGAACCCCGTGGAGACTGACAGTAGCTGGGATGCAATAAGGCATGGGGGGGCACATACGACATCACTTCCTCTTCAAACAGGCTGAGGAATCAAATACAATAGCGATCATTCGCTGAACGCTGAGGAAGTGTTCAGCACGATGGACGTGGGAACTTACCTGAGCAAGATGACCAAATCTGCATCGCTGGAGAGTCGCACCAAGCCGGCTGCGCCCTCGTTTCGGATAAACTGCACCTTCTCCCTGCAAGTCAGGATTACAACAAAAAAATCAGGATTATAACATTTATAACAGTGCATGGGATTATTCCTTGATAGAGGAAAAACACTGCTAACAGAAAAAAATGAGAGAATTATGTGTACTACTTGTACTAGCCAGATAACATAAGCTAATCAGGATTCCTCTCAGGAAATCATACTGACAAATAGCAATAGCCATACTGATGATGCTAACCAGCTAACTACCATGAGCCAGCCATCAACGCTTTCATAAATATTTATAGTTTCTACTTAGTTAGTTAACTCGTTTGACAAAATTTCCTTGAGGAATTTTAAGGCATAATCACAGATTTGTAAAATTTTCTGTTTATCCCAGCCAGCTAACTAACATAAGCTAAGCTGAAATGATTTCTGAGAGGATAAATTTTACTGCTTATACGAGCTAGTTAACTAATCAACTACTCTGACAGGATTTCTGTGAGATATTTAAACCATAATGACAATGCTAGCTAGCTAAATAACATGAGCAAACTGACAGGATTTCTGAGAAAATGTTTAGAAATTGTTTTCAGAATTTGTTAGTTTTAGTGCTTGTGCTAGCTAGTTAACTAACTAAATACTCTGACAAGATTTCTGTGAGGGATTTTAAGCTATATTTATATACTATACTTTTAACTGTTTATATTAGCTAGACAGCTATCTTGAGCTAATCTGACAGGATTCCTGTGAGAAGTTTTAAGTTATACTGAAAAATAGTTATACCCTGACTGAATATTCTTGCTAGCTGTCAAACATGACAGAATTCCTGAGAGGATTTATTAGAAATTAACTATATCTTTACTGCTTGATAAACTGAAAACTAACTAGTTAAGTAACATTTTTAACACTTTTTTTCCTTGACTTTTAGGCTTTTTCTTCCTTTTTTCCAAAATCAAATCTGACAGGATTTCTCAGGGTTTTTAAGCCATATTTGTACATTTTTATTCAAGTTTATTAATATTATTTGTTAGCTATTAAACATAAGTTATCCTGAAAGGATTTGTGAAAGTATTTTAATTCATATTCCTACATATTTTTTTATAATTATTACTGCTTATACTAGCTAGGTAGCTAACAAACATCTTACTGGATTTCAGTATTCAATATTATTTATATTTAAGTCAGACTCAGTATAAATTATGTATAACTGTGTATATTGCATGATAAACTCCAGTACCTGAGTGAGTGATTCCTACTGAACTCGGGCTGCCTCTCCTGCAGGATCTCAAATATGTTTGGCTGCCTTAAAAAGGCCACAATCTTATCATTGTATGCTGCAAATATGGAAAGATTAATAAGCACATAAAATAAATTCAGTCTTCAAAGAATAAAACGTGTGAATTAGGCATGCATCGACACTGCTTGCTAAAGCTTATAAACCTACTTAACGAACAGACGACACAACAACAGCGATCTGGACATACTTCACAAGCAAACTGTGCTCTGAACATACCTACAGCATCTTCTTACCTTACAAATAACCTGATAAAACATCTTAAAGGATAGAATGCAGCAAACACTAACTAGCAAAAAAAAATGTTTACAGATAATACTAAGTATGTGAAGATAACGGCTATTTAAAATAAAAACATTTACATGTTTACAAGCTGTACAAAGACACTTTTTTGTTCCTGAAGTGTAATAAAACTCGCCGTTTTCCACTACAACCCTACTCAATTCAGTGTAACTTGCTAATACTGTTCATTTAAAGTAAACTTGCTAACAACTGGCTTATAAAGAGCTATAAACTAGCTTATAAACAGTGAGTCTAGCAATTTAAAAGGAAGTAGGCATACTTAATACTTAATATTAAGTAGGCTTGTTATTTCTGTATCAGTATTAACAATACCCCCCTGCCCCCAAAAATAAACAAAAAAACAAACAAACAAATAAATAAGCAAGTGAGTAAGTTAGTAAAGAAATAAATGAATAAGCAAGTGAGTAAGTAAATATAATTATATTATATTATATTATATTATATATATATATATATATATATATATATATATATATATATATATATATATATATATATATATATATATATATATATACATATATACACACACACACACACACAAACACAGGTGCATCTCAATAAATTAGAATGTCATGGAAAAGTTCATTTATTTCAGTAATTCAAATCAAATTGTGAAACTCGTGTATTAAATAAATTCAATGCACACAGACTGAAGTAGTTTAAGTCTTTGGTTCTTTTAATTCTGATGATATTGTCTCACATTTAACAAAAACCCACCAATTCACTATCTCAATAAATTAGAATATGGTGACATGCCAATCAGCTAATCAACTCAAAATACCCGCAAAGGTTTCCTGAGCCTTCAAAATGGTCTCTCAGTTTGGTTCACTAGGCTACACAATCATGAGGAAGACTGCTGATCTGACAGTTGTCCAGAAGACAATCATTGACACCCTTCACAAGGAGGGTAAGCCACAAACATTCATTGCCAAAGAAGCTGGCTGTTCACAGAGGGCTGTATCCAAGCCTGTTAACAGAAAGTTGAATGGAAGGAAAAAGTGTGGAGGAAAAAGATGCACAACCAACCGAGAGAACCGCAGCCTTATGAGGATTGTCAAGCAAAATCCATTCAAGAATTTGAGTGAACTTCACAAGGAATGGACTGAGGCTGGGGTCAAGGCATCAAGAGCCACCACACCCAGACGTGTAAAGGAATTTGGCTACAGTTGTCGTATTCCACTTGTTAAGCTACTCCTGAACCACAGACAATGTCAGAGGCGTCTTACCTGGGCTAAGGAGAAGAAGAACTGGACTGTTGCCCAGTGGTCCAAAGTCCTCTTTTCAGATGAGAGCAAGTTTTGTATTTCATCTGGAAACCAAGGTCCTAGAGTCTGGAGGAAGGGTGGAGAAGCTCATATCCCAAGTTGCTTGAAGTCCAGTGTTAAGTTTCCACAGTCTGTGATGATTTGGGGTGCAATGTCATCTGCTGGTGTTGGTCCATTGTGTTTTTTGAAAACCAAAGTCACTGCACCCGTTTACCAAGAAATTTTGGAGCACTTCATGCTTCCTTCTGCTGACCAGCTTTTTGAAGATGCTGATTTCATTTTCCAGCAGGATTTGGCCCCTGCCCACACTGCCAAAAGCAGCAAAAGTTGGTTAAATGACCATGGTGTTGGTGTGCTTGACTGGCCAGCAAACTCACCAGACCTAAACCCCCGGGGGTATTGTCAAGAGGGAAATGAGAAACAAGAGACCAAAAAATGCAGATGAGCTGAAGGCCACTGTCAAAAAAACCCTGGGCTTCCATACCACCTCAGCAGTGCCACAAACTGATCACCTCCATGCCACGCCCAATTGAGGCAGTAATTAAAGGGAAAAGGAGCCCCTACCAAGTATTGAGTACATGTACAGTAAATGAACATACTTTCCAGAAGGACCCAACAATTCACTAAAAATGTTTTTTTATTGGTCTTATGAAGTATTCTAATTTGTTGAGAGAGTGAATTGGTGGGTTTTTGTTAAATGTGACCCAAAATCATCAGAATTAAAAGAACCAAAAGACTTAAACTACTTCAGTCTGTGTGCATTGAATTTATTTAATACACGAGTTTCACAATTTGAGCTGAATTACTGAAATAAATGAAGTTTTCCACGACATTCAAATTTATTGAGATGCACCTGTATATATATAATATATACAGGAGCATATACTGAATATCTATGCTGAAGTGAACTTGGGTTCTGCAGCAGGACAATGATCCAAAACACACCAGCAAGTCCACCTCTGAATGGCTGAAGAAAAACAAAATGAAGACTTTGGAGTGGCCTAGTCAAAGTCCTGACCTCAATCCCATTGAGATGCTGTGGCATGACCTTAAAAAGGTGGTTCATGCTCGAAAACCCTCCAATGTGGCTGAATTACAACAATTCTGCAAAGATGAGTGGGCCAAAATTCCTCCACAGCCCTGTAACAGACTCATTGCAAGTTATGGAAAACTCTTGATTGCAGTTGTTGCAGTTGATGGCCCAACCAGTTATTAGGCTTAGGGGGCAAATACTTTTTCACACAGGGCCATGTAGTTTTGGATTTAGTTTTCCCTTAATAATAAAAACCTTCATTTAAAAACTGCATGATGTGTTTACTTGTGTTATCTTTGACTAATATTTAAATGTGTTTGATTATCTGAAACATTAAAGTGTGACAAACACGCAAAAATATAAGAAATCAGGAAGGGGGCCAACACTTTTTCACACCGTGTATATATAAGCTAGTGAATAAGTAAGTATGTAAATAAGTAACTAAATGAATAAGCAAGCAAACAAGCAAGTAAATAAATAAATAAATTGCGTGAGTAATAAAAAAAATAAATAAAAAAAATAGAGCAAGTGAGTAAATAATAATAAATAGTGTGAGCCATGAGGGAGAATGATTATGAATGAACCAGTCCTAAATTACATATGAACAACCAAACATACCAACAGGTACGAGGTCCTGACACTGATTGCGTCCGGCAGCGGTGAAGGTGTTAGAGGGCCGGGGCAGGACAGTAGGACCGGCGTGACGTGCATCATCAACCACCTGCAACACACACACAGACTTCTGTCTCAGTCCCTCCTGACTGGTATTGACATCATACTTCTTTGAAGGAGGTTACACAGTGTAAGATTTGAGCTCGCAGTACAAAGCCTACCAGAAATAAATCACAAAACCGATTAGTTTACAATCGCAAGCTCATGATTTTCATACTCCTGATCTAGTTGTTGCAATGTAGAGCATATGAAAACTAACCATTCTGCAGCCTGAAGTGCTGCTGTCTGAGGTGAACCACACATAGACATAGAAGTATGTACTATAAAGGACAGTTTTTCCTTTATTTACGTGGCTCAATTAATAACTGATATAACTATGTTAACATAATTAACAGTAATGATGTGGCCTTGGGGAATCTAGCCATGGGGGTCACAGTCCAATGACTTCTGTGCCGGTTCCAAGCCCAGATAAATAGAGAGGGTTGCATCAGGAAGGGCATCCGGCATAAAACATTGCCAAATTTAACCATGTGAATCGTCAGTACTCTGAATTTCATACCGGATCGGTCGAGGCCCGGGTTAACAACGACCGCCATTGGCGCCGTTGACCTACAGGGCGCCGGTGGAAATTGGGCTACTGTTGGTCAAAGAGGTAGAGGAGGGAGGAGAGTGCACAGACAGAGAGAGAAGAGAAAAGGTAAGAGTGTAGGACTGAGAATAGCAACTCTGAATGTTGGTACTATGACAGGGAAAGGTAGAGAGCAGAGGTGATGAGGAGGTGATGGGCAAGTTTGGAGTTAAGGAAAGGAACCTAGAAGGACAGATGGTAGTGGACTTTGCTAAGAGGATGGACATGGCTGTGGTTAACACTTATTTTCTGAAGAGGGAGGATAGAGTGACTTACAAGAGTGGAGGTAGGAGAACACAGGTAGACTACATGCTATGTAGAAGAGGCAATCTGAAAGAGATTAGTGACTGTAAAGTGGTAGTGGGAGAGAGTGTAGCCAGACAGCATAGGATGGTGGTGTGTAGGATGACTTTGATGGTCTGTAAGAAGAAGAGGTCAAAGATAGAGATAGAGAAGAAAACCAAGTGGTGGAAGCTGAAAAAGGAGGAATGTTGTGAGGAATTTAGACAGAAGTTGAGGCAGGCTCTGGGTGGTCAGGTAGTGCTGCCAGATGACTGGGAAACTACAGCAGAAGTGATCAGGCAGACAGGGAGAAAGGTGCTGGGTGTGTCATCTGGAAGGAGGAAAGAAGATAAGGAGACTTGGTGGTGGAATGAGGAAATTCAGGATAGTGTCCAGAGGAAGAGGTTAGCCAAGAAGAAGTGGGACATGGACAGGACAGAAGAGAACAGACAGGAATACAAGGAGTTACAGCGCAGAGTGAAGAGGGAGGTGTCTAAGGCCAAGCAGAAGGCATATGACGAGTTGTACACTAGGTTAGACACTAGAGAAGGAGAGAAGGACTTGTACAGGTTAGCTAGGCAGAGGGATCAAGAATGGATCAAGAAGGATGTGCAGCAAGTTAGAGTTATTAAGGATAGAGATGGAAGGGTGCTCACAAGTGAGGAGAGTGTACAGAGGAGATGGAAGGAGTACTTTGAGGAGCTGATGAATGAGGAAAATGAGAGGGGAAAAAAAAGGAGTAGAAGGGGTGAACTCTGTGGAACAGAAAGTAGATAAGATTAGAAAGGATGAAGTCAGGAAGGCTTTGAAGAGAATGAAAAGTGGAAAGGCAGTTGGTCCTGACAACATCCCGGTGGAGGTCTGGAAGTGTCTAGGAGAGGCAGCAGTGGAATTTTTAACTAGTTTGTTCAACAGGGTTTTAGAGAGTGAGAGGATGCCTGAGGAATGGAGAAGAAGTGTGTTAGTGCCGATCTTTAAGAATAAGGGTGACGTGCAGAGTTGCAGTAACTATAGGGGGATAAAGTTGATGAGCCATACAATGAAGGTATGGGAAAGAGTAGTGGAAGCTAGGTTAAGGAAGGTAGTGGAAATTTGTGAGCAGCAGTATGGCTTCATGCCCAGGAAGAGCACAACAGATGCAATTTTTGCTCTGAGAATTTTGATGGAGAAGTGTACGGATGGTCAGAGGGAGTTGCACTGTGTGTTTGTAGACTTGGAGAAAGCGTATGACAGGGTGCCAAGAGAATCAGCTCTGAGCCCCTTTCTGTTTGCTATAGTGATGGACCAGTTGTCAGAGGAGGTCAGACCGGAGTCTCTTTGGACAATGATGTTTGCAGATGACATTGTGATCTGTAGTGAGAGCAGGGAGCAGGTGGAGGAAAACCTGGAGAGGTGGAGGTTTGAGCTGGAGAGAAGAAGAATGAAAGTCAGTCGTAGTAAGACTGAGTACATGTGTGTGAATGAAAGGGAGGGAAGTGGAACAGTAAGGTTACAGGGTGAAGAGGTGAAGAAGGTACAGGAGTTTAAGTACTTGGGGTCAACAGTCCAGAGTAATGGAGAATGTGGGAAAGAGGTAAAGAAGTGAGTGCAGGCAGGTTGGAATGGGTGGAGAAAGGTGTCGGGAGTTCTGTGTGATAGGAAAATATCAGCGAGAATCAAGGGGAAGGTGTACAGGACAGTGGTGAGAGCGGCCATGCTTTATGGTTTAGAGACAGTGTCACTGAGGAAGAGACCGGAGTCAGAGCTAGAGGTAGCAGAGCTGAAGATGTTGAGGTTCTCTTTGGGAGTGACAAGATTGGATAGGATTAGGAACGAGTACATCAGGGGGACAGCTCATGTTGGACGTTTGGGGGACAAAGTTAGGGAGGACAGATTAAGATGGTTTGGACATGTTCAGAGAAGAGAGAGTGAGTATATTGGTAGGAGAATGTTGGACACGAAGCTGCCAGGCAGGAGGCAAAGAGGAAGGCCAAAGAGGAGGTATATGGATGGAATTAATGAGGATATGAAGCTAGTGGGTGCAAGTGTTGAGGATGCAGAAGATAGGGATAGGTGGAGAGAGATGATTCGCTGTGGAGACCCCTGAAGGGAAAAGCCGAAAGAAGAAGAAGATGAAGAAGAAGAAGAAGAAGAAGAAGATGAAGATGTGACCTTGGGGAAGGAAGATGTGTGTGTGTGTGTGTGTGTTAGATATATAATGGTGGCTCACCTCTCCGGCACTGTGGCTGCGCTGGCGGCTCAGGTGCTGCCGGTGAGCGAGGAGGCCGCTGGGCCGAGCACTTTGCAGAGGCAACCTCGGGTCTATAAAGGTGGTGGAGCGGCAGTTGTGGTCTACAAAAAACGGCTGTAGAAACAACGAAGCAATACAATGAGCTGGGAAAATTAAATGCAGCTTCTATCAAACTAACAAAATAAATGTCTTGTGGCACTCAAAGTCTTAATGTGACAGAATCTCAGCCCGAGAGTTGAGATAAAGGAGAAAGTGAAGCAGAGAAGAGCTGATGGACGATGAGGCTGACCTTCCCCGTGTGGTCGTGTTTCATTTCCCAGCCACGCGGCAGCTCCAGCTGCTTGTTGGCAAAAAGGTTGAGGAAGGTCACCAGGTCGCGGTTGTGCTGGTAACGTTCGAAGTGGTGTGCGTCACGCCGCACCTTGCTGATCATGTGCTTCAGACACGTGTTACTCGTAAACATGCGGTAGGCACTCTGAAAGACCAAACATAGCAGATCGTTTAGCAGGTTCTCACTTGTAAATGTGTTGGTTCTTTTTCTTGAAGTTGTTAAAAGAGAAAAAACAATGACAGGGTTGAATTAGTTGATTATTTGCCAACGATTACAAAGAAAGTAAAATTTACTGAAGAATGACATACTTTTTATCCATTTGAATTTAACGATGTTGAACATCCAAAAAACAAATCAGTCACTTTTATGACTTTCGACAAGTGAACATTTTGTCCTCAAAGTTGATGTGTTAGAAGCAGTAAAAATGGACAAGCATAAGGATTTGAGCGAATTTGACGAAGGGCCAAATCGTGATAGCTAGACGACTGGATAAGAGCATCTCCAAAACTGCAGCTCTTGTGGGGTGTTCCCGGTCTGCAGTGGTCAGTATCTATCAAAAGTGGTCCAAGGAAGGAACAGTGGTGAACCGGCAACAGGGTCGTAGGCGGCCAAAGGGCTGCACTGATGCACGTGGGGAGTGAAGGCTGGCCCTTGTTGTCTGATCTAACAGACGAGCTACTGTTAATGCTGGTATGCAAATACAAGCAAGCTTTGTATAAACAAACAGGTTCTCAATTTCTGCCTATTACAACACACAAGCCTATTCATTAGCAAAGTCTAGTTTTTGGGTGTATTTGTGTTATTCACATTATTTTGCATTTCATATACATATGGCAAGCATAAATGTTCTCGTTACTTAAGATCTTTCTTACTCTAAGATCTATCGATCTCTGTTGCCTGTAACACGTTTACTCCTGTAAAAAATAAAAAAGACAACAAAGCAACAGTTCGTTATTTGGAGGAACTGCGTGGAGACGCCCACATGGAGACAAACCCACTCTCCCTACCATAATCTCCAGAGTGGAGAGAGGGACTCACGGGGTTGGAGTGAAGCACACTGAAGAAGTCAGGGCTGGTGAGAAATTTGGCGCTGGGAGACTGCAGCAGCAACGAGAGACGTGAGCAGTAGTTAGTAGCTCCAACCACTACATCCCTGCGGTACTCTGGATGACAAAAGAGCATGAGTTTTATTTCTCTTATACCACAGCAGTTTATGGGTGTGTTATGGAAATATGTGTATTTCGTACCAGGAATGGCGTGATGCATCAGGTCTGTCTCGTCTGAGGGCATCTCTGCTGCTTGCTCCTCTGTGCGTTCATTGGTCATTGTTCTCCTGATGCTCTGATACCTGAGTGAGAGTGGAAAGAATGAGGAGAAGATCTTATCATAACATAACAGGTGACAGTTGGTCTGAATTTCTGCAGTACTTTGTGATCAACTGAATGTGTGTGTGTGTGTGAATGAGAGAGAGAGAGAGAGAGAGAACACAAACCGGCGGTTCAGCTGCTCCATCTGCTGGATGGAATTGGATCTCTGCAGGATCTGAGGAGCAGCTGGAGCTGTGGGTCGCTGCCAGGTGGTGGTTCGGTTCACATGATCCACATAAAAGATTCTCCCATGGCTGTCGATGCGGGCCTCCCAGTCTGTAGTGCGCACACACACACACAGATCAGTGTTTTAAAGCAAAAGCGTAATAAAATCATATAATTTATAAGGTACTTGCAACATGACTATAATTTATTCCAAAATGTCAATCTTCATTTATTTTTGGGGAAATTATGTTATTTTATTATATTCAATGAATATAAATACACATTCAGTGTGTTTTCTCCAATGTTACTGTGCATACACACACACACACACACACACACTCACTTGGTGGTAGCGGTTCGTCCACTCTCTGGTAACGGCTGATGTCGTGCCGTACAGCTGGAAGAGAGCGGACGGGCTGATGACCGTTCACCTGAACGCCGGCTCCTACAGGTACACGTCCAAAATCTATTAATCACATTCCACCATATTACAATTAAATCAAACAGAAATAAACAAAAATTTCATACCCGACTCTCCATCTGTTTCCGCCGAATCAGTTCTCCGTGTTCCTGAGGACTCGGTCCCTTCTGCTTGTGACTCCTCCCCTGATGCTAGTAAGCTCTGCCTCCTCCTCCACACATCCTCATTTTCCTCCTGCCCATTGGCTTCGTTCAGCTGTTCCTGAGAGACGGCAGGCTCTGGTTGGTCGCCTGCAGAAGCTCCACCCTCTGCACTAGCTACACCAGAGCTAGCGGTGGAGGCTTCGGAAATGGTGGCTTCACTCGCTACAAAGACAGCCTCGCTCGTGCTCTCAGCGGAAATAGCATCTTTATCCTAAAGGAAGTATGCTAACTTTTTAACCATTTTAACAAGATATCAAGCTAATAAAGATAAAACATAAAAAACAAGCTATAGAATTTACTACTCAGTAAAAAGTTCTACTAAATACAAGACTCACTTGAGCTGCAGGATTCAGGGCCGCAGACTGGGATTGGGTGGACGCACTAGCTGCTGCCCCCTCCTGGCTCCCTTCTGCTCCGCCGTTTTGGGTACCCGACTGTGAAACCGTTGCATCTTCATTAGCAGTGAGACTCCCCTCGCCCTCTGTCTTAGACCCCTCCCTCTGCTCATGTTCAGACGCGACTCCATTGGCCATTCCCTGAGAGATGTGTGCTTCCTCGTCTTCATCCGAGTCGATGTGTAGCATGGTGTTGAGCCGCGTGTCAGTGGGGAAGCTGGAACGCAGTTTGGGTGACGCTGCTCCCAGAGGTCGATCTCCAGGACCATTCGGAGCCTCAATAGTGTCCAGATAATCATTGAGAGAGGTCTGCCTCTGGGTGTGTCCTGAATCGATAACTACGTCTCTAAGATTGCGCTCTTCATCAGGTTCAAATGGACCGTCGTCAGTCCTAAAGGCCTCGTTGTGGAGAGAGCCCTCAGAGCAGGTTGGAGATGCAGTCCTGGGGATGCGGGAGGATGGAGGGACCACATCCTCATCATCAGAGGGGCTGCCCGGGTCTCCGTTCACAGAGGAGGCCCCAAGGAGTGAGCCCATAACATCTGATCAAGCGATAATAGACAGTAATCACTGCCACATGTTTGTCCCCACATTTATTCAATCACACACTTTAATCATTCAGCTCCTAATCATCTACTCCACATATTCATTTTCTCTCTCTGCCTCCCAGTCCCTCCCACCAGTACACTGCCAAGCTGTCATTGCCAGACCTCACACTTATTCAGCGTCACTCATTCACAAACACACACCTACATTACCCTTCATTCCCTCAGATTCTGTCCCAGTCACACACTACCTCACTTACTCATTCAGCCGCACACAATTACCCCCCATTGGTTTAGCCCCATTAACACACTTCCATTCATTATGCTCCACTTGTTCACTGTTATTGTTTCAGCCCCACTGATTTAGCCTCACTCATTCAGCCCCATTGATTTAGCCTCACTCATTCTGCCCCAATGGTTTAGCCTCATTCATTCAGCCCCATTGGTTTAGCCTAACTCACTCAGCCCCGTTGATTTAGCCTCACTCATTCAGCCCCATTGGTTTAGCCTAACTCACTCAGCCCCATTGATTTAGCCTCACTCATTCAGCCCCATTGGTTTAGCCTCACTCATTCAGCCCCATTGGTTTAGCCTCACTCATTCAGCCCCGCTTGTTCACCCCCGCTTGTTCACCCCTACTGTTTCAACCCCATTACATCACTTCCTCCGGATGCATTCTTTCACACCCATTGAGCCCCACTCTTCACACCCATTGGTTTAACTGTTTTAAATGACTCCCACTGGTTCAGCCACCATCCATAACTCCCATTGGTTTAAGCCTTTTAGTTGACTCCCATTGGTTCGGCTCCACTTGCTCACTTCTACTCACCCTCGTTTCCAGTAGATGTGATCTCCACCCTGAACTGAAGTTGACCACTCACATGGTCAGTGGGCAAACGGCGACCCAATGTATAGCTTACAGGCTGATCCCTGATCAAACACACACAAACACACACACACACACGTCAGCAACTGCAATGAAAATATAAAATCCTCTCATAGATAATATATTTGTAGTTAGCTCTATGTGACGAACCCCGCTGCATGCCTCTCCAGAAGCCTCTGCACAGGTATGGTCAGCTGACCCAAAAAGCGCTTGATGATTGGCCGGCTTTTCGCAAATTTGTCCTTCACCTCAATCTCCAAAACATCTGTCATGAGTGCGACGAAGGTGTATTTCTGCAAGAGGACACACAAGGTTAACGCTATAAAAATGGAAACAGACTACATTTAGCATTTTAAAATAGTCTTAATTCGTTATCTATTCATCATATGCATATGATCTCTAAATAAAGAGGTAAGTGGGCGTGACCAAGGGTTCAATTGATGACAAATGGACAACTGTGTGTATGTGTACTATATATATACAGTGGGACAAAAAAGTATTTAGTCAGCCAGCAATTGTGCAAAAAAGATGAGAGAGGCCTGTAATTTTCATCATAGGTACACTTCAACTATGAGAGACAGAATGAGAAAAAAAAAATCCAGAAAATCACATTGTCTGATTTTTAAAGAATTTATTTGCAAATTATGGTGGAAAATAAGTATTTGGTCACCTACAAAAAAGCAAGATTTCTGGCTCTCACAGACCTGTAACTTCTTCTTTAAGAGGCTCCTCTGTCCTCCACTCGTTACCTGTATTAATGGCCCCTTGTTTGAACTCGTTATCAGTATAAAAGACACCTGTCCACAACCTCAAACAGTCAGACTCCAAACTCCCCTATGGCCAAGACCAAAGAGCTGTCAAAGGACACCAGAAACAAAATTGTAGACCTGCACCAGGCTGGGAAGACTGAATCTGCAATAGGTAAGCAGCTTGGTGTGAAGAAATCAACTGTGGGAGCAATTATTAGAAAATGGAAGACATACAAGACCACTGATAATCTCCCTCGATCTGGGGCTCCATGCAAGATCTCACCCCGTGGGGTCAAAATGATCACAAGAACGGTGAGCAAAAATCCCAGAACCACACAGGGGGACCTAGTGAATGACCTGCAGAGAGCTGGGACCAAAGTAACAAAGGCTACCATCAGTAACACACTACGCCGCCAGGGACTCAAATCCTGCAGTGCCAGACGTGTCCCCCTGCTTAAGCCAGTACATGTCCGGGCCCGTCTGAAGTTTACTAGAGAGCATTTGGATGATCCAGAAGAGGATTGGGAGAATGTCATATGGTCAGATGAAACCAAAATAGAACTTTTTGGTAAAAACTCAACTTGTCGTCTTTGGAGGAAAAAGAATGATGAGTTGCATCCAAAGAACACCATACCTACTGTGAAGCATGGGGGTGGAAACATCATGCTTTGGGGCTGCTTTTCTGCAAAGGGACCAGGACGACTGATCCGTGTAAAGGAAAGAATGAATGGGGCCATGTATCGTGAGATTTTGAGTAAAAACCTCCTTCCATCAGCAAGGGCATTGAAGATGAAACGTGGCTGGGTCTTTCAGCATGTCAATGATCCCAAACACACCGCCCGGGCAACGAAGGAGTGGCTTCGTAAGAAGTATTTCAAGGTCCTGGAGTGGCCTAGCCAGTCTCCAGATCTCAACCCCATAGAAAATCTTTGGAGGGAGTTGAAAATCCGTGTTGCCCAGCGACAGCCCCAAAACATCACTGCTCTAGAGGAGATCTGCATGGAGGAATGGGCCAAACTATCAGCAACAGTGTGTAAAAACCTTGTGGCGACTTACAGAAAACGTTTGACCTCTGTCATTGCCAACAAAGGGTATATAACAAAGTATTGAGATGAACTTTTGTTATTGACCAAATACTTATTTTCCACCATAACTTGCAAATAAATTCTTAAAAATCAGACAATGTGATTTTCTGGATTTTTTTTCTCATTCTGTCTCTCATAGTTGAAGTGTACCTATGATGAAAATTACAGACCTCTCTCATCTTTTTAAGTGGGAGAACTTGCACAATTGGTGGCTGACTAAATACTTTTCTGCCCTACTGTGTATATGTATGTATATGTGTGTGTGTGTGTGTGTATATATATATATATGTGTGTGTGAGACCTCTCCATGCCACACAGGGTTGGTGGTGTTGGAGATGATAGAGGATCGTCTCTCTTGCCCATGGTGTGTGAAGGCAGGGAAGCCGCTGCGTTTTCCAGGCTGGATGCTCATCTTCAGATATGGGTCCGGATTGAAGAACATGCCTTTCTTAAGGCCCTGAGCTCTGATATCTTCCAAACACACACACACACACACACACACACCATTATAAAATCTGTACAAGAAGCTGAAGCACAATTTTTGTATCACAGACCACACATCACAAATAAAATTTGTGTTTAATTAGCTTATTACTATTTACATTCTACATATTTTTAAACATTGATTTCAAACAATGGCAGAATAAAAGACAGATGATGTCATGATAAAAAAAGAAAATACCATATATATCACCAATTAAATCTGTAATAAGAAATCACGTTTGTTTTTAACTTGTAGTGACACTCTTTGTCCACACGGGGGCAGTGCAGACTTTCAGAACGTATACAGAAGCGTTAACGTGCAAGCTTCAATACAAAATAGCACATTTTTATTTTTTACATTTCTGGTTCTAGCTACCTGATAACGTGAAGCTGACGAGTTTCCGGCAATGCTCGGTCACAGACTGGCCGTCCACTTGACCTTCTGTTCCAGCCTACATCAGGAAGGGAGAGAGAGAGAGAGTAGGAGAATCTAAACACACCCTTTCTTGTTTTTTTTTCCTCCATGATCGAGAGTTGACCCGTAGAAATCGCCCTTCACACTGAAAACGAGACTACGCTAAGCTCGGACCATCTGGACACATGGCGTAATAAATCACAAAAGCCTGGCTGCATGCCAGCATAACACAATCACGGGATTAGTGTGCAGACGTTTCATGTAAAATGAATTTGTGCCAGCTGCTTGCAAGGCACACTGGGATAGATGTGTATAGAGATGAGGAGAGAGGGGTAGAGGGAGGAAGGAAATGATTACAGTTCATGTAGTGCATGCTCCTAAATTATTTAACTCAACTGCAGTGCACTTGCACATTTACACAACACACGGACTCTACATTTGCGCAAAAGCAGGATGTAAAAATATAGTTTGAGCAGAAACGCTACAAATCACCGGTAAACAGGGTACATGAGGCGCGTCCTATGTATCTGTCAGTCCTATTGAAGGAGGCATGTCCTATGTTTCAGTCAGTCTTGGTGAAGGAGGCACGTCCTTTGTATCCGTCAGTCTTGGTGAAGGAGGCGTGTCCTATGTATCAGTCAGTCCTAGTGAAGTAGGCGTGTCCGTTGTATATGTCAGTTTTAGTGAAGTAGGCGTGGTCTCTTTGCATATCAGTCCTAGTGAGGGAGGCGTGAAAAATCTTCGCTCACGTTTGTACATTAACAGAGGCAATGCACTGAAACTTGAGTTTTCAATGTCCACAAACCACAATGCATCAAATATTCAAAGCTTTCATAATCCTGCAGTATCATACAGCATCTTCAAATACAATAATCAGGTTTGTGAAATGAATCTTTAATTATTTAGCTGCTGCTGCTTTTCAATTGCAGCATAAATCAGAGTGTGTGTGTGTGTGTGTGTGAGAAAGAACTTTGCTCCAGTTGTGTGTACGGCTCTCTTACGTGCACATCTAAGTGTTTCAGGGCAGGGGGCAGGAGCTGGCGAATTCTCGGCATACCAGTGAATCTGATACTCTCTCTGTGGAACTGACCAACACACACCGCACTAGTCACACACCACACTAGACGCTCGGAGCTCCTTCAATCGCTCATTTAACGCATTCCTGAAGACAAATCATCCTAGTAAGCATTTTGTATAAAAGAAACTTTTTTTTTTTGCCTTGTATGGTTAGTAATTTGGGAAACTCAGTCTTTTAGAAGTTGGTGAGGAATTCTTTATAATCTCCACATGGGTAAGATTTGAGAAGGTTCTAACACTTTTATATGATACTCATAGGGTATTTTCCTGGCTCTGGAAGCTAAGAGCAGATTTTCAGGTGTTGTTTCCTCACCCGACACAGTGGGACCTGAGGGATAATCACAAAGTGCTGATGCCAAAAAACTCAAAATGCACAAATGAAGACACACACATACACTCACCAGCACGCCAGGGTTCTTCACGGTGATGCAGGGCGTGGTCGCTCTTAAAGCTCCACTCACTCCATGGTAATACTTGAAGCAGATTTTGGTCTCAGCTGTGTGAAAAATACATAGAATAAAGTTTAAATAGAGTTTAATTACGCTTAGTCCGCAGCCATTTAAAAAGCTGCAAATAATAAAATCCGCTCACGTTCCATGAAATAAGGCCTAGGCTCCAGCCTCCAGAAGATCTGTCCCCTCTGCGTGCCGTTAATGCCACGGTTCTTCGAGTCCCACACATTAGCTGGACACGTCTCATCTGGGAAAAAAATAATGGGTTCATAACAAGTAAAAACACAATACTGGTTTCCTTGTGACAGGAAAATATTGATACAATAGCACAATACTTTTATTTCTGTAAATACAACTAGCAGATTTGCGCTAATGAGGAGGAATGGGTGCGTGTTCACTGTTAGCACGGTGCTCCAACACACCTCCAGCTGACTCCCATCTGTCTGTCTCTGCTGAACGCTCACTGTGCCAGCAGATCACTACAGTGTCACATTCGATAAATATTGCATAGAGGGCAAATGTATAATACATGTGTGTGTAAAATAGAGAGCTGCGATGCTGAATAAACCCAGCCTTGTATGCTCGTACAGCAGGGCGTTGGGAAATTATTAAGGATGTTATTAAGTTCACACTTCTTTTCAGTGTGGACCTCTGGCTAACGTCACCCCAAACTGAGCTCAGGTGTATACAGTTTTCTTTATTATCTGAAATTGTCTCCAGAACCAAAAAACAAATACCTCAGTGTCGAGAGGTAGATCTGGATGAAGGTATAAATCCATTTCAAACAGCTTGCAATGCTTGGTTTTGCATTGATTAAGCTCCATCACCAACAGGCCTTTATCAGGGAGATAAGGGAGATATCTCTCTCTGTCAAGCTATACATCCCACTCCCAAGCTCCAAGTGTTTCCAGTGTGACCACTTCTTTCCAGACTTGCCTGATCCATCCAGATGCTCTACCCCTGGTTGGAGTCTCGTCACTTGGTGGTGCTCATTGCTGCTGGGAATAGATCTGCATGGACTGTCCGTGACCCAGGGGACTGCTGTGGATAGAACCACTTGGAGACTACCGTCTCTAAACTGCCGTTGCATCGATCAGCTTTCAGCAGGAAGGAATTAGTGTGAAGTCTATAATGATCTCAGAAACTACACTGACCTATTAGTTCCTCAAGAGCTCTTGGTTGCTGTTGTAGAAAGGACATTATCAACATTTACATTATGTACTGTCCAGTGTCACCCAAATGAGGATGAGGTTCCCTTCTGAGCCTGGTTCCTCTCAAGGTTTCTTCCTCATATTATCTCAGCGAGTTTTTCCTAACTTAACTTTAATCCTTATGAATTTTTCTATGTTTCTATACTTCTGTAAAGCTGCTCTGAGACAATGTCCATTGTTACAAGCGTTATACAAATAAACTGAATTGAATTGATAACCAAGAACCCAATGGCCACTGTAATGGATAAAAGCAGGAACTAAAAGGACTCTGTGGCCTGATAGAGGCTACATTTTTGTGAAAACCAGGTTCTGCTCGTCTAATATCTAGTACCATCCTTAGGGTGAAGCATGGTGGTGGAAGCATCATTCTGTGGAAGTGCTGCTCAGCACCATGGACAGAGACATATAATTAACCTACTCCAGATTGCACAAATGCTCAGACTGGCTCGAAGCATCAGCTTTCAGAACAACAACTACCCAAAGTATGCATGTCCTTAATTAGTCTAACCAAAACCAATCAAATGTGGTTAATTAGCTTATTACTATTTATATGTGCTAAGAAAAATAAGAGAAACTGCCCAAATCCAGGTGTGCAAAGCTTGTAGAGAGTTGGCAAAAGCTAAGAATAATTTCCACACTGTATATTATAACTGATAGTTAAGAGATAGTTGAATACATTTTATTTATCAGCACATCTACAACCTGCCCCTCGCTGGAGCAGATTAGCCTCATCCAGTGTGATCTATGCTCTACGCTATCAGTCTATATCACTGGACTGACACTGCAACAAGACACAATTCACCCGGTGTCATTTTACCACATAAACATAAATCACAGCAAGAGTGACTGTAGTCAACATCTAGCACCATCTTCCTCCAGCTAGCATCAGGAGCCTTGAACCGAACGGACAAGGACAAGAAGGAAGAAAGGAAGGAAGGAAGGAAGGAAGAAAGAAGGAAAGTATCTCAGACTCTAAATATTAATCTATTATTAATGATTAAACAGTGTGTTTAGGATGAAAACATATGTAAACTGTAGACATCAGACAAGCCACTGTCCATCTTATACGCCTCACACCACTCCATTGAAACTGCATCCGGAATCGAACCCTGCTCTCAGTCAATTCCCTCAGGAGCAATTGGAGCTGCTGTGTGACTGTATGCATAGCTCCAGGGAACGGGGTGAGGTGGTGATCAATGTCTGGCACAGAGGGCCTTTTCTCTGGGAGAGACTGTGCTGGAATTTCCCTGACTGGATCGATACTTCCACGTAGCCTGTAGTAGGAGCGTGAGGGATCGGCTTTCACCTGCTGTCAGAACCAGACGACAGGGAAGTGCTACAGTGACTAATGTGACCACAGCCAGGAGTTACCACAAAATGTGTTTCAGTCCTCCAATCACACTGAGATCGAACACGGACTCAAATTATGATCTTGGTAGCTGATGTCCAGTACACTATTTTGAGGATTTCAAGCTAACAAATTAGAAACTGCCCTTTGTCCAGTATTTAACTGACTAGACTGGATGAGTCTGTATGCATGATAGGTTCAGATTCTTGGCTGACAGGAGTGAACGTGGTTTTCTGCCATCATCAAGGTCCAATGAGTGGTGAGATTTTTCTGCTCATCGCAGTTTTACAGAGAATTTGAGTTACTACAGACTTCCTGTCAGCTCAGAACAGTCTGGTCATTTCCCCTCTGATCTCTTTCATCAACAAGGCTTTTGCACATACATACATACATACATACATATATACATATACATATACATATATACACACACACACACACACACACACACACACACACACGGTTCCTTGTATCTGCTCATAGCAAGCCCCGTGTGTCCCTTTCGCCCTTTTTAATCAGTACTCTCGGAAATCATAGGCTCTCTAAAGCGCGGAACAGTGCTAAGTAATTACACTTAACCTTTAACGTGAGTAACATGTCAAACAGAGTGATGGGTAAAAGGCAAGGCAGCCATTATTCCACTGACTCAGCGTTTTTATCCTACGTCCCCTGACTGGCTTTATGCAGGACTCGTACTCCCACTCTCCCACACACACACGGTAAACACTGCTTTCACATTTCTGGCTCAGTGAAGCATTGAAGTACAGGAGATTTTTTTCATGGCATCCGTTGTCCTCTGCACCATCACACCCGACTAACAGGGACAGATCAACACCTTCCCTGGTGAATTCACTGCACCACATGGGTATAATCCATTTCACCTGTCACAGATTTCTCTCAAAATATACTGTGTGTCACCCAAACGAAACAAATCCGATTTTAGAGAAGGTTTTAATGGACTATTATGCTAGCTGCTTTAAATGGCTTTAGTAAAAATTCAATAAACAGGCTAGGAGGCTTTCTTTATATAGTTTGTTGCAAAACCAAAGGCCAAAATTGTGAGTTTAATGGAGTTACTTGTGACTTATACTTCCCTTAAAAAATGACATTTAACGACATTTTCTCACTCACCCCTGATTTACACCCTGTGTCTGTCTACCAGCCCTAAAACTGGTCCAAATCCCAAATCTAACCATGTACACTAAACCTCACCAATGTGGTAAAGCCCGATCCAGTCTGTGGCATCCACCTCCTCCTTGATGTCCCAGGAGATGATGAGGTTCTGTCCTCTTCCCAGGGTGAACTGATAAGTGGAGGCAGTAAGGGAGGAGCGGCTGTCTGATGTGACCAGGTCTGTATCACTGTTGGCCCGTTGTAAACCCACTGTCTCGGATGCAGTGCCTCCTCTTGATGGTCCACCGCTGCCACTTCCGCGCAGGTTTTCCGGTCCCAGTGTGTATCGCATGTGTGGGCTGCGCCGTCGCACCACAAGAAGGTGCTCTCGGGCTGTGCTGGTGGCCATGGAAGGGTGGGGGGTGGGGTGGCTAGGGGTAGGGTGGGGAGAAGGGATGGGTTGGTGGGGGCGGGAACGGGGAGGGAGGACAGCTGTGGCCAGTGAGGGGCGAATGGTGGAAGTTGGGGGGACAGAGATATGAAGAAAGAAAGGCCTAAAAGGCCTGAGGAGAGAATTGGGATGTGACCCAACAAGGGCCAACAAACCCTCTTAAAGTCCTCCACTGTCTCTACAGGCAGTGTCCACTTAAGAAGCACCAAGACACCTCCGCTTTCTCCTTTGACCTCACAGCATTTGAAAGGAAACATTCAATCAGACAGAGATGGGGACTCATTGAACCCTCATGCAGAGGATTTCCAGTGGTAATGTAGATCCAAGTCCTCCAAGTTCAGCCATATTCAGTGGCTTCATGAAATGTCAGAACCAATGGAAATGATGAGCTTTAGGAAATGTACAGATGTCATTTTCCGTCAAATATGTTAAAAGTTCTGCGACAAGCCACTGAGTCAAGAAAGGCAACGATGAGGAATGTTGATCAACCTGATCAATTAAGGTCCTGGTGTTCCACGTTGTGGTCTCAAAGTGACACATTCAAGCAGTTACCTAGAAGACAAAAGAGAAAAGAATGAGTAAGGTTTCATACTTGTAGTGAGGAACTGTTGTTGATACTGATGGTACAAACAATCCTGCATGTGAAAGATCTGCGTATCAACAACCCCCTGCAAAATGGCAATAGTCAAGAATATTCCGTGAACTGTAATCAGTTTTGGTGAACAATCACATTATACATCTTATGAGAAATTTGTGTTCTGTAGAAGGCCACAGGGGAGAAAACAAAGAAAAAGGCTTTCAAACTCTTCCGGCAATGATACCGAACAGAGGAAATTCAGGAGATAAACAGAAGAAGTAGTTGAAGAGTTCTGTAATCTGTTTCCTTTACTGAAGGAGTGACAGGGTATTAGATCATTAGAGAGGTGGAGGGATAAGCAAGAATCTATCCACAGTATCAGAAGAGAAGAGGAAAACTAATCTGTCTGATCTAATTGCATGGCTGTCTTTTCTTTATCCACCCAGCCATCCATCAACTCAATCATCCATCAATCTGCTCAAACCAAACCTGACGCATTACTTGCTCAGAATCTTCTGCCATACTTACTGTACACTTTTGCCTGTTTCCCTCCCTCCCTCCCTCCATCCATCCAAACCCACCCATTGATCGGCCCAAAATCCTGCCTGAAGCCTCACTTGTACAAAATCTTCATAGAGCCTAGACATCTCCTTCTGATTTATCTGCACATCTGTCTGCCTCTCCATCCACCCGTCCATCCATCCAACCATCCAACCGTCCATTCCATCAACCACCCCAAACCCAACCTGAAGCAACATAGGTACAGACAGAATTGCAAAGGGGCGGAAAATTTCGGGTACGTTTCCAGAACATTTCCATGGGAACTGTTCTGGACAGTTTGAACATGAATTTTGGAAACATTCCAAGTTGGAAACTTAACAGGAATTTATGGGAATTTATTTAAATTATTTAGAAATTTGGAGAAATCACACAAGACTGAAAACTGGAGTATTGGCTGATGAAAATTCTGCTTTGCATCACAGAAATACATTATGTTTTAAAGTATATTAAAACAGAAAATCATTATTTTAAATTGTAACAATATTTCACAATGTTACTGTTTTGATATGTATTTGTCAATAAATGCAGGTTTAATGAGCATGAGAGACTTCTTTCAAAAATGATAAATAGTAATGTGTCCAAACTTTTTACCAGTACTGTACTTTTGTATGATAACAGAAAACTGCCTAGCAAAAGGCAGAAGAAAGAACATCACAGCTTGAGCCACATCAAGACATCATATCTAGCCTCATAAATTGTCAATGAAATAGTGCTAACTAGCTTACATTTAGCATATCTGATTTACTGGATAGCTGGCTGTTGTATAAGCACATTTTGTATTTGCTAGTTAACCTTTAAATATGAAATATATTTACACAAGTAATGTCAGAACATACTTGAATTGATGTAATCTTCGGATTCAAATGCAGAACTGTGGCTTCAATATTCTTGTGATAATCATAGCCTGGAGAATATAGGGGAATTCCCCACTTATGTGACTGAGGGGGATTGTGTGTGTGTGTGTGTATTATCTCAAAATTGCACAATAGCTTACACTCAGCACAGGAAAGTTTTACATATACATTGATGTGATATTTATGTAATTTACATGACTACTCGTCGAGATGGACATTATTTGAAATTATTTCGTGTGCAGGATTCAAGAAATTCTCAGTGCATGTTATGGAGGAACGCACAGTGCATGTGGGGGCGTGGCCTCAATAGCCCTGCAGTGCTGTGTGCATGTGATTGAGGAATACACAGGGTAGAAATTCAACTGAAATTACATTAAATCTGGTTGTTTTAACCAAGATTAATGCTGCAAGACATTTTTTTTTAAGTTCCCTGTTATAGGCTAACCTGCAATTTTGCAAATTCCCAGTTATTCCCATTAATTCCTGTTAATTCCCATAAATTCCCATGGAAGGTGACCAGCCTTGAAAATAGGTTTGTGACCTCAAGCTGAAGCGAACTTGGGTTCTGCAGCAGGACAATGATCCAAAACACACCAGCAAGTCCACCTCTGAATGGCTGAAGAAAAACAAAATGAAGACTTGAGTGGTCTAGTCAAAGTCCTGACCTCAATCCGGTGGAGATGCTGTGGCATGACCTTAAAAAGGTGGTTCATGCTCAAAAACCTCCAATGAATTACAACAATTCTGCAAAGATGAGTGGGACAAAATTCCTTGCAGTTTTTACATCATGCAGTAAAAACTGCATGATGTGTTTACTTGTGTTATCTTTGACTAATATTTAAATGTGTTTGATTATCTGAAACATTAAAGTGTGACAAACATGCAAAAAAATAAGAAATCAGGACCAATTTACACCACTGTATCTGTTTATCTGTCTGTTTCTTCATCCATCCATCCACCCAACCAACCATTCATCTAAATCATCTATCTAATCATTCACCCCTCCCTCTATCCATGCACCCAAAACCCATCCTTTTCCAGAATTTTAGGATCTACTTGGCCTACACATCATGTTCTGATCTGTATGTATGTTCTGTCTATATCTCCATCCCATCCATCTTCACATCACCACATGTACAGACTCTTCTGCCCTACTTGGCCTACACCTCTGCAATCCTCTGTCACATTATACCCTTCCTCACTCTCTCTCTCTCTTTCTCAGCCCTGCTTTCTAAAAGCGTCGATAAGCATGATTTTCCTTGGAGGATCCTAAATTAGCTTCCTATGTCTGCGCTGTTGGGAAGGACTGTGAGGCACGGCGTAACACGACTCGCCCAAACATCCTTCTTACACATCAGTTTTTCTGTTAGGTCCTGGGTTATTTCATCGAATATATATACATAACAATTAAGAAACCAAAGCAAAGTTATTACTAAGGCAGAATAATATATGCACACAGATGGACACTGACGGACAAGGCGGAAAGTACAAGATGGCAGGCGTGAGGGAGAGCAGAAGGCACAGCCACGTCTGCTGAAAGAAAAACAGCTTAGATTAGCATGAAATCTGGTTTATACTAGTTTATACTGCTTACTTGCAACACTAAACTAGTCTTACTAGTGCTCTTAGCATGGTATTGGTGGTCTCAGCCAATCGCAATAAGGCTTCGTCCCAATTCCACCAACGCTGAATATTTTTCTTCAGTCTATGTGACACATGCTATAAATTCACAAGCACCATTCCTGTTTTAACAAGAGGCAGTGATCACGAGAAGAAGCAAAGTAATCAGCCAGGCAAGTAAAAACACACACATACACACACACACACACACACACTCCCACACAGTCCGGTTTCAAAACGCTGACGAGCAGTGCATCCTGTGCTGGAAAAAGAGCTGTTAGCAAACTCACATTTTCCCAGAATCTTAAAACTGCCAATGAGGACAAAGTAAAAAAATAATAATAATAATTTACAGATAGATGTGTATTTACAGATAGATGTCAAGAAACAAAAGGCACAAACAAAAAAAATTAAATAAACCAAAAAAATCCCACAAGAGGGCATATGACACTTCTCCAAGTCTTCTCGATAAAAATAAAAAAAAAAAAATTAAAAAAAAGAGGTCATTGTTACATCATCCCCGTTTACATGTGAAGTGAGCAGGTCAAGAACAAACAACGTTTCGCAACAATTTCCTGTTTTTCTCTCGATCAAGGCGTGGACGGAAAGGAAAATGAATCTGATCTCTGACTAACAGATGTGCTGAAGAGAAACTGTGAGAAAGAGCACTTCACTTCTGCGAGCACTGAGCAACTAGCTCACAACAAAAATAAACAATAATTTGAACTCGAGCGTTTATTTTGTTGGTACTGTTCCAGAAACGAAAGAGAGAAAGAAATGGAGGCTCAGGTGAAACTCCCTCCATCATCAGGACAATAACACAGCAAACAACAACACGGCTTCTTCTGAAATACTCAGGCTTTACAAGAAGCGATACGAGGGGTTTTCTTCTTTTAGATCCCTTTTTTTTTGAGGTATCGTGATCTTAGACGTAACTCGAGATTCCATTAAACCGGCACCGATGATGCGTCATCACCGCATGACCACACTGTACGGACTAACACAGAGGTTTAAATGCTTTATCGTGCTTCATGATATAAAAGTGTATAAAGAACCCCATCTGTGTTTAACTGATAATTATGCGGTTTGGGATGCAGCCCTGAATTGTCTCCTAAATCACTGCATTTCTATATATAGCACAGAAACAATAAAGTAGTATTTTTAGCGAGGTGCAAGTCTGTGAGTATGTCCCGAGAAATAAAAAAAGGAAAGAGAGAAAAGAATGAAAGCCCACGCTGTAGCTAAAAACAGAACGCTCACTATAGCGTACAGTCACGTTGGAGGAAACTGACTTAGTAGCTAGCTAGATGACGGGCATTATAGTCACATGTTGTTGTTCTTCTTTCGGCTGCTCCCTGTTTGGGATCGCCACAGCGGATCATTTAGTCCGCACATTTCAATTTGGCATCAAATGCTGATTTTGTAAAAGTCAGTGTAAAGATTTAGCTGATGTGACACACACTCGAATGTAGCACACACACATGCTGTGGAGTAGTTACATGGATTAACGAACGGATCTACAGAAAAGCTGTTGTTAATCCTTGTGGTTCCACCCAGCTGACTTCATCTCCTTCCTCACACACACACACACACACACACACACACACACAACAGCAAATATTCAATATAGTAATACTCAAACTAACTAGATCAGCATTTTTGTGATTCATTCTAGCAATATTAGCAAAGAAAGCGGTGAGCTTTTCTTAATTAGCCAATTAGCTGGCAACTGTTTATACAATCCCGTTAAATGCCACTGGAGCTACACTAGCAGTAACTGTGTCAATTGTAAACCGCAGGATGAACCTGATTAACCTCAAAGCCTGCAGACTGATTCAGCAAACCCGAAACTCTAGGGAAAGTCTCTGAATTCAATCACAGGCTTTCACCAGTTACGATCTGCCTCAACAAGCTGCCTCGGCGCTAATGGGCACCTCAGACAGGAAGTGCTGAGAAGTGTGCATGAGGTCATCTCTTAGATGAAACCAGAGCTCCAGTCACATTAGCAGGGCTGGACTGATGGAATGCACACTCACTGCCCCAACATCACCCTCCATCCACACCTCTGCGAATGTGGTGGAGAAGAAGCTCTAATCTGATATCACTTCCATCTTTGTAATGTCATTAAGACAGAAAGAAAAGATGGATGTCTCTGACAGTGCAGCGTTAGAGAGAATGTGTATTAGGTGGGAAAGGAACAGTATGGTGTCATTTACTGCAACTGTACAAGCCAAACTCTTAGCGTCTGATTATTGAAGAAGGGAAAATGCTAGAATACTTCTTAAACAGAAAAAAAAATCCTACCATGTTTCTGTTGTATCAGGTTCTGGCTACTTTCACTAGACTTGCTAACCTCTGTATATAAACTAGAAGACTTAGCCTTCATTCATGTCAAAATGGTCACCATTCACCACCGTTCCCAATGGCCAATCACTGACACCACTGCTCCCAATGGCCAATCACTGACACCACTGCTCCCAATAGCCAATCACTGACACCACTGCTCCCAATGGCCAATCACTGACTCCACTGCTCCCAATGGCCAATCACTGACACCACTGCTCCTAATGACCAATCAAAGATCATTACTGCTCCCAATGACCAATCAAAGATCATTACTGCTCCCAATGACCAACCCACGTATATAAAAATTGGTCTATGATATCATCTGGTTACCTTTAAAGCATGCATTAGATACTTTCCCAATGACCAATCACTGATCACCACTGCTCCCAATCAGAAATATGCAAATTGGTCCATGACATCATTTGTCCTTTAAAGCATGCATTAGCTACTTTCCCCTGAAATGTGTTGACAAAACCCTGCAGTTGGAAATGGTCAGTTACACTCATTACAGCATTACGTCATCGCTAGCCAGTTTCAGATTTCCATATCACCATGTCATCGCCATCATCTTCCCCAGTGTGTGCAATGTGTTTCCTTTTAATCAGCACTCACCTCTCATTTCACCTCATTACTGTGCTTATGACACATTTATGACTCACTCGCTTTTCTGCACTGAATGGAAACAGGAAACTGACTCCAAACCTCCAAATACTAGCAGGAGAGTAAGACTTCATCTCAGCTAAACAATGAATTGTATCTGTTCCACCAGTTAATGTGTAACAGGCTAGTTATTAACTCCAATATTTTGCATGGGTTTTGGCGTTGTTTGGTAATCAGGGTGAAACAGGAAGCTGAAAATATCATGAATTTATTAGCTAGCTCTCAGGTTTTGGTTGCCGAGAAACTGATAAAATGGCTCCTGAGCGATGCAACAGAAAAGCTCTCGCACTTCAAATGTTACATTGCCGGTTTTTCTCTCTGGGTGGGAGAGGCATACTCTTTCTCTCTTCCATCAAGTGACACCAACCAACCGTGTGCGGTGGCAGCTAGCATTTCCCTCCCACCAGTGACGCGCCATTTAAAAAAGTCAACATCGAGTCCAGATTTTCTTTCTCTGCTTATACGAAAGACCTGAATAACATCGAAAAATGATAATTGACTCACAAAGTCGATCCACTCACTGACCATAACAAGGTTATAAAACATTTTCATGGCTAAAAAGCAAACAGTCCAGCTTACTCACAAACCTGAAGCTGAACTGAACTCCAGCCATGAGCAGGAAAGATGGTTGTGGGTACTCTGTGGCTTTATCCCGATCCTTGCAGCTGTCATTCTGCCAGGAACTGACAGCTCACCTACATTAGCTAATGATCTTCCGTTCTGTCCTCACTGTTAGCACACTTCCTCCTGAGGACACTCGGATAGACGAGCGAGTGATAGAGTGAGCTCTGACTAATGCCTCCTATGAGACACCTTATAACTCCATGCTAGCAAGGATGGAATGATGCTAATCTGCTAAAGATGTAGACAATGGGGTTGATGAAAGATTACTAAGGTTTAAAGCTGCAAGGTGACAGAAACAAATCTCAATTGTTCTCAGCAAGTGCTCACTACTTAGGGTACACCAAGTCCACTAGAATGACATTTGTATTTTAATGTAGTCATACAATCTGAAAATCTTCTATACGTTCTCTGATAATAAAGTATTGGCACCCTTTGTGCCTACAAACTTAACACGGTCCCTTTAAACATCTTGAACAGCGGTACATTTTTTGAACAGGCGGCATGTTAAAACTCTACTTATAAATATATACGTGACCCGGCACGTAACGAAAACTCCAGGTCTTAGGAGAAGCATCACGCTCATCAAACTGCACCAGCTCCGGTTCTGTATCTACCCACACTTTCTATTTATACACAGCCCAGAGTTGAACTATTTATAACACAGACAACACATCTCCAGCTCAGAGAAGCCCAGGCACTGACCCATATCTGAAGCCTAAATACACTTGGAGGCCAATATTCGATTAAGGATATCATACATTAAGAGCTACTTGAGTTTTTAAGGAGTTAAAGGATGCTAAGGACGCTCGCAAAACTTCTCTGCTCATCAGTTGGGGCGGGACATGTGATAGAAATATTATAAGACACTCAAAGGTATTTCTGGAGATACACAATGTGCATTATGACATGTAGGTTGGCTCACAAACTGCTAGAAACTCAAACAGATTGCATAAAAAAAGAAATAAATTACAGAAATAAACTGCATAAATGAGTTGCATAAAAAAAAATTACTTATTTTTAAAATTTTTATTTAATGTCTAATCTAGTCTGATCTTTTGTTTTATATATATATATATATATATATATATATATATATATATATATATATATATATATATATATATATATATATATATATATATATATATATATACAGACACACACACACACACACACACACACATATACATATAGGAAAGTTTCTAATTTCACAATTTTTTATTTTAGAAATTTAAATCAGCTGCTTCTAATCAGTTCCCGATTAAATTCTGGGTGGTTTGTGGTTTTTTATTTATTTTTTTTATTAAATCACAATATCCCCCAATATCTCAGAAAAGAATATTGTGCCATAATTATTCCCAATACATCAAATTATTTCTATTCAGTCTAATTAAAGGAGGCGTGGCCTATGTGCATACCCGTCCCAGTCCCAGTGACATTCACAGTGTAGAGAAAGTAACTGTAAATCGGATGAATTGTGGTGGTGTGTGGGATTGGGTTTTTTTGACACTCGTGTGAACTGAGCCCTAAAAAAATGCCTGAGTGGTGGGAGATGGAGGTCAAGAGCTGAGGTTCAAGCATCTGACAATTAAAGGAACAGGATGATGTCATTACCTCAGCATGCAATTTGTTGCTAATTGTTTCCGATAGCGGAAAAACAAGTCGGAATTCAACGGCTACGTAGTTACGGCGTCTATTTCGGGCTACGTGTTAAGAGGGTGCTGAGGGTACGTAGCGGGGACAAGCCAGCGTTCCTGACCTCCTGCTGATTGTCACACAGCTATTTTGGCATTCCTCAAGCACACAACACATCCTGTCAGGGGCGGAAAGGCGGGAGGGGTGGATTTGAACACCAAGACAGTTCGTGACCCTTTTTCCTGTGAGTAGTACAACATGCACACAATGCTATCCACACACACACACACTCCCACACACACCATTATAAAACAGCATTATAAATGTTCTATAAATTCATCTCCATGATGTTTCTCACAACTTTAGTCATTTATGGAAGGAGTCTCCAGTGTCAGAGATAATCTTAGGACATATCCAGGATGAAATCACTCTTTACCGCGAAAAGCTGCATTTCTTCGTCGTATTCTAAAGAGAGATGCAAATAGTGACATTTTAGAAAGAGCTGGAAAAATAATTCTGCTTAATCTTGGGTGTTGGTAATTAAACGTACGCCTCCATAATCTGATACTCATGATATGAAATAAGGAAAAAAAGAAAATCACACACACACACACACACACACACACACACACACAGCAGAGCACACTGGTGCAAATGAGTGCGATAATGATATTGACAGCACGTCCCATGTGACCGTAGGCTCCAGGTCCTCAGTTGACCCGTACGCAGCCTGATTAAACTGCTACAACTGATCGGCGACAAATAGGACACGAGCTACTGGTCCACTGTGGATTAAATCCCAGAGTGGGGTGTGTGTCGGGTCAACCTGGGGGTCGTAGTGCTGCTTAATTAGCTGTGGCTAAATGGCTTCCAGTGACACCAGACACCCAAGGAACCAAGGATGAGTGTAGTTGGTGGAAAAAAAGATCATAGATGGTCTTGGTATTGTTAGTGAAGAGTAAAGATCCCACACACTGAAGGAGGAAGTTTCGCACAACATAAAGAATGAAACATGGCTCCATCCCAACGACCACATGGAGCGCAGATAAAGTGAGAACATGTGGTCAAGAACAAATGCAACACAACACAATAAATCCACAGGAAAATTCACATCGTTCCAAAATAAACACCCGGACCTAGCGTCAGTCCAATAATATAGACCTGAGGTAACCTGATCAAGGCTTGGTACAGTTGCTGAAAGTGTAACTCTTTCTCACGCAGATGCTTCACACTTTAAATACGAAAGAGACACTAGTATAGAAAATGGAACCAGTTTCTCTTTTAGCACATGCATAATGTGATACAGTGGGTCGGGGGGGGGGGGGGGGGTTATGGGGGGGGCAAGCGCCGTCGTTAGCAGCTGCTCATTCAAGATGACTTAAACAGGAAATGTCAGGAATTCAGAAAATGTCAGGGATGGAGATTTGTGAATCCAGTAAGAGTGATAAAAGTCCTTGCTTTTGCAAAGAAACGAATTTACGGAAGATGTGGAATCTTCAGAGCTGCGAGTGTTGGAGACGCTCATCAGTTATGCACAATTATAATGACTCTATAGTCGGGTGGAAAGAAATTCAAACAGCATCACATCCGTGCAGTGGTACAAACTCCATGATGAGAACAAATTTAGTGAAACAGAAAAACACAAAGATGCTTCAACTGATTACTTTTAACTGACTCTGTTTTTGATAGGCTGCAGCTCCTGCCAGTCACCACGTAGCTGGACTACTTTCAAGCCTAAGCATAGGACGTCACGGTGTGTGTAGTGTATCTGATCTGCATAAACTACACTATGTTGAACGGCTTCTGTATTACTGTCTCTACGTTTACACACAAGTTACCAAAATGCTTGACCGCATGGCATATTTAATGCCTCCCAGGTCCATGTTTATGACACATGATAGAGCTTGACGTTGCTAAGTACACAAGCGATCAAGAGCAAAAAAAAGAGAAATAGTGAGACAGTTTTATCGGTGATGCTGAACAGAGAAGACGTCGTTTCTCAAGGATGTAAACAGACCGTCTTTCAGGTTTAGGAGGAAAATCTTGGCAGATGAAAGCTGTATGTATGCCAACCTGATGGTATAAGTAAACAAGAATCAAACCTTTTCCAGCTTATTCCCGAATGCTCGAACGCTACAGTACAGATGGTGACTATTAAAAGTCCATTTTGTGAAAGAAGAGAAAAAAAAAACAAAAAACAGAAAGACTGTTGTTCTTCACAAACACCTAGTGAGATGTGGTTTGGCTGCGGTGTCCAGGGCATGGCGGCCACCCTCCGAGCGCTAACAACTCGCAATGTAACGGCGCCTGTCGAGCTATCCCTTCACACATGGACATTTTTCTCATTTTTGTGGGTTGAGCAGCTGAGTCTCCAACGTTTAAATGTGAAGCAACTGTAGCAGCTTTGATCGGCTAAATAACTTCCATCGACATGAACAAAGGGAAACTGGAAATGGAAAAAGTCATGCAGGGACAGCTACAAAAATATTTAAAAGATCCTTACTAAAGCCAAACAAGCAGAATTCGGTGGAATGTTACGTGTTTATAAGCATCATCTTTGTACACTTTTCTCGTAGTGCTTTTGTTTTTGAAGTTCTCGGCTACGTTTAGGTCGAGAGCCTGCGTGGCAGTTACCTCACAAAGCCGTTTCAGGTCACTTCCTTCTACCCAGGTCAAGGCTTATTTGTTCCTGTGGGTGATGAGTTACTTCGAGTTCAACTAATCTGGTGACGGAATGTTTATACGAGTCGCTATGAGCGCTTACCCTGTAGCTAGACTTCTCTTCTTTATTTCCATTGATCATGCAAAGACATGTAAACAATAGCTGTCTCCAGGAGATGAGTAGCTTCAGGCGTGTTCAGAAAGTGGCTGAACAAGGTGTACATTCACGATCGCTTTCCAGAAACACAACGAGAGATCTTCTGAAGTACAAATTAAAACAGGAACACCTGCCCGACGGAGACCGGGCCAGTACACGCTGTGGACATTTAAGTGAATCTATCAGGACACCAGATATTGTCCAGGTCAGTGTTACGACCCCGAGATGGTCTAGGGGAGACTCAGGGCCAGCAATGGGTGGATTACCAGGCTGATAGTGAGTGAAAGAGACCAACCGGGTATAAACAGTGATAAGCACTATAAACCAACACAGAGCGAAGAAGAAAGGAAAGATGTTTCTCGACACAACTCGTAGTGCTTCTCAGTTTGCTGTGCTGTACAATAGAAAACACACACACGTATTTACAATATTTACAAGCTTCAGATAACAGACCAAAAAACGGGGTTGGACAATGGCGGTGCTAATGAAAAGAAACCAAGTAAAAGAAAAAGCCACTGCCCTAACTCCGCGTTGTAATATACGAGTATATCAACAAACAAAAGTGAAACCAAAACCCTACCTGAGCTTCCCTCACTTAAATACAGGGGGTGGCACCGCCCCCTTTCCTAAGGTGTGTATACAATTAACGTTCCTACGTGTTGCACAGTGCATGAGCCCGCTCTTTCTTACAGTACACAAACTTCAATATGCGATCAGCTACAATACAAAAAAAAAGACGAGCGATTGTACACGGCATTAGAAAACGCGCTCTTTTACATGGCGCCAGTCTCTCTCTTTTATTGTCTCCACTTCTTCCGGCTGCTCTTCCGGGGAGGCGTCGGCGCGACTTGGCTCCTCCCATCAATCGCAGGAACTGGGCAAGCGGCCAGTTGCCTCACGTTTCCCCAGTCGGTCATGCTGTAAAAATAAAGCCGTCCGAACACACCAAAATACAGTCAGGCCACAATAAAGAGACTGTGCAGCCATTTTACGGATATTAATCAGAACCAGAGATCCGGTTCAGAAGTGACCTCGTCCGTCAATACCTTTGCAAATAAAGGAAATAAAACAACGAGTTTCGTGAACGTTTTTCTACTTCTCGCGATCGTCGGAAAATCGTGGAATATTTACGAGAGGTGAATGTGTTTGAGGAACAGGATCCAGGGAACAGAAATACACTTTCACGGCTGATCGATAACTATTTTTTATTTTTTTTAACACAAGCAACCAATAAATAAGTGAACATCGCCCAGCGCTGAACAGGATGCGGAACAGGAGTGTATGTGGCGGCATGACACTGAGGTGTGAACGCAAAGCTCTCTATTCCTTGTCTGAATATTATATGAGTATTTTAATGGATTACTCATGCACTGAGTACTTGACGTGAGAGCTGAACAGCAGATCTAAAGCTATAAACAGACATATTGATTGTCTGTCATGAACCATCAACCATTTGGTGTACTGTGGAGGGAAATTAAGCCTTTATGGCACCAGGTGTCAATATAATGAAACGTCTAATCTATAGATAAATCTATCTATCTATCTATCTATCTATCTATCTATCTATCTATCTATCTATCTATCGTGTGTGTTTATATACGTTATCAAATAATAAACCTGTAGCATTACTGTATCCTTTAAAGCAGCCCATTTTATCAACTGAAGTTTTTTTAAATGTAAAAAATGTCCGTTAAAACCGTTAGGAAAACTCTCTACGCGCGCTCTCATGTAAACGACAGCAGCTCCATATTAAGGTAAACAACGTGTTGTTGTTTTTTTTACCAAGCGGTCACACAAACAAAACACCTTTTTATAAATAACTTACCGTAACAGCTAGGCGTGTGCGTTTAAAAAAATATATAAAATAAAATAAAAAAATCCTCCAAACAACAAATTACCAAGCAAGAGATTTCCACCCGTTAAAGAGCGTCCTCTTTCCGGGCCTCCTTGGCACCTTTAAAGGCGTCAGCTGAGACGAGAAAACGACAAAGCCGTGGGGTTTTTTTTTTTTTTACGTTACCGAACGTCCGTCTGCGTTTGTTTAAGACCGCAACCGTTTCGTTTACGCCCCCACCGGAGAGGGGGAAGAAAAAAAAATCACTCCATAAAATGAAGAGCCCGTATGTGCGCGTACGCAGGAAAGCGTCGAGTGACGATAAAGAGAGAGAGAGAGAGAGAGAGAGAACCGGAATGTTTCCTCAGCTCCGGTTTCCGCTCACCGTTTTGTTTTGGATGTGTGTTCGCCAGAGACACGGGTTTTAATTCTGACTCAATGGTTCCCGCGTTAGTCAAAATAAAAATAAAAATCTTTTCTACATCACAAATTATGTTAATATATTGCAATTAGTGCGGGTTATAATGGAGGACGGTGGCTACTCAGGTGATTAAGGCGATTTAAATAGCTTATTGCTGATGATGGAAAAAAGTCAACCTGGCAACCCTAGTGGAGAAAAAGGGCGGGGCCAGCTTGATACCTTTTTTTTTTCCATCCCCAGCACACCTATTATAGCCGGGATTTAACTGTTTAGCCAGCTTAAATACCTCCATGCAGATATTTGCATGCACTTGTTACAAATCACCAAAAAAAATTTTTTTTTTTTACTTTTAAAAAGGTGAAATAGCGGTCTCCAAAATCGTTTACTAGAATAATATCCCAAATAAGGGTTTAAGGGTTAATTTTTTATTTTTTATTTAAAATAAATAAATAAATAAATAAATAAACCGTTATGATTTCAGAATGGTTGTGTCATTCATTTTGTAGACACGCCCCAAAACGTATTGACTCCACCCCACTTCAGTCTGTAATTCAGCAGCTGCTCAGCGCAGAGCCATGTAAGTTTTCCTTAAGGAAAAATAAACTCTAGTAATTCTTTACTAATGAACCAGGTAAATAAGTTATTTGATCAGTCCCATGACCAGCCCTTGCTAACGCTAACTCTAGCCGAACACAAGACCTGGGGCGGAGCTATGTGCACATGGCTGGGGAATGGGGGCGGGGTAAAGGAGTACAAAATTATTCAAACCTCCACCCCCCTGTTTAAACACAAATTTGACAAATTTTGCCTTATGCAGTTTTATTTTTGGTGTTTTAGCTCCTTGCCGTGTTTTCAAGCATATATTTGGCATGCGGGGGGAAAAAAGAAACTGAATTTACTTATAAATACTTTGTCTTTTGGTTGTTTTCTTAACATATTGTATAAGAAGCTTAAATAAATCCTCATGGTGTAAAAAAACTGACTCCAGCATTCCATCAATTGTGAGAATTTAATGTTTTGATGAATTCTAGCGCCTCCCTTTGGTGAAATTTATACCAGAACTCAACCCATGAAGTATCAACAATAATAAATAACTTTATTAAAGTAGAAAATACTATTATACAAACATTTTGGATTCTCTGACACACACACTTAGATAACACAATATGTGTGTATGTAGTAGCGGGCCATTTCCTTGTTGCCACTAGCTTGGTATATAATTGAAAGATTGAATGCGATTTCTCTGCGCAGGTCCACCTGATCGTCCTCAATGCCCTGCAACACAACCAGAGAGAAAAAATTTTTATTATTATTATTATTATTATTATTATCATTAATTAAAGATCACTCATCCACAAACATGGCCGCTAAAGCTTTCCTTTTAAACTATTTCACATTACAACACTGATGACATAACAGGGCCCAGACGGGTTTTTTTGTACTGACCTCCAGTTGGACAGGCGGTAAGCTGAGGGCTTTCTGATAGTAGTGGATGGCCAAATGGGTCAGACTGAGCTGATGTAGAGCACGACCTAAATTATACAAACTCTCCTGACAATGACCTCTGAACTCCACGTAACGCCACAGGAAGGAGAAACCCTGAACAGAAAAAAAATGAGAGAGAGACAAATATATCTAAATAGAATTTAAATAGAAAAAGTTTAAATAAAAGTTACTATTTTATCCCCAAGTTGTCCAGCTAGTCCTGAACAGAGATGCTGCCACCACCCTGCTTCACAGTTACACAGTTTAGTGCGGTGCCTTTAGTTTTAGTGGGCGTAGCTCAAGTGTGGGCGGTGGTGGCTCAAGTGGTTAAGGCTCTGGGTCGTTGACCGGGGTTCAAGCCCCTTGCCACTGTTGGGCTCTTGAGCAAGGCCCCCAACCCACCCTGCATCATGGCTGACCCTGTGCTCTGACACGAACCCTCCAAGGATGGGTTACGCAAAGAAAGAATTTCACTGTGCAGTAATCTTTATGTTACAAATAAAGACGACAACAACAACTTTTCCACTCAACGTGACCAAAAATTCTAGAGAGTTCTACAAGTGTTGAGCTGGTCCCGTTGGGTTCGTTTACACCTCCCTCAGCATGGCACGCTGTGCTTTCTAAGTGTGATCTTTGTAAAGGACGCCCACTCCCAGCAAGCAGAGCTTCCATAGTTTGTGAATATTTTGACATTGTGGCTTCACTCAAGTCTACAAACCTTCTCATTACCACAGTGATTCGTCTTAAATGTAAACAGTTCAGCACTAACAAGTAAAATCAGATAGTTCTTGTCGAGGACTAACAAGATCCAGATCAAGTTCCAAGTTTATTGTTCAATTCCAAAACAGGTACCTGTAGCACCAGCGGGTGTCTCTTGGTGACAAACTTCTGCGAGGCCATGTGAAAGAAGGTGAGGCCTACACACAGGCTGTGCAGAGGGTGACACGGCTGATTCCTGAACGCCTGCATATACTGACCTGAAGACACAGAACAGGGATTTGAGGAAAAGCTCATACATTTTAAACTCAGCTATTTTAATCCTAGCCATCTATGATTCATATCCAGTGGGGCATAAATAATAAATATCAGTGTGATTAGATTTATTTCTGATTTATGGTTTGGAACTGGAAATTAAAACAGCTCAGATATTAGAAACATTTTTTAAAAATCCGTAGTCTGTGGACACCGATTCTGTGGCTCTGAGTCGTTGATCAGAAGATCGGGGTTCGAGTCCCAGCACTGCCAAGCTGCCAACGTTGGGCCCTTGAGCAGGCCCCCAACCTACCCTGCTCCAGGGACGCTGCATCATGGCTGACCCTGTGCTCTGACCCCAACCCTCAAGGATGGGATATGCGAAGAAATATTTTCACTGTGCAGTAATGTATATGTGACAAATAAAGAAAACTTAACAGTCAATTTAAGCACATGTCCACAGACAGCCTGTAGCATGAAAATGCACACAGCTGCTCATAAATGCCACACAATGCCAAGTGACTCTACGCTGTGAGAGTTTCGAGCCGTACCCAGGGCGTGTTTGAAGGTCCCGGAGACGAGCGAGGTGTGGCCGTTGAGCAGGCATAGCGCGTGGTTCTCCGGGTTCTTCAGCATGAGGCGCAGGCAGAAGCGGTGATGGCGTCCGTCCTGTGAGTGAAGAGTCACCTGGCTGAAGATGTTCCACAACTGTGCTCGCTCTACAGTGTACATCAGCATCAACCTAAAACACACACGTGTTTATTTATTAAAAGATCCTTACAAATTGCATGTAGCAGGAACTCTATTACGATGAACGGATTTTATTTTATTTTTTTACCTAATGTAGTCGTATGCTTTACGGAAATTGCGGTCCAGGAAGGCAGGGACTCAGGCCCAGGTACTCAAGCTCTTTGCGTTTGATGCGGTCGTCATAGAATGAGTAGAACTCGAGCGACGAGTCAACAAGGAGTTCAGCTTCGGTGTAGCGTTTCTCCTCGCACAGTACGTTGAGGCAGTTTAACAGCAGACTCCACCAGTCTTCCCGAGACAGCACACTGGTTTTTCCTACACACAATATTGTTACACGTATGTTCGAGATGCTTCTCACCTCATCAGGGTTGTAATGAGTTGTGTCACCATAGCGATCGACTGACGAGATCATGCCACGCTAAACAGTACATCTAATAAGTCATTACAGGTTGCGATAGTTACTAGTGATGAATCGGTGGAAGCGAAAAAAGACGTCAGACGCGACATACAACCACGTCTAACCTGTCACGTCTAAGTAAGCCGCTTCCTGGTCCTCGATTTCAGACAGCGTGTTCTTGGAGACTCTGATAAGGCGCAAGTGCCTTGTGCCTGAAGATGTGTTCGCGATCAGACACACCTGAGCTCTTACCATTGCCACCTACAGGAACAGGAGAAGAGACGCTTGTCTTAAAAACCTGCAAATCTCATGTCTGATTTTAAAAATTGCTGTTAGGACAGAAAACTAAAGGTAAAACCTTAAGCAGCATGGACAGCATGGTCAGCACAGTGTCTATGTAGTCATAGGTTCTGCCTTGAGATCTGAGGAGCGTGGAGCGATGCAGGAACAACTTCAGCTCCTTTAACCACACAGTAAGAAAAATGTTAGCGCTATTTATATTTGGAACATGACAGGAGAAGCCGAAGTGAGCGTGAGTGTACACAGACCTGCTGGGCTGCTGAGGAGTCTTGAGCCAGAGTGTCAGGGTCGTACATGGGCTCCAGCGCCTTGAGGGCAGATTCAGGTCTACCCAGCTGCTGCTGCAGGGTGGAGAGAGCCAGACGTGCCTCCAGATGCAGAGGCGCCATCTCTACCACCTTGCTGTAGCTCTTAGCAGCCACCTCTAAATGGCCAAGGGCCTTCAGACACTCTGAAAAATAGACACATCTCATATGCTGAAATTACACAGAATAACATTGATTGCTTGATCTAACTGACTTTTAAATAACATGTAATGTAACGTATGTATATGTACTCTTATCTTTTGTACTTTTTTAATCAACTGACATACATATATATCAGGGGGGCAAAATGAAAGACAAGGAAGATAAACAAACGACGAGGCTGAACAAAAGACATGGCAGCAAAATAAAAGCATGCAGTCTAAACAAAAGACAAGGAGACCAAGCAAAATAAATCAACGTTAAACAAAAGGTAAAGAAACAAAAAACAAGACAGTTAACCCAGGCTAAACAAAACACAAAACAATATGTGTCCAGGCAAAAATTGTCAAGAAATTAATCGATAAAGACGAAGCAAAAGTAAAAAAAAAACAACCCAAAACATCCACACCTGCATGTCGGAGCCACACTACAGCGAGGTTGTATCTCTCGGAGCAGACGAGTGCACCGAGCAGAGGCAGGGCAGAAACATACTCGCCCTTATCCATGAAGGCCTCAGCTACGTCCAGATATAGATCACCCAACTCCTCTGGACTCTGCTCCATCATCGACATCACCATTGGCTGAAGACAGCACAAGCAAAAATGCAGGGTCAAGACCTACAAATAAGCTCCACCCCTCCACACCTGATTTATTAAGCTATCAGACTCCAATTTGAAGATAATAATGTGTGAAATATGTACACAGATATCAGCTGGTGTCTAGAAGTTGTACGATACACATTGCTACTATGGAACAACCAAAGTTTCATTTCAGGTTCAACAAAACCTATCCAGTCTTAACCCAATTCCATTCTGAGCAACCCTTCCCCATCACAATTTATGATATTTCATCCAATCCCACCCTGTCCCACCATTTCCACTCTATTCTCATCCCATCCAATCTTATCACACCCTCCCTTACACCCTGATATATCCTGATTTCATATGGCATGCTAGAGTATCCCCATCACATGCATCATATTTAATCTAATCCCATCCTACAGTAACCAACACTATATCATTCTCTCCAACTATTCACCATCCCATAATATCCTATTCCATTCCAAACCCAATCTTATCCAATTCATATCCCGTTATCTCTATGCCATTCCATTACATCCAATGCCTTCATGTTAAATAATATCCCATCCTTTAGCATTGTAACATATTGTATCCAATTCCATTTCTCTGTATCCCAATGCCTTGTATCAAATCCCATCCTATTATACAGTATCCCATCCCATCTATTCCCACCTCCCCCTACAGCATCTCATCACACTGTACCCTAACCACTCCCTATACATCCACAAACCCAATCCCACCCACTCCTATCCCATGCCTTCCCAGCACACACTGCTCCATCACACAATATCATACCTTGTCGAACTCGGTTATTTCTCCCAAATGTATATGTGAGGATGTAAAAGTGAACTCACATTCAAAGGCTTGAAGACATTTTGATGGATCAGACACACCATGAGCTTCACCCGGATATCTATAGGAACATCATCAGGCACCACCACCTCCAAAACATCTCCTAAAGAGTGCAAAGAGCAGATTCAAAACACCGCAAAGGCACAAATAACCAAACCTGATGTCAGGATCATGAAAATGTGTCTCACCTTTTGCTTCTGTCGAGGCGTCCATGGCCTCTTCCTTCACTTCCTCCTGATTCTCGGTTTCATCCTTGGTGGCCTCTCTCTCCAGTACGATGGCGCAAAATTTAATCAAGATCTAAACAAGATAAACGCTCATAAAAACAAGGTCTCAATGACAGCGATCCAAGAAATCGGAGCAAGTTCTCACCTCTAAGGCTTTGCCATACTGGTGGTTGGCTATGTAGAGCTCGGCCGCCATGTTAACACACTCGGGCGTGACGAGCTCAGGATGCCTGGACAGAGCTTCTTCCATCACGCCAATAGCTGAAGGCAAATCGCTGCTCTCATAGTAGCTCCTAATCTCACAAATACACACTACTTCATTCTAGGTACTGATTTGTAGACTAGTTTTGGCCGATTTATCTGGCGGGACGTACTTAGCCATGTCGCGTGACAGCTGCATGAAGTGCTCTCCGTCGGTAGGGGGCAGCAGGATGAGGATGCGCCGGTAGCCGTCCATGGCCTGCTTGTGTTCTCCCAGCTGTTCGTACAGACTTGAGCGCTCCCAAAGGAAGCGCACATTAGTCTGGTCATATTTAATCGCTGCATGGACACACAAAGACTAAAGGCTTAAGACGGCATGTAGTACATTTAATACGCCATACGAATCAGCTCGGAACTGACCTTTGCTGTAGCAGATGATAGCCTGCTTAATGTTCTCCTGCTCCAGCGACATGTCGGCCAGTTTCAGCCACTCGTCGCAGTCGCTCGGGTTGAGGTGCGCGGCGATCAGGCCGAACTGCAGCGCCTTCTGAGCGTCCCCTTGATCCTCATAGATCATCGCCAGAGTGGAAAACGGCTCATACGCCAGAGGAGCTACGACACATACCAGAGAAAAAAACCAAAATAGTCACGTTACAGAGAAACTGACCTGAAACAAGACTTTCACATGCTGCTGAACCCAATGCACCTTGGCGGATGATCTCCATGCACATCAGAATGGCATCGTCCTTCTCTCCACGAGCGTAGCGGATGTTCGCCTCACCCATCAGGCCTCGGAGGGCACGAGGGAGCTTACTGCGCGATCGCCTTTCCTGAGAAAAGTGGGGAAAAAAAAAAGAAAAACAGTGGAGAATAATAATAATAATAATAATAATAATAATAATATTATTATATATTTTTTCCCATATCTTTCCTCCCTTTATTAAATTAATGAGATAAATTAATTAAATAGTTTATACTTTATTTTAATACAAGTAAATAAGATTATTTATTAAAAGAAAAAAGTAAAAAAGATATATAAAAAGTATTTGTCTGGTAAACTTTTTTTAACATTTATTTAATAAATATAATATGTCATTTAATATAAAAATTATTCTTTTTTGTTAGATATTAAATAAAAATGTAGACATTAAATTTAAAAGATAAAATGCAATACTACGAGAATTTATTAAAGCAATTTTTTTCGAAATTTTTTTTTTTATCATGTACCTAAAGATGTTTCAGTGTTTCTGCTTTAATGGCAGAACAGAGACTTTTGTGATAAATAAAGGCACAGTGAGAGCTCAATCTGCAAAATGGCTAAAAGTAAACCTTTAGTGTTTTGGTTCAGTAATAAAGATGCCCTCAAAAGAGAGATTTTTAAAGCAGTTCACACCTTCATCATCTTCTTGTTCTCACGGTTCAGCTCCATCTCCAGAGCGAACACGTCCCCCGGTGTCACCTCGCTGCTGCCGCCGTCTCCTGCGTAGTGCTCCCCGATGTCCTTCCACTCCGCATCACCATCCTCATCCTCCTCCGCCTCCTCCTCCTCGTCCTCCTCATCATCATCTTCATCCTCCCCAAGCATGGAGGCGAAGGCTTTCTGAACACTCGGGCTGACTCCTTCTTCTGCACCAACTACAGGAGGGAAAAACGACAACAACATCATCACACTGGGGTATGAAACTACACTCAGTCACTACACTCGGGGAAAAACACTTGAAGCAATAACCTATAGTTTAAATAAGGGGAAGAAAAAAAAAAAAAAAGCAAAACACCTTCATTGTGATTGGCTGAGCGCAAAACCTCTGCAAGCTGTACCTAGAATAAGCCCTGCCCACTTCTTAACACGTTACTAACATTACTTCTTCTGAATAGGTCGGGAAGATTTTTACTAAAACATGATTAAACAACAGTTCAACTCAGAACAATACACACACACACAAAAAAAAAAAACCAACAGCACACAAACAAAAACCTACTCTGTTAAAATAAGAAGCACGGAGAAGCACCGCCCACTCTATGAGGCGGCCACGCCCACTCAATTATGTTTACTATATTTTTAACTTTCGATCATCTCTAAATCAATGTAAATATGTCTGTCACAACAACAACAACAGCTAACCGTTACTTCAGGACTGTGGAGTCGTTGCTCTGAACACATAAAAGAAAAATTGAAGAGATGTACACAAATTGTTTTATGAGTAAACAAGCAAGAAAACAAGCGTTCAGATTCATTCATTCATTGTCTACCGCTTATCCGAACTATTCTCGGGTCACGGGGAGCCTGTGCCTATCTCAGGCGTCATTGGGCATCAAGGCAGGATACACCCTGGACGGAGTGCCAACCCATCGCAGGGCACACACACACACTCATTCACTCACGCAATCACACACTACGGACAATTTAGAGATGCCAATCAACCTACCATGCATGTTTTTGGACTGGGGGAGGAAACCGGAGTACCCGGAGGAAACCCCCAAGGCACGGGGAGAACATGCAAACTCCACACACACGGCGGAGATGGGAATCGAACCCCCAACCCTGGAAGTGTGAGGCAAACGTGCTAACCACCAAGCCACCGTGCCCCAGCGTTCAGATTGCTGAAAAATAAATGAATGAATGAATAAATAAATAAAATAGAAAAAAACGGGAATCAGCTAATTCTGAGTTTAGCAGTTCAGTTTTAATGCACAAAATCTGTCGCGTGCGCTCTGACAAAGTTGCACGTGCGAGACCGCGTTGCCTTTTTATTGTTAGAATTTAGAATTATACAAGTGTATATATAAAATAAATAAACAAACTGCTACAAACATGTATTTCTACTTCTTTTAAAACAAGCTTCATAAAAACTATTTCTTCCGTTTCTCTAAACTGATAAAGGTAAATCTTGATTCTGTTATGAAGCGACTGATCAGATTTAGCCCACAGGTTTTGTGTCCTGTACAGATGATGAATTCCGGGTTCTTGCTGTAGTCTGTTGTACCTGTGTGAGGTTTACGTGTTGGTTTGCTGATTTGAATGGATGTGCAGGGAACAGCGTCATTATTCTCATCAGAACCATCTTCTCCATCCTCCTGAACCTAAACAGGAAAAGAGCAGAGTTATCTATCTTGTCTGTATTTATTTACCACGGGAATTCACCACCGTATTCGTTGTTGGAGTGTACATTCTGGACTTTGCAACCAGAGGAGTGAACGCATTGGATCTTATTTATACAAACATTCCCGGCGTGTATCGTGCGGAGCCCCGCCCCCACCTCAGCTACTCAGACCACATCTCTGTTATGTTGATTCCAGCATACAGACCACTCGTCAAACGCTCTAAACCGGTTCTGAAATAGATTAAAACCTGGCCAGAAGGAGCCATCTCTGCTCTTCAGGACTGTTTTGAGTGCACTGACTGGGACGTGTTCAGGGAGGCAACCAACGGCGATAACACATATTTGGAGGAATACACGTCATCAGTGACCAGCTACATCAGCAAGTGCATCGATGACATGACCATCTCCAAATCAATCACCACACGCTCCAACCAGAAGCCATGGATGACCGCAAAAGTGCGTGCGCTGCTGAAATCAAGGGACGCTGCCTTCAGAGCTGGTGACAAGGATGCCCTAAGAACAGCACGGGCTAAACTGTCAAATTCCTCGCTGCTCACCTGGCGGAGGACCTCACCTGGTCGCTCAACACCAGCTCCATCACCAAGAAAGTCCAGCAGCGTCTCTACTTCCTGCGAAGGCTGAGGAAGGCTCATCTTCCATCTCTCATCCTGACCAACTTCTACAGAGGGACCATCGAGAGCATCCTGAGCAGCTGCATCACTGCCTGGTTCGGGAATTGCACCGTCTCGGATCGCAAGACCCTGCAGTGGATAGTGAGGACAGCTGAGAAGATCATCGGAGTCTCTCTTCCCTCTGTTATGGACATTTACGCACGCTGCATCCTCAAACCCCACACACCCCTCTCACACACACTCTTCACCCTCCTGCCGTCTGGAAAGAGGTACCGTAGCATTCGGGCCCATACAACCAGACTGCTAAACAGCTTCTTCCCTCAGGCAATCAAGTGTCTCAACAGAGAGCTGAACTAAACTGAGGAACATGCACACATGCACACACACACACACACACACACACACACACACACACACACACACACACACACACTCTGAACAGAACTCATACACACACACAATACACTTCATGTATTGTTTACATGCACACGTCACTTTTAATATTTGTACTATAACTTTAAATATTATAACTGTGTTAACTATCTCTGCTGCTGTTCTTGCACTCACTGTACAACACTGTTCTTTTTTTGCACACAGTCGGCATTATGTGTCTTGTTTGTCTGCACTGTCTCGTCATTCCCTGCACTTATGTTGTATGTTTAGTTTAAAAATTCTGCGCCTTAGTTCAGCTTCATGTTTGTCCGCACCACCTTGTATTTTGTTTTTTGCACCTCTGGTCCAGGAGGAACCTTGTTTCATTTCACCATGTATTGCATCAGCTATATATGGTTGAAGTGACAATAAAGCTTCTTTGGCTTCTATCTATCTATCTATCTATCTATCTATCTATCTATCTATCTACCTATCTACCTATCTGTCAATCTGTCCTTTTATTTTATATTTTCATCGTTTTATTTATTATTTGTCATTTATTTGAGATCAAAGAGGAATGGGAAAGAAAAAAAAAGACAAGTATTTTTCTGCCTTATTAGCAATTAAATCTATCTAAATTTTATATATAAGAAATAAGTAAATTGTGTGAAAACTTTTATATACAAATATTCATAACACTAGTGTCTCGAGTTCAAGGAATACAATTTATAAAACATATTAAAAGTGCAGTCCAAATGCAGAGAAACGTCTACAAACTGACTGAACAGAGCCGAATCCCAAATAACACGTTCCTGGCTCTATAGGACACTTCATAGGCGGTATAATCCAGGCTTTAATCCCCTAAATAGTGCACTTAATCTAGGGAACGAGTTGATATTTGGAAACCTTACAGACAAGCGCTAACGTTACCTTTCGCTTTGCTTTTATTCGTTCCTCTCTCCGTCTCTCGAACTCCTCGAAGGAAATTCTGCCCTCTAAATAATCGTTAAGCTCAGGGCTTGACTCTGACATTTTACACAGATTTAAATATATATATATATATATTTGTTACCTATTACGAATGTTCGCTACACATTTCGCTACCTTGCGTTTATACTGCCAGACTTCCGGGTTGTACCACGTGATCTAGTCAGGTGTCTTGATTCGTCCAATTGGAGCGCTCAGGATTCTTCTTCGTCTGCGCGTGTTTATCGGAATGTGGTGCTGCCGTGTTGTGTTGGATTTTTGCTAACTTTTTTATTTATTTCTTATTATTCAGGATTTATAAATGTAGTTACTATTTCACGACAAAGTTGAACATTAATTGAGTTTACAACACTGTCCAAATATAGAACATATTCCAATAAAATGTTTTAAATGTTAATAATTATTGATTAATGTATTAGTTCCATTAATTATTGCTTCCAACTTGTTCATAATTGTTGTAAAGGTTATTATAAATAATATCATGAATATTTAATTTTACATATTTAAATATAAAATGATAAAAAAAAATGTTATCCAAATCACGAAACATTCTTAATTGTGAGTTTAAATGTAGGAGGAAATTAATTGTTGTCGGATGGATGGAGGGGAATTATCTAAAATTTAAGATCTTAAGAATGATAACTTCATAAATGAATGATTAAGCCGTGTATAGCAGTCTAAATTATGGCTTTGTGGGACAGATTCCTTGCCGACGTTTACAACACAAGGGTGCCAATACTTTTAGCCATGGCCAAATACCCAAATTTGGAGAGAAACCTGCCTTAGTGTTATACAGCGTACAGTTATCGCACTGTATACATATGGAAACAAAGAGTCTGGACAAGAAAGTCAGAACAGCCAGGTTTTATATCTGTAAGTTACACGAGAACGCGACACAGAGAATTTTGAGTTTCTTTCTCCATTTACAGAACAGAGATCTTCAGAGATCCTCAGGGGAGTCCATCAGTGGATTAAAAGGGCAGTTCAAAGCAACTTACAGAGATTTATTTCAACCTGGCAACTCGAGTCAGCGTGAGTGGCATCACGTGAAGAATATGAGAACATGTGAAAATTAATCAAGTGAAAAAATAAAAATAAACACACACATACATATGAAAATACATACATCTTGAGAGCAGCGACTCTAGAACAAACATTCCTTAAAAAGACACTTTTAATTATTTCACTTCACAGAGTCCTAGATACATTCAAACTGTTCTTGTTGGGGAAAATTAAGTTTTTCAGTAGGTCCGTCCTCTCCTCGGGGGTCTGAGAGTGGAGCTCCTGCATCGGCACCTGCAGAGAAGAAGAAAGAAAACGAGATACTGAAATGCTGAAATGACTGAAATATTGATTCCAGTGGCAAAATCCAAAACGCACCAGGACAGGTTCATAACCCAGGAGCTTGAGATGACGGACGTTTAGCGCCACGGCACCGATAGGGTGGGTCGTACCGAAGCAGAACGAGCTCGGGGAGACACACAGCAACGCAACTCTGCCAGAGCAACAATGTTAGATGATCTTTTTTTTTTCAGTTTAACATTTCATATCAATTCTTCATCAAGCCAGTATCTGCCAATACTTATGCAATTTAGTGTATGTCATAGTACTCCAGTGAAAGTTACCTCACGGTTTGATCCTCTTTTGTTTTCGGAGGCAGTGTGGCCACGCAGTCTGGAAAAAAAGAAAAAGAAGAATCTCAAATTAGATTTGAGTGGAAACGTCAGTGTGTCAGTGGCTGCCGTGTCGTTCCTCCGTCCCACCAATAAAGTAGTGTCCTTCTACAATGACTGAGTCCATCACTGCGTCCTCCCCAAGCAGGTTCCTCAGAGTGCTGAGCAGCGCAGGGTTCACGGGCCGACTCTGAGGAGGCGAGGGGCGGAGCTTCGGGATGGAGGAGACGGAGGGAGGGAGAGCGTGCCGGTCCAGCCGCAAACACAGATCCAACGTCCGCAGCAGTCGTTCCTGACGCGCGTAAAATGGACTTTCTACAGGATAGGGAAGAGAGAGAGAGAGAGAGACATTTTATATAATAGGACAACAATCTAAAAAGCTTACTGCTCACAGCGCTCAAGTCCTGACCTTCCTTTAGCAGTTCATCCAGAACCTCGTTTTGGAACAGCTTCTCCAGAGGAGCCTGAGGGAAGTGTCCGAACACACAAAGGCAGCTGGCGGCTTTCAGAAGGTCAGCGCTGGACATCTTGGGCAGGTAGGACTGCAGGACGTATGTCACGCTCTCCAGAAATCTGACAAGAGACAGAATGATAAACACGGAACGTAAAAACACACTGCCGACATTTCCAAATGTTTTTCTGCACAAAATATTAAGAGCAGAAACTTTAGGGGTTCAAGCATTGTTGTTTTGGTTAGTATGTTTCTTCTTCTTGGTCTATTTGCAAAAATTGTATTTGGAGCAAAAAAAATATACTTGAAGGAAAGGTAGGTTATGACGCTGCTCTGGCAACCCACAAAGACGTTTGTGTGTGTGATTCTCCGCCTACTGTAGCCTCGGCTTCCTGCTTCTGTTGCAGAAAGGAGTAGAACCTGATGTGGTCTTTTCTTGTTCACACATCACAGTTTATCATATTGTGTGATGCTTTTCTGCTCACCGTGGTTGTACAGTGTGGATGTTTAGTTACTATAAGATGACTAACACTTGTGAATGCCACACGCAAGCAGCCGGTGAGTGTGTAGCTACGTGTAACACTATCTACTATCAGCTATCTATCATCTCCACACCTCTATTAGTGTTCATAAAGAAAAGTCCTAACGGTGCTTGGACCCCGATAATCGCTCCTGAATATTTCAGACTCACGCCTGCTGGTTTTCCTTCAGATGGTGGTTGAGGAAGGAGTAGGACTTCAGAATGCCCTGCAGGTCCCGGAGCCTGAGGCCGTCCGGTTTCTGGATGATTCTTTCAGCAAACGCATCCATCAGAGCGACGGGACGAAATCGAAGCCTCTTAAACTCCAACAGTAACAGCAGCATCTGTAACAACATCATTATTATTGTTAGAATTCTTCTTATTAATAACACGAGTTAGCATCTAGTGTGCAGTAACCTGACCTGTTTGTTGCTCCACATGGGAAGTGTGCTGGCCAGGTATTCGGAGATGGACGTAAAGAGATGCACGTTCCTGTAGCGGAGCTCGCTGCATGACTTCAACATCGCCATCAGTCTGGTGAAGGAAATGCTGTGCACGTTCTCTGGGGAAAAGGAGGAAAAACAAAATGGTTCAAATCCCAAAATTAAAAAGCAATTAATGATTCTTAGCATCAGGATCATTTACAGACCTGGCAACCCTGATTATCTTCAATTCTATTGCTACAACTAACTTGCTGGAGGATCTTGAGATTGATAAACAGATAGAAAAATGTGTTTTTGATATGGTTTTCTGTGATCTGTGTAACAATGATGGAAGGAGTCTCCAGTGTTGGCGGTTTGTAACGGAGGTAGAAGCTCTAGCGTAATGTTTATGCTGTTTGTTTGTTTGTTTTTTTGTCTCATTATCTTTTAAAGAGAGAAGAAATGAAGGGATGATGTTTATAGCTGCTATAACGCAAGTAAAAACAGGAAGCAACTACAAACAAATAAAATAGTATAACGTGACTTTACCGGCTAGCTTCTTTCCACAGATGTCCAGCAGGGTTTTGGAATTCAGGCGGATGACGGCCAGCATGTCCATCATGTACTGCACATTCATCAGCGAGAACTGATCCACCATAGACAGCGCCTTCCTCTATAGAAAGCACAAACATTTATAAACCATCTTTTAAAGTTCGGAAAGCGCTAGAAAAAGTCACAACCGACCAACCTCCAGCTTCTGCTTTATGGCCGGTGAGGTGTCTTTCCCGAACAGGCGCATGGTGGTGTGTAGAAGCATCACGCTCTGGATCCCGGGAATCCGTTCCTCCAGGATAAGCCTTAAAGGAGCAGTGCGTCATTTCTGTTAGTGCCATAGAAATCCTGCCTGACAGGTGTAACTATAATTGTAATGTAAACACACAAACACTCCCTAAAATCTTAAGTAAGTAAATTTAAAAAAAAAACAAAAAAACAAACACGGGGTGTGGCTTATTTCGGACCCAGAAAAAAATCAGGTAAATCTACTGCACGCTAATATCATTAATCACAGGTTGATGTTTTTCTAAAATAGGATTATTACAGATCCGTGAATGCAGGTGACATTTTACAAAATAACACACCACATCTTTAAAACAGGATAACGAGTCGTACTTCAATCCCTGTTTAAGAGCATCCGCATTTTTGCTGCTTTCCATCTCGGCGAGGCAGGCAGACAGTACAGAGAGAGCCTTCTCGTTATCAAACTCGTTCAGACGTTCCTGTAAAGACAAAACCACAAATTACTTCAAGTCATAACATAAACCTGCTTCAATCATGTCCCAGAAGATTTAGGTTTACACCCAGCAGTGTTGTGTTTCTTTTATTAGAGTTTTTTAACTCAGCAACCTTGCTACAAAGTCTAGATTTGATTAATTTATTTGCTTAGACAAGTTGCCAAAACTTGAGCATTTGATGGGGGTTAAGAGTCTTGTTCAAGACAGTAGCTTACTGTCCTGTCTGGGGATGTGAACCCACAAGCATCACAAAGACTGCACTACTAAGTGGGAAGTGGTGTCTCGATGGTTTCTCAGCGGATATTACTTTTGTGATAAATGCAAAATGATCAAGAAAAACAAACAACCTGGATGACCCGGAGTATAGTCTGCACCACGTAGCTGTTCTGAGAGATCCCAAGCTTGACCAAAGCCAGCAGAGTGAACGCCAGGTTGTGGCTATTCATGCGTGGTGCATTCACCCTGGCACCGTGGCACAGCTTTTCGAAAGTCGGGTGCTCGGTCATGAGCCGGACCTCCCAGTGCCTTTGCTCATCCGCCATCTTCTTGGTAGTTTGCCACATCCGGGTCAAGCTGTTGCTGATACACCAGTGCGCCACATTGCACCGATCCACCAAATCCAACACGTCCGAAGGCGACTGGCACTCTTTGAGCTCCTGGCTGAAAGTTGCTCTCGGATCCAAGTGGCTTTTCGTGGCTGTTAAGTCAGGAACTCGCAGGCTGAGGCACTGTTTCTGGTCATTACACTCCAACGTATGTGTTTCTTGTTGACATAAAGATCGAATGTTAAATGTAGAGCCTTGTAATGTTCTTCTAGACCACGCACAGCGCAGTAAACACAGGTTTGTGGATTTGTGTATCTGGGAGGCAGTCCTGTTCTGGGAGAGTGATGCAAATCTGCCCAAAATGGCAGCAGACCTGAACATCTCACCTGACCTCAGTAGGAACAAATTCATATTGATGAAACTAATCCAAATACATCTGGAAAAAAAAAAGTTAAAAAAAAAAGAAAAAGAAAGAAAGAAAGTTGACATTTTGGTCATAAAAAAACAAGCATTATGTCATTATGTCATATATATTCATTTAATACCTGTTACGTTACGTTTATTCATCTTCATTATACAAATAACGTTCATTTACTTAAAGAAATATCATACAACAAGCTAACCAGTTAGCTTTTACTCTTAATTAAAATACACCAACGTATCTTAACATAGAACATATAATAAAATATATCTGATTTAACTCCTAAAAGTGCCATAAATTCTTATTTCAACACAACTTACCCTTCACTATGTTATCCGGTCCATTTTCTTTCACATGGATACAACGGTTGAATCCCAAATGCATCTTTAATTCAAAAGGAGTGCACTATGTAAGCTGTACAAGTCAAACCATCTAAAGCGTCCCTAGGTAGTACACACGGACAAATTTGTAATGCAACCCTATTCAGGCCGCGGCCATTTTGTAGTGCTTCAAGAAATCATGTCCGACCTTGCGCAAAAGGATAGAAAAATAACTCTTAGCACGTAGTGATGTAATATAGTAAGTTATAATATAGCACAGTTAATATGTTTGTTAATTTTTTATTTTTATTTATACTTGAGTTAAACGACGCGTTTCAACAGTATAACGCGCTATGTCGTGAAGTGTTGCTAACCGATCGCTTTCTGTGTAACACCAGCGGTTGCTTAGCAACTGTTAGACACTAGGAACCATGGCTAACTTTGTTCTAGCAGGTGGGACTCTCTCTCTCTCTCTCTCTCTCTCTCTCTCTCTCTCTCTCTCTCTCTCTCTCTCTATATATATATATATATATATATATATATATATAGATATATATATATATATATAGAGAGAGAGAGAGAGAGAGAGAGAGAGAGAGAGAGATATTTATATATATGGTTTAAATTACAATTTAGTGGGTTTTTAAAAAAAAAAAAAAAAGTTATAAGCCATTATTTCTGATTGTGTATTTTTCTGGACAGGAAAGGCGGATTGTCCTTATTACGCCAAAGCTGAGCTTCTTGCAGATTTGCTACAAAGCATCCTGCCTGATTTCCACATTCACAAAATCTGCATGCTGCCCAGTGGCTGGGAGGTACAGTCACATGCCCATACTCTCACTACACCACTGTTTCATTAAACGTCTTTATTTAAGGAGTGTGTGCAATTCTTCCTGTCAGAGCTGGCTTGAAGACACTTGCTCATCCAATGGCTGGAAACACAAAAGCAGCCCCATGGTGTGGAGGGAGCTGACTGGCCATGGAGGAAAGGGCATGCTGCTTGGAGGATTCAGTGATTTTCTTGAATATGTTCAGGTATGATCAAAAAAGAGATGCTACAAGAGCTTTATAAACAACTGCTACAGAAAACTCACATGAACTTCACATCAGTTAAATACTACTACTACTAATAATAATAATAATAAGATGATGATGAAGATGATGATCAATTCATAACAATCATAGGTTCTTCACTTATTTTCACGATTCATTTTTTACATGATTATTTTCACGTGATTTTTTTTTTTTTTTTTTTTTTTTAATGGAGATGTTGGTGAGGGGAACACAGGTGATGAGGAGGTGATGGGCAAGTTTGGAGTTAAGGAAAGGAACCTAGAAGGACAGATGGTAGTGGACTTTGCTAAGAGGATGGACATGGGTGTGGTTAACACTTATTTTCAGAAGAGGGAGGAGCATAGAGTGGCTTACAAGAGTGGAGGTAGGAGAACACAGGTAGACTACATCCTATGTAGAAGAGGCAATCTGAAAGAGATTAGTGACTGTAAAGTGGTAGTGGGAGAGAGTGTAGCCAGACAGCATAGGATGGTGGTGTGTAGGATGACTTTGATGGTCTGTAAGAAGAAGAGGTCAAAGATAACCAAGTGATCAGGGAGACAGGGAGAAAGGTGCTGGGTGTGTCATCTGGAAGGAGGAAAGAAGATAAGGAGACTTGGTGGTGGAATGAGGAAGTTCAGGATAGTGTCCAGAGGAAGAGGTTAGCCAAGAAGAAGTGGGACATGGACAGGACTGAAGAGAATAGACAGGAATACAAGGAGTTACAGCGCAGCGTGAAGAGGGAGGTGTCTAAGGCCAAGCAGAAGGCATATGACGAGTTGTACACTAGGTTAGACACTAGAGAAGGAGAGAAGGACTTGTACAGGTTAGCTAGGCAGAGAGATCGAGATGGGAAGGATGTGCAGCAAGTTAGAGTTAGTAAGGATAGAGATGGAAGTGTGCTCACAAGCGAGGAGAGTTTACAGAGGAGATGGAAGGAATACTTTGAGGAGATGATGAATGAGGAAAATGAGAGGGAAAAAAGAGTAGAAGGGGTGAACTCTGTGGAACAGAAAGTAGATAAGATTAGAAAGGATGAAGTCAGGAAGGCTTTGAAGAGGATGAAAAGTGGAAAGGCAGTTGGTCCTGACGACATCCCGGTGGAGGTCTGGAAGTGTCTGGGAGAGGCAGCAGTGGAATTTTTAACTAGTTTGTTTAACAGGGTTTTAGAGAGTGAGAGGATGCCTGAGGAATGGAGAAGAAGTGTGTTAATGCCGATCTTTAAGAATCTTTAAGAAGGAGGAGTTCAAAGTGGAGGTGGGACTGCATCAGGGATCGGCTCTGAGCCCCTTCCTGTTTGCTATAGTGATGGACCAGTTGTCAGAGGAGGTCAGACAGGAGTCTCCTTGGACAATGATGTTTGCAGATGACATTGTGATCTGTAGTGAGAGCAGGGAGCAGGTGGAGGAAAACCTGGAGAGGTGGAGGTTTGCGCTGGAGAGAAGAGGAATGAAAGTCAGTCGTAGTAAAACTGAGTACATGTGTGTGAATGAAAGGGAGGGAAGTGGAACAGTAAGGTTACAGGGTGAAGAGGTGAAGAAGGTACAGGAGTTTAAGTACTTGGGGTCAACAGTCCAGAGTAATGGAGAGTGTGGGAAAGAGGTAAAGAAGCGAGTGCAGGGGAAGGTGTACAGGACAGTGGTGAGACCGGCCATGCTGTATGGTTTAGAGACAGTGTCACTGAGGAAGAGACAGGAGACAGAGCTAGAGGTAGCAGAGCTGAAGATGTTGAGGTTCTCTTTGGGAGTGACAAGGTTGGACAGGATTAGGAACGAGTACATCAGAGGGACAGCTCATGTTGGACGTTTGGGGGACAAAGTTAGGGAGGCCAGATTAAGATGGTTTGGACATGTTCAGAGGAGGGACAGTGAGTATATTGGTAGGAGAATGTTGGACATGGAGCTGCCAGGCAGGAGGCAAAGAGGAAGGCCAAAGAGGAGGTATATGGATGGAATTAATGAGGATATGAAGCTAGTGGGTGCAAGTGTTGAGGATGCAGAAGATAGGGATAGGTGGAGAGAGATGATTCGCTGTGGCGATCCCTGAAGGGAAAAGCCGAAAGAAGAAGAAGAAGAAGATTTTCACGTGATTTTTTTACACGATTCTTTTGTAATATGATTCATTTAATTTCACATTTATTTCCATGTATGATTTTCCAAATGATTTTTCCCCCCCAAACATGAATTTTAGAAATTGTACTTATTTTCATGTGATATGATTCCCACCTGATTCTTTATTTTTTTACATGAATCATTTCCCCACACAATTTGTCTTATCACATGAATCATTTATTTTTCACATGATCATTTTTTTCCACATGACTTTCACATGATTCTTTTTTTTTTAAAACAGATTCCTTTCCATGTGATTCTTTAAAAAATAAAAATAAAAATAAAAAATTAATTCAATTAATTTTTTCCACAACTTTTATTTTCACACATGATTCTTTCCACATGATTCAATTATTTTCCCATGATTAATTTCTATTCAAACTTGATTATTTCTATATGGTTCTTTTCCAGTTGATTCATTATTTGTTTGTCACGTACCACAATCTCTCTCTTCCTCTCTCTCTCCCAGGGCTACTACGGTATCACGTCAGACATGAACACGGAGCAGATGCTGAACGTCGCAGCGGAGAATCTTCAGGCGACAGAACTTCACCTTCAGGATGAAGAGCAACGTCGCAAGCTCCACCAATCTTTCCACATCTGGATCAGCAGGTGTTGTGACGTGTTGCTATTTAAGAAAGAGATGTTCAGTGTCACGGATATGGTGCCACCTGGTGATTTCTCTCATATTATTTCAACATGTGACAATTTATTTTCACATATGATTCTGTCCATATGATTAATTTATCTTCTCATGATTCATTTATTATAAGATAATTCTTTTTTTTCTTTCGTTAATTCTTTATCACCACAATTAATTTATTCCATATGATTCTTTTTTCCACTGATTCATTTATCTTCACAATGCATTCAATTTCACGAGAATACATCCGTTTTCACGTGTGTGTGTGATCAGGAGCATGTCGTAATACATTCCCAATTAATTCTCATTCTTGGCGCTTGTTTCGATCACATTATTTTGACTTGACTCCCCACAAATATGTCTCTTTATTCCTATTCCTAACGTATCTGTGCAGTGCTCTTAACCCCATCTGCTACCACCTCGTCCCATTACTTTTCACATCCGGCACATTCGCCGCCGTCCCCAGAATCAGCCTCCACCTTCTAGACGTAGACGCCACTAAAGACTCTCTATCGGCTCTTAAAATGGAGGTGGAGGACATGGCTCTGCCGCAGCTCCACCAAGTCACCGTCCACTCCGACTTGAATCAGGCGTTCCAGTCAGCGGATCTGATCGTTCTGCTGGACGACGGGGAGCCGAACGAGGAGCCGGAGCAGCGGCTGAGCCGAGTGGTGGAGCGATTCTATCAATACGGACGTCTGATCGAGGACAACGCACATAAGGATCTTCGAGTGCTGGTAGCAGGAGACGTCTTCGTCAACTTGAAGTGCGGCCTCCTGATCGAGAATGTGCCCTCTGTGGATCCACGCCGCTTTGTTGCCATGGCAACGCAGCTGGAGGGAGAAGCGAGGACTCAGCTTGCCCTGCAGCTGTCAGTGAAAAGCCAAGGTCTGAACAATTCCAGCTCAATTCATTCAAATCTTCCCTTTATATTTAAAGGTGCATTAGGTAAGGTGCTCTAATGGTTAAGTAGATAGGGGTCAACATTTTAAGCCCTTTGAGCCCACCCACACTCCCAAACATCTTCACAAAGCTCCGCCCTCTTAAACTCGTGCATCTATAAAACATCAGACATCAGGCTCATCCTACACAAACAAGTGTTCTGGACCAGACATTTTTTCAAATGAGTTTCCTCAGCCACTTAACACACTTGTGCTGAAGCCACAACTTCAGTCCTTATTATTTAATCATGCTTTAAATATTTTCCAAGTTATTTGTATATGCAAGAAAGTTCCTTATTGCACCTTTATAGCAAGATATATGAATATGGTAATAAAAAAAAAAAAAACATTACAGTGCATCTTTGCCAGTTAATTGCTTAAATAATTTTATATTTATTTATTTATTAATATAAATGAGGCTACGGTTAGTTAAATATGCATAAAATTAATCTACTGTTTTTATATTAGTATTTATATATATAAACTCCAGAGAAGAGAAAGACTTACGTAGGACACTTTAGAAAAAAAATCTATTCAAAATATTTTAAGCCAATTATCAGTAGAAAAAAATGTGGTTTAATATGTTTCGGCTCTAGTCAGTGATTTATGAAGGAAATTAAGGTGTTTATTATAAATGGCACAAACTGACATATAGAGCAGGAGACAAGCGTATCAGGGATATATGGCATGATGTCATTACGAAGTGGGCGGAGCTTACAGCCTTCTTCGGAGATTCAAGCGCTGGTTTGAAAACAGTGAAATAAACATACTAAATGTTGATCTTTTATTAGTGCAGTTTAAGAGAAAGCAGTGTCCTGCTTTAACTCCTCTCTTTACTTAATAACTGAAAACATCTTTCTCACCTCAGATATCACCGATGTCATCGTTTGGGGAAACATCAGCGGCAGTTTCCACATCGACCTACAGCAAGCGAAGGTGTACAGATATAAAGGTGCAATCTGGGGACCTGAAGGATTTTCTCAGAATGTCCTGGAGATGGTTTATGATAGGTACGGAATACAAAACAAACAAAAAAACAAACACACGCAAGAACACAAAAGATATAACTAGTTTATGTTGCAAGGTTGAAGTGAAACACAATGTGATTTTTCAGGACTGTGTGGACACAAAATCTGAGGACTTGGAGCTAGATTGGATAAGAGAGCAGTCCGAGTGGCTTTTTCCTGACACAATTTAACACACATATCATTATCATCATAATCATCATAACAGCAGTGACTATATTCAGTGGAAGGATGCAGGGGCGTGGCCAAAATGTTTACGATGGGGTGGCCACGCCTAAGCAAGAATTGTTTATAGCTAGCATTATATCAGGCTACAACTTATTAAGCACGATAGCTACTAACAAACTGAAAAAATATCAAATGTTATTCCGCTGAATAAATGAATAATTTTAGAAATTTGATCAATGTTTAGGGGCACGGTGGCTTAGTGGTTAGCACGTTTGCCTCACACCTCCAGGGTTGGGGGTTTGATTCCCGCCTCTGCCGTGTGTGTGGAGTTTGCACATTTGCATGTTTGCACGTGCCTCGGGGATTTCCTCCCCCAGTCCAAAGACATGCGTGGTAGGTTGATTGGCATCTCTAAATTGTCCGTAGTGTGTGATTGTGAGAGTGTGCATGTGTGTGCCCTGTGATGGGTTGGCACTCTGTCCAGGGTGTATCCTGCCTTGATGCCCAATGACACCTGAGATAGACACAGGCTGCCCGTGACCCGAGAATAGTTTGGATAAGCGATAGACGATGAATGAATGATAAATGTTTATGTATCTCTGTGGTGGTCAGCGTGGCCAGGGAGCAGTTCAGGTCAGTGTTTGCTAGCTAAACTTGCTTCTTCCTGCACAATATTATATTATAATCACTTTCAAGATGATGCAGTGGGCTTGTTATTATTTAAACTACCCTAGCACAGCAAAGTGTACAGAGTTCTTCAGTTTCACGCCATCTAGCTACCTTTCAGCTCCGCCCACAGAAAGAGATTGAAGTTGGTTAATTTACTTGATGTTTGGGGGATTGGTTCAAACCGTACGTGAAGAAACTTACTGAAATGTTTAAAAAAAAAAGGGAACGGGGCGGTCTAAAGAAACAAAAAGATATAAAAAGGTTGCTATTTATTGACAAAAAAAGTAAAAAAAAATGCCAGAGACGCAAATTTGGTGGTGATCTCTGGATGGGAGGAGCAAACTCTCTTTCCCTCGTCAATCACAGCAACCACAGCCAATCGCGTGAGTTCGTGCAGTCATATATGCGGAAGAGAGCTGAACGCGCTTTTTCTCACAGTGTGAGGAAACACCTGCTTGCCTTCATCCTCCGTAATAAACACCATCTTTTCTGAATGTTAGCTATCATATGAATAATTCTCCTGTTTTTCTTGACAGAAAATGGCTGAAGAACGAGTTACAGAGCTTGGTCAGCTCGCGTCGATGTGCCATTTCTCTCAAAACTAACAGGACTGCAGCTATTTCAGCGTCCAGAGGAATCATTACAGCTCTGGATGCATGGATAAATGATTATTACTCTCCTCAGACCTTCTCACTGGGTGTGGTCAGTACAGGTAAGTCCAACCAGTCAGGTCAGGTCAGGTCAGACATGCCCACACAAACTTTCTTTTAAAATTTTCTTCAACTCGACTAATTTGATCACTCGTACCTTTTCTCATAAATCTAGGGCACTTCGGTATTCCTTCTGGTCTCGTTTTTTGTGTTCCCGTGACCTTCCAGAAGGGCGAGTGGTCAGTGTGTTCAGACATTGTCATCACTGAAAAGCTGCAGAGGAAACTGGAAACTGCGGTTAATGAGGTTAAAGCGGTGAGCTCATAAGTGAGGGGAAAAAAAAAAAAGACAAAACAAAAAAGCTGACTAATGAATGATTTTGCATTTCGCTATGTGAATTCTGTCTCATTTCTTCTGCATGTAGGAGAAGACCACTGCAGCTGGAATAAGGATGAAAACGTCTGTTGCCTGAAATCTTAGGGAGCATCACAATAAAACAAAGGGTTTTTTTCTAAACTCAAAATAAAACCCTGTTTAATTGTGGGAAAATATTACTTTATTTATCTAAAAGCCATTTAATGTGTCTTCTCTTCAACATGTCATCGTCCCCTAACTGCTGCACTCCTAAATTCAGTTAGCGCTTGGTGCTAACCATACTTAAAGTGTGATTTTAGTCTAAAGGAGTCTTTTATTTATTTTTTACTAATTTAACAAAAAATCTGAGATAAAAACACTACATTTACATCTCTGAGGAAACACTGACGTTTCCTAATACACCTTAACCCGTTAGCTCAGTTAACTCTCAATGCTAACTGTACTTAAAGTGTGTTTTTAGTCTAAATGAGCTTTTTCTTAGTAATTAAACAAAACACCTGAGGTAAAAATCACCACATTTTCATCCGTGATGCAACACTGACATTTAACCTGTTAATTCAGTTAGCTCACAATGCTAACTGTACTTAAAGTGTGTTTTTAGTGTAAATGAGTCTTTTCTTACTAATTTAACAAAAAATCTGAGGTAAAAATCACCACATTTACATCTCTGAGGAAACACTGACGTTTCCTAATACACCTTAACCTGTTAGTTCAGTTAGCGCTCAATGCTCAGTGTAATAAAAGTGCCTTTCCCTGTAAACTTAACAACTTTTCTGAGGTAAATGTTGACCTTTTCTATGGTTTTGTCGTATTTCTTTCCCGGATTTTTTTCTGAAACACTGCTGTCACTATCTTTTATTATCAAAACAAAGAAAAATTAATACATTTTAATGAAAACTTGAGCCAATTTTTAACTCAGTACTTGTGATGGTTTATATGGTATATATAAATATATAAGATTCAATTTTTTTGTTTATTTTCACATCGAACAGAGCTCATTAAAATAATCCGCCCTCTCATCCTTTACTGTGAAGTATTTTTCTAATTGTAAACCTTTAATTTGTACAATTATAGATTGGAATTTCACCACATTTCTAGGAATATTCATCTCCTGAGGTTTTATTACAACATTAAACCACAATAAAAGCCAAAATAACACGAAGATGAAGAATAACGCGACACTAGAAAGTAATTAAGCTACTGAAAAGCTGGACACGCCCACAAAGTAGTGTTGTTTTTTTTAGCAAAGTTAGCAAACTAAAAGACAAGTTTGTACGATATATCGTGCGACTTTTATAGATCTAGCAGTGAAAGCATGAGTAAAACTGAAGTTTCCAGAGAAGTCACACACTTTTCTGTGGAAAACGTTGTACACACAGGCATGAAATTTCATCATATTACACCCACGGATCCGATTCTGTCAAAAAAATAAATAAATAAAATCTTTCAGTGTAGGCTTTAAAGGTAAAAAAAAAAATTTCTATAAAAGTCCAAAGTGCGTCCTGTTGAAATGGTTTTCTCAGCCCACGTTTAAAGCAAACACCTCACACCCCAGTGCTCACTGGACTCAGGAAGTAGAACCGATAGCAGTGTGCAAGATGCCAAACTGGTTTTAATAGAATACAATATTCTGTGGAAGAAAATCAAATAATGCAAACTGAGCAAGGCATACATCAAAGTCGTACAGTATTACATCATTACTGAGCGATACGGATAAATAAAAAGTCCCCGACCACCGAGAAGACAGACACACACATATAGAGAGAGAGAGAGAGAGAGAGAGAGAGAGAGAGATAGAGAGATAGATTCATACGTATATATTAATATGAACAGAACTATAAACGATAAAACATCTCTTAAAGTTGCACTAGTATAATCATCTGACTGATTTAGGTCTCTGGGTTAAGGATCTACACGCTAATAAAACAATGTTATCCCTTGTTTTGTTTTATGTTTGCTTTTTGTACAAGGGGTAATGCTCACACAAAGCTTACTCCCTTCTTTATGATTTTTTTTTTTTTTTTTTTTTTTCCCCCTCAACAGTACAGCGGTAAGTGAAACCTCCCATAACAGGATTTGTTATCAACTGAAAAAGGGAACAATCTGCTTAGTGAAATTCTTTTTATGTAGGTTTCATCACCGTCATCATCAGTATTTGGGAGAAGTGTGTGTGCGCGTGTGTGTGTGTGGGGGGGGGGGTATAAAAAAAAAAATGTAGAAAAGATTTCTTTCAGTAAGCAACAGATATTATGGCCTTTGAGTTTTATCTTAAAGGAAAAACGCCATCATTTTTAATTACATCTCTTTATTTGTTGATAAATAAGTTTTGGAAATACAGCCTTACTTTTTTTTTTTTTTTTTTTTTTACTTTGTTTTAGACTCAAATTCCCAGAATGCAAAGGTTTAGCTGGACTGGGCCAAAAGATTAAAGTGCCGCTGCATCGCTCTCTCTAACTGCTAATCTGACCGAAAACTTTTAACTCACCTTGAAATCCCTACTCGTATACTCGATACCGTCTCCTCAACTCCTTAAAATGGCGGCTCACTATCAGTAACGGTGTTCTTGGAAATCTGTCTAACGTTAAAAAAACCAAGATAAATCAATAAAAGTTGTTCAGGGTCGATTTTTCCTTCAAGATCTCAAGTAAAACCTAAGATTTTTGTTTCTTCTCAAAGCACTCAGCCTCAGACGCAACTCCATCATTCCATACGTTTATATGTACTGGAAAACGTCCTGTCAATCAGCGGTTCTCACTTAAGCACAAACCTCGGTCATGGCGAGATCTCGACTCAATAAAACAACAGCGACTGGCGACAGAGAGACTTCAGTGTGTGGAACGCATCTACGCTATAAATAAACGGAGCAGTTCGGGACGTGGACATGGAATGAGCTAGGACTCGTGTGGTTGCCGGTCGCTAGGCAGCGCGTCTGTCGGAGTCACCTGTCCGTCAGACCCTAACCCAAGCCCGTCGTCCATGTGCTCCAGTTCGCTTTGGTCCAGAAGCTCGAAGTCCTCGTCCTCTGGCGGAACGAGCGTCGTGTCCTCGCCAGTTCTGTCCCCTTCCTCGAGAGGCGACTCTGTAGGACATGGCAGCATTTCGGTAGGAAGGAACTCGGCCACGTCGGGTGCCTCGGCCGCCTCCGAGGAGCTCAGCAGGGCAGAGAGGGTGTTTTGCACCACGGTAGAGATGGCGGTGCTCACGATCTCCTCGCTGAGGGCCTCCAGGGTGCGAGGGGACGACTCAGGCTCGCTCGCTGCGCCACGGCCTTGTCCTTGTCCATTGAAGTGCGTGTTGACGAAGTGCAGCGGAGAGGCAAGGTGCTGGATGAGCAAACTGGCCGGGCTCTGAGACTCCTCGGGAGAACCCATGGGAAAGTGGAAGAGTCCGGACTCGATGGATGGAAACTCCTCCACCGAGGGGAATTCTGGGAGATCCTTGGAGAAGCTTTCCTCAGGTTCACTGTGTACACTCTGCTGGTCCAAATCTGTCACATACAGACAAATTATATTCACATACTATACACCCTCACTGTAATATCTGTATCCCGATTTGAACGAACAGGAAGTGGGTGTGGACTAAATCAGACAGTGTTCCTTTTCTTTTTTCAAAAATACAACATGACTTTTTTGTATTAACACAGCACATAATAAATTACAGCATCATTAATGCTGTATAATAAGACAGAAATATATTACCACGTAGCTCTTTAGTGCTTGGCCCCCTAAAATTTACTGCTCAAAAATATTAGATATTACTAAAATTAAAAAAATCGGTTTGAAATGAACAGATGGTGGTAAGAAAAATAGCAAGATATTTTTTAACAATTGCAATTTTATACTTACTGACTTGGCAAAGAATTTAGTACAAATTTTTAATTTAAAATCAATTTTCTAACTGCAAATAGCTAAACAATTATTTCAGAATCAGAATTCCCAAAGCGTCTAAACCTGAAATCCCTGCTTTAGCAACTTTTGTTAGGAATTCTATCTGAGCACAACAGCTTTCTTGGTTTAAGGTTCCTGTTCCAACTCCCACTGATCTTAACCTTCTTCAACAAGAAACAAAAACCATCCCCGCTCTAACTCCTCTCACACCACAGCAATTTCCCAACGCCATCATTTTTATTTATTTAAGATATAATCGAGCGAGGGAGAGAGAGGATGTGTTCATCATAGCTAGTGAACCCTGTGCTCTGCCTGTCCTGGTCTCGCTGGATAAATGAAGGAGAGCTTCATGGAAATGATAGGCAGATGAGGCTATGGCAGGGCTGCACCAGTCGTATGCAGACGACATGCAAATAACAGACTGGTGAATGTGTACTTACTACCAGTTCACCTTGGTTTAGAGCTTGTTTCATGAATCACAAACACACACACACACACACACTCAATCAGTACCTTCTGAAACGTCTGTGAGTTGAGGCGTGGTCGCTCTGGACACAGAGAATCCTCCGCTCTCGAGGATGGATGCTTCCTCGTCAGATAGCTCAGAGTCGGTGATGGCCATCGCCAGCGCCGTGGTCTTCACGTCCACCTGAGGACAAACAGAACGACCAATCAGCATCCAGAAACAAAATACATCATTCTCCGTACATATACAGTATGTAACTGATTTACGGTGGGGGCAAAGCAGGACAGCTCCTCCTCGCTCTCGCTCTCCGTCTCGGCCCTCGGCTCATCTCCTTCTTCCGGCTCCTTTTTCACCTCTGCACACACACACACACACACACACACACAGCTGAAATAAGTGGATTCATACAGCCAGGATGTGAAACCCTGCAAGCTAGAACAAGTCTCTATGACATGCAAATCATTATGAAATTTTAAGAGATTACACCAGCTTTGGGAAAAGTCTATTCATCTGCAATTTGCTGCAATTTGTTGAGGAAATTTCTGACGAGCTCTAATACACTATATTGCCAAAAGTTTTGGGACGTCTGCCTTTACATGCACAAGAACTTTAATGACATCCCATTCTTAATCCGTAGGGTTTAATATGGAGTAGTCCCGCCCTTTGCAGCTGTAACAACTTCAACTCTTCTGGGAAGGCTTTCCGCAATGTTTAGGAGTGTGTTTATGGGAATTTTTGACCGTTCCTCAAAAAGCGCATTCGTGAGGTCAGGCACTGATGTTGAAGGAGAAGGCCTGGCTCACAGTCTCTGCTCTAATTCATCCCAAAGGTGGGGTTGAGGTCAGGACTCTGTGCAGGCCAGTCAAGTTCCTCCACACCAAACTCACTCATCCATGTCTTGTCATGTCATGGACCTTGCTTTGTGCACTGGTGTGCAGTCATGTTGGAACAGGAAGGGGTCATCCCCAAACTGTTCCCACAAAGTTGGGAGCATGAAATTGTCCAAAATGTCTTGGTATGCTGAAGCATTAACAGTTCCTTTCACTGCAACTAAGGGGCCGAGCCCAACCCCTGAACTCAGTGATTTGGAGGGGTGTCCCAAAACTTTTGCCAATATAGTGTATGGACGCATCCAGACGTATGGAAGTCACCATGTTCTCCCTGTGCATGCTTTTTATTACAGCAGTGCTTTAGTCCTTCCAGCTTTCTCACTCTCTGCTCAAGCAGCTCCGCTTTCACTCAACAGCACCTTGTCCGTGTCGTAAAATCATTAAATTTAGGAAAATAAAACTCTACAGCAGGTGTGATGAACTCGTGCAGAAGTTAGCGCACTCACTTCTCTTGTCGTGTTTGCGGTGCTGCGTGTCACCCTTCATGCTGTAGTCCAGCTTCATCAGGATTGGCTCTAATCCCGTGTACATCTTCTGGATCAACTCATGGTACACAACCAGAGGCCACAGCAAGACGCTCAGCACTACACACACACACACACAGTGATAACATAATTTTACACACACAGTGATAACAGCACTTATTATAGCAACAAATACACACGAGTTAATAGCATGTGCCGAATTTTTGGTATCACAATTTGAGCATTTATAAGCTATAAAATCCATTTTGCTTTACCCGAGACCCCGCCCAGTAACCCGGCCCACTTTTTTTTCCTATTTGTAATGAAATCCTGTGTCCTTTCCCCTTCAGTGAACTGGCTTAAGTTGCGTCCCACATCATCATAGCAAATGGCGAATTTTTGGCACCCTTCTATTTGCATTTACTAGCCTTCTGATTTCTGCAGAAAAACGTGGATGTGGAATCGGGATATTAAAATATTTTATTTCCTGTATGAGTTCTAGATTATGGGTTTCGTTTAGTAAGATTTTAGTACAGATTTTACTGAAAATTTCTCAATCACTGTATCTACCAGCAACGTAACTTAAAATATAAAATAAAACATTCACAAATATTTAATAGATATTTTTTTTTAAATATTTCTAGAGATATTTCAAAATATTTCAAAGTTTAAAAAGCGTTTGATTTTTTTTTTATCTTTGGAAGCAAGCAAAATTTCCACTCAATAAAAATTAAGACAATTTGTCTTAGTGTGCATGCGGTGAATGATCTAAATGAAATGGGGGGAAAAAAGGACTCACTCACTTTATATTATATTAAAAAAAAAGAATGAAGAAAATTAAAAATAGAATAAAAACTAAGCTCACAGATAATGTAGGAGATCATGATTCCGGGTATGTAGTGTCCAACCACAGCCAGCAGCACGCATCCTGAACACGTCATCACACAGAACTGAGTGGACAACAGAGTCACATAGACAGACAGACACACACACACACACACACACACACACACACACACACACACAAAAAGAACCTGAAAAACCGGGCTGGCTTTTTATATGCATCAAGTAAAAGACGAGCATCTTTGAAGCCTTAAAGGTTTAAATAAATAATAATACCTCACAATTAAGGTACTGTTTGTCTTTAAAGTGGAGTCATACGAGTGTGTTGGTTTTGGCTCTCTCTCAAGCGGTTCGTTTCTCCAGAGAGGTTTTTTTTTATTTGTTTATTTTGGCACACATTCAAAAATTCATTTTCAGAAATCTTGCCCTTGGTTCTGATGTAAATGTCCATATGTGGGCAGAAATGTCCGACAAAATAAATGCAAATAAGATAAATATTATGTCAAAGGCTGGTGGGGTTGTTACACTTTTTCGTTACCTTTCCGTGATTCAGGCATTTATACTGAAGCATCTCCTGGACGTAGAGGCTGCAGGTCAGGTAGCTTTCAGCCAGGTGGTGGCTCAGCTCAGCCACGCTCAGCAGCCTCGGGTGGACGCTCATGCTCTCTCTGTGGAGGAATTAGAAAACAGAAACATTTTCACTTTTTATCCTTAGGAACAGCCTGGTTAGGATCACAGTGGTTTAAATTACATTACTGGTTTGTTGACATTTACAGAATTCCGGATTAGACCACGCCCATTTCGGGTTTAAATCTGTATTTGGAGCACAAAAGGAAAAAAAAAAAAAACAGATTGAGGCCACATTGTGCTACACTCTAATAATTTACTAAAATGTAAAATAGTTTAAGTTCTAAAATGTTGAGAAATTGCAAGTTCAAAGAGAAAAAAAAACCCCCAACTAGCCAATCATACCGATGTATGGGGAAGAGGGCAGATAGGCGTCCTGAGATGAAGTGTGTAATCAGCGGTTTAATAATTCTAATAAATGAGCCAAGGTTAAATAATGAATCAAACGTTCTTAGAAGTCCGACTCGTTCCAGAATAATGTTTACTAAACCGCCTCGAAATTAAGGAAGCATTCGAACTACACTGGTCAGGCAAAACAGTCTGATCAGCGAGAGGTGAAGTGAACAAGACTGATGGTCTCCTCATCATGGCACCTGTTAGTGGGTGGGATATATTCGGCAGCAAGTCAACATTTTGTCCTCAAAGTTGATGTGTTAGAAGCAGGAAAAACGGACAGGCGTAAGGATTTGAGCGAGTTTGATGAAGGGCCAAATTGTGATGGCTAGACCACTGGATCAGAACATCTCCAAAACTGCAGCTCTTGTGGGGTGTTCCCGGTCTGCAGTGGTCAGTATCTATCAAAAGTGGTTCAAGGAAGGAACAGTGGTGACCCGGCGACAAGGTCATGGGTGACCAAGGCTCATTGATGCACGTGGGGAGCGAAGGCTGGCCCATGTGGTCCGATCCAACAGACGACCTACTGTTGCTCAGGTTGCTGAAGAAGTTAATGCTGGTTCTGATAGAAAGGTGTCAGAATACACAGTATTCCAGCACAATATTAGGCAGGTGGCATCACTGATTTTTCGTTGAAAAATCAATGAAATTGTCTAACATGTTGAGATTCAAATCGTCTACCACGCTGCAGCACTGAAACTCAAACTTTTGAGACCTTTTAAATACTACAGAGTGTTAGAGATGAGCTCGCTGTCTTGTTTCAGGAGATCAGCACACTACAAACTACATTCAGCATCAGGAGAAGGATTTATCATTAAAATCAACACACGGAATGAAAACGGAGAAACGTGCTCTGACGTGGTGGTGGGGTTTTTTTCTGATAAGGATGCGATTGCTGCATTCCGTACAAAAAACATGCGAGTCTAATCTAAAAAATTGTCCTTTTTTGTTAAATCAGACCAAACTGAGAAATAGAATAGAGCAATAATAAAGCAACAGACCTAAAACCTAGACTTCTTGATCATTTTTGGCTCTAAATTATGGGAAAAAAGATCCATTCCGCTTTGAAAGGTCAAGAGAGAGCACTGAGGTCACAGAAAGTGGGCGGGGCTTCCTGGAGAGGTCAGTTCATATCAAGAGTTCAAAACTCTGTCGGTCATTTCATAATCAGCCTAATCGAATTTCTATCAGTTTGAATTAAAAACAAGATGTGAAGAATCTTCTTCTTTTCTTCCTTGAATCAGGATTTTAATATTAAAGTGATATCTAACATCCAGGCTCTAAACCGGCAAGGTGATAACGTTACGCAAAACAATATTAATGTAATTATAAAGATTACTTTCAGGGTGCGGTGACTCGTGGGTTACTGATCTAATACATGATCTATAAGATTAATAATTCATGGGTCGTACCGTTCTATCCCGGGTGCCTCTGCGTGGAGCGCTGTGAGGATAAAAAACAAAACAAAGTAAGGATGTAAAAAGGTTATATAAGGGTTTATATTTAAACAAATGTGTATTTGTAATTAAAAGTAAATTTACCGGCGATCTGAGGCAGTTTGTCCTTCCACCTGTCTAACAGGGTGAAGGTCAGCAGGGACGCAGCGATGAGGAACAGAGGACGCAAAGATGTAGATGACAACAACCTGGAGAAATAAATAAATAAATCATTTTATTTATATATATATATATAAAAAAAGTAATTGAGTTGTTTTTCCAGAAATGTATGGTCATTTTTATTCATCATTTTAATAAATAAATAAATAAATAGATAAACAAATGATTGCTTGAACATGTTTGATAAGCGCTTAGTGTAGGGGGCGTGGCCTAGCAAGTTGCGCTTGATCACGTGACCGTTCACGTTTTTAAAGCTAGAAATTGTGAATTTGATCAAAAGTAAAAAAAAAAAAAAATTAATTAATTAAAAACAAAAAAGACAAAATACTTTGGAGGTTTATTTTAGTGTATAAAACAAACATTACATTAAAAAAAATTCATAAAATGTCATCTTATTTCTTACGTGAATCAGCAAAACGTAAGGTGTATTGTTATTACTATGGTGACACTTATATCAAAGTATTTTTATTCCTGATTCATTATTAATATAATATATATTATTAATATAATTATATATAATAATTAGATTAATTATTATTAAGATTATGTTTATATTTATTAAAACAACAGTTTTAATATAACGACTGCGGTAACCCGGGCCACAACAGTCCCATACGGCAGAAAAGAAACACCACACCTACACAAATAAAACTTATTTTTTTTACTTTTAATCATTCAGAAATTGTTATTACATTTCCAATTAAGTTGTTATAAAAGCGACGGCTTAATTTGTACACAATAAGCGCTGAAGTCGCATTTTACGCCAAAACGCTGTAAGCGAATATACCCTATGGCTGTGTCCCAAATAGGGCCTTACCGCTTACATAAGTGCACTACGTAGGACACAAAACGGATCGTCCCATACAGCGGGAAAAAGTGCACTAGATCCAGGGGAAAACCAAACAATTCGGGATTTAGCCTGAAGGGAGATAAGCTGCCTGACTCATTAGCATCTCTGCTAACTCCTACCATTTAGTGACGGACATTTTGTTGTAAAGAAAAAATAATAAGAAGAAGAATAATAACAACATTAACAACCCCTGGTTTGTTCGGTTGATTTTAAATAAATAAATAAATAAATAATAATAATAAACAAATCCGTTATTCGACTGACCAGAAGGCGGTGTTGAGCGCGAGCGCGGCCACGGCGCTGTGCACGGGCCTCTCCCACACCAGCAGTCTCTGCGCGCACAGCACCGCGCGCTCGTGGGGCGCGAGCCAGCGCTGCAGCCGCCGCCGGAGCCTCAGGAGCTCGGGACTGTCGCTCCGGTCCGAGCACGCGGCCGGGAACAGCGCCTCGAGGCCCACCGGACTGCACGACGACGACGAGGAGGAGGAGGAGGACGGGATGGACGGGCGCGCGGCCTCCTCCCCGCTCGCCATTTTCCTTGCTTTTCTTTTCTCTCTCTCTTTTCTCTCGGCTTTGTGTTCGTTAGCGCGGCGCCTCCGCCAGGATCACGGGGCTCTGCAGCGTCCGCGCAGCCGTCACGGATTACCGAAACAAGCCTGACTCCAAACCACGCCCTGCTCACTACACGCAGTGCACTACAGCCCGGGTCCAGTGACGCAGCTCTGCGCCCTATCTAGTGCCGTACATCTCCGACAGAGAAGCGACGGGGGGCGTGGCTTATGTCACGTGTGTGTTGTTTACTGCGCAACAAACACAGAGGACTGCTGTGTGTCTTTAACGCCATCTGCTGGACAACGCACACACACACACACACACACACACACACGGAGTGTTTCTGCGTCCAGAATTAATGTGCTGATAAAACACACACACACACACACGCACACACACACAAAATAAAATAACAGCAGACAAAAGGATTTAAAGGAAAGAATGCGTCTTTTTAATTCCTTTATAAAAAAAAAAAAAAAAATTATCTAATTTTTAACTCATAACTTTCAGTTTTTTTATCCATTTAAACACACCAGATTAACTATAAATAATAATAAAAATGGAATGCTAGCCGAGTTTGTATAGATAACGTATGTATCAATGAATATTTCTGTACTTTAATAATTTTCTGTTACATGAACCACCAAACACACACACACACACATCTTGTGTTAAGTAAATTTTGACGCAATAAAATATTTTCCTAATCAAAGCAAGATTCAGACGCTCAGCTGATGTTATACACGTCGTAATAAATACGCACTGAGACGTCTGTTTTAGTTTTCAGTAAAGCTGCTGTTTAATTTCCTCTGTGTAAGACACAAACAGTACAAAAAATTATTTACAACAAACAAAACAACAGATTAGCAGCTGCTGAAGTTCTTCTTCTGTCCATGTAGTGTGTGTGTGTGTGTGTGTGTGCGTGTGCGTGTGTGTGTACATCATGTCCCATCACACAGCAATATCTGGGGGAGAAAAAAAACACAAAACATTTTTTAATATTTACTATTTTTTAATATTTTTGAAAATATTTTGTACGTTTTTTTGTTTCTCAGAGATGACGATGAGTGTGTGAATTATTTATTTTTAAAAAAGAAACTTTTATATACAAGCAAATCATAAAATAATGAAATAAAAATAAAACAAAACAAAGGAAGAACTGTCAATAAAATGGCAAATTAATTATTAATTTCTTTATTTTTCCTAAGTTTAACTATTTCTGTAAGACCTCAGTACAGCTCCTTATAACCAGGAATAAAAAAATAAAACTAAAGCAGCTGGTGTGAGTCTCTTCAGTGTGTGTGTGAGTGTGTGTGTGAGTGTGTGTGCTGAGATTAAAGTCGGAAAATCGTTACTTGTGGCCTGTGATGGAGGAGAAGATGGAAGTGAGTGAACGCAGGATGAGGCGTGGAGTCGTCACGTTACGGCTACGCGAGCAGAGCGTCGATCCCCGCTGGAGATAAAATCATGGCCTGGAGAAGATCTGAGAGGGAGATGATGCCTCGAACCGTGTCGTCGTGTCGGTCCACCAGAACCAGCCTGTGAACCTAAGCAGGAGAACAGACGAAGGTGAGGATGAAGCTCTAAGACATTTCTTCCTAATGATGTTTGCTGTAGAGAGGCTGCAAGTTTGAATATTTATCAGGCGTCTCTTTTAGTGGAGTAACTCGATGAGGAATTTATAGCTGCGTCAAACACATACATACACAAACATACATACACAGACACACACACACGCATACACAAACATACACACACACACACACAAACACACACACACACATGTACACTTATATATACACACACACACAGAGAAAACAAACCCACTATTCAAATGTGTCTTCACATCAGCTCACCTCTGCGTGGGCGATTCGGTCGACAGCGGTCTCCAGCGTTTCGTCAGGATAACACTTAATAACTCCCTCCACAAAACAGCGCCGCCTTCTCAACGCCTCCTTCATGCTAATGCTCAGGTTGTTGTAGGTTTTCTGTGCGGCCAGGTTCTGTGATCAAAACATTAAAAAAAAAATACGTGCAACTGTAACATATTCATCACACACACACACACACACACACACACATATTTAGAATAAAGAAGATTTTACTTACTATCACATCAAATCTTGAGTAAAGAGCCACTACCTTACCTAGAAAACATATATTTTTTTAAATATACATGTTAAGTAAAGTATACAAAAATATTTATTCATCAAATAAAATCATTAATTGTAAAATCACAAACAGGTGATAATAATATTTACTTATTTATTTACTATTAATTAATATTGATAATAATAATAATGATGATAATAGAAAGACCATAATAAAGTAATTGTTATTAGTGATTGTAAGTCAAGAATTTGTCACCATTTTTGTCCACCACAGGCAGAGCAGATACTCGTCTCTCCACGAAAATAGACAGAGCGTCGTACACGGTGGCCGACTGCTGTACGGTGGCGATGTCTCGGAACGTCCCGACTCCCGCTTCTTCAATTTTCCTCTGCAGAAATCGTGGTGTTGGGATTGTGGATCTCTGCACATAATATATAAATGCCAGCCAGAGGCAACTGGATGTGAGCTTTTTAGGGTTGTTCCAAGATGACATGACTCAAGCTAGTGACATGCAGAACTAACGATCTATATTTGGGAATCACTGAGAAACCAAGTAGACACTGAGGAAACTGGGAAACAAGGAATACAGGAGGTAAAAGGGTACAGGAGATGGTGCATTGAAAACAAAGAACACACTGAGGTACTAGGAAGCCACTGTGGAAACCAAAACACTGAAGAAACCAACAAATCGCTGGAACCACTGGGGAAACCAACAAATCCCTGGAACCACTGGGGAAACCAACAAACCCCTAGGGAAACCAACAAACCACTAAGGAAACCAACAAACCAATGGGGAAACCAACAAACCACTAAGGAAACCAACAAACCATTGGAACCACTGGGGAAACCAACAAACCACCGGAACCACTGGGAAAACCAACAAACCACTGGGGAAACCAACAAACCACTGGAACCACTGGGGAAACCAACAAACCACTGGGGAAACCAACAAACCACCGGAACCACTGGGAAAACCAACAAACCACTGGGGAAACCAACAAACCACTGGAACCACTGGGGAAAAAAACCAGGAACCCAAACCAAAACCACTGGGGAAACCCAAACAAACCACTGGGAAAAGGGAAAACCCAAAAAACCACTGGGGAAAAAAACCCCTGGGGAAACCAACAAACCACTGGAACCACTAAGGAAACCAACAAACCAATGGGGAAACCAACAAACCACTAGGGAAACCAACAAACCAGTGGAAGCACCGGGGAAAGCAACAAAACACTGGAACCACTGGGGAAACCAACAAACCACTGGAACCACTGGGAAAACCAACAAAACACTGGAACCATTGGGGAAACCAACAAACCACTGGGGAAACCAACAAACCACTGGAACCACGGGGGAAACCAACAAACCACTGAGGAAACCAACAAACCAATGGGGAAACCAACAAACCACTAGGGAAACTAACAAACCAGTAGAACCACTGGGGAAACCAACAAACCACTGGGGAAACCAACAAACCACTGGAACCACTGGGAAAACCAACAAACCACTGGGGAAACCAACAAACCACTGGGGAAACCAACAAACCAATCGGGAAACCAACAAACCACTAGGGAAACCAACAAACCACTGGAACCAGTGGGGAAACCAACAAACCACTGGGGAAACCAACAAACCACTGGAACCACTGGGGAAAACAACAAACCACTGAGGAAACCAACAAACCAATGGGGAAACCAACAAACCACTAGGGAAACCAACAAACCATTGGAACCACTGGAGAAACCAACAAACCACTGGGGAAACCAACAAACCACTAGGGAAACCAACAAACCAGTGGAACCACTAGGGAAACCAACAAGCCACTGGAACCACTGAGGAAACCAACAAACCACTGGAACCACTGGGAAAACCAACAAGCCACCAGAACAACTGGGGAAACCAACAAACCACTGGGGAAACCAACAAACCACTGGAACCAGTGTGGAAACTAACAAACCACTTGAACCACTGGGGAAACCAACAAACCACTGAAACCACTGGGGAAACAAACAAACCACTGGGAAACCAACAACCCAAACTGAACCACTGGCGAAACCTTGTAATATATACTTATATTACAATAATATAACTTTATAAACAAATGTTTATAAACGGGATGGGGTTATAGGGGACAGAAAAAAAATTATGCAGGGGTGTGGTCCTGGAATAGGAGCTGGGGAAACCAGGAAGTAAACAGGAAGTTATTTTGAGACTCTAGATTCTCAAAATTGTAATGTTGATAAATTAAAATGGTGTTACTAACAAATATATACAGGAATTTGAGAATTCGCTTGTGGGTTAAAATGTGGAGGACGTTCCCAGATTCGGGGTCAATGACGGGCAGACGGTGGATTTTGTGCTTCAGTAAGGAATAAACGGCGTTGAAAAGGCTGTGAAAGAAACAAGAATTAGAAGCATGAAACCTTAGCAATGCACTCTGGGATCTTGTGGGGTGTGAGCTATAGTTACCTCGCTTCAGGTGTGATGCTGATGAGGCTTTGGTTATAGTACTGTAGGTAAACGTCTAAAAAAGAAATGACAAGAAGAAAAACAGTAATGTATACTGCCTTAAAAAAAATAAACATCTATATAACCATCAGCATTAGGTTTAACTAATTAAGCATAATGAGGAAAAGGCTTTTATCTAAAAAAAAAAATGACTGAACTGAAAATACTGAAAAAAAAGTACTGAAAAAATTAGTTAATTAATAAAAAAGTTTATTATTAAAATAATAAAATACACATTTTAAAAATAAAAACAAAAACAATTACAGCTAGAAAACTTAAATATGCATTTTGCAGAGAATAAAAAACATGATGTTATAATAACTAACTAAATTAAAATAAAATCCAAATGAAATATTCATTTTTATTAATTCCCCATTTAAATAAACTAAAAAGAATCAGGGAAATAAACAGAAATGAAAAAGACATGAACCCAATAAATCTTTTCTTTCTTTTAAAAAAAAAAAATAAAAAAATAAAAAATTAGATAGAATTTAATAGAAATATTTTTGTTAAATGCCATAGAAAGATTACAATATTAGAACATACAGTAGTTGGCGTTCTCATATACAGTCAGCTTGATATCATCTACATAATGCAGCTCATTTACTTTGAAATGAATCACCTCTCCATGTCTGAATCTTGTGATCCTCCAGCTCGTAAATTTGAACCTTTAAGGGGGAAAAAAGAGGTAGGAATATTCTGAAGGAATGTGATGAGAGATTTCACATAGGAAGTTTAAAGGAACGGTCAAATGAAGCTTAGTGGACATGAGCCGTCACGTGTCGGGTGTCTGATGGTTAATGGACAGCTTTGTAACTTCAGATACCGAACATGTTTAGTTAAAAATGTTTTGAAATGAGGTGAACACTGTGTACTGTATACGTGGTCGAGCTATTCCTTGCACACAGTGCGAGTGTCACTACTGACCATGGGGGATTTATAGTAGCGATGGAGAATGTTGATGAAGTCTGTGATGGTCAGCATACCTGTGTGTCATGGAAGAAAGAAAACAGGGATAAATATTGAAAATATTCAGCTCAGAGCTCAGGAACTTTGTTGGATTTGCACAAGGGGGCGGAGTTTGCCAAAAAAGAAGGGCGTGTCAATTTTTTTTTTTTAGATACGATCCTTACCCACAAATCTCTGCAGTTTGCTGTCCCACAGCGGCGCTGCTCGTAAACTATTTGCCACTAATGCAAAGAAGGCTTTCTTTACCTAGCGGTGAAAAACAATACATATAATAAGTGATAATCATTTTTTATTCATCGTTGCCTATTGTCTATGTAAAGAAAATGATCAATTTTGTTCATCTTTAATAGAAAGCTTCTAATGTTATTAGGAAAGTGTCTTTGCATGTGGAGAAAATCTTAAATAAATAATACGACATACCTGCAGAGCTGTGTCGAAAATAACGAGCTTACAGCTGGTGGGAATGGCATCGTAACAGCTGTACTTCTTCATAAACTCTAGGTAGGCCTCAGCTCCTGAGTCGATTGCTGAAAGACAGACAGGATAGATTAGGGGTGTGTCTGTGTGGAGAAGTATGAGTCTGCATTCTCATGAACTGCAGCTATCCACCAACAGGGCAGCTTCTTTCACAGCTAGTGCAGTATCGTCTTTCCATAAGTCAATCCGAATATCTTGTGAATCTGTCAGCTGTCAGGCTGGTGAGTTGTCTGTTCTATCAGAGTGTGAAGTAGTTTGATGATAGACAGGATTAAAGACCAAACCCTTAGACAGGAATTTAGAATGTCTTCGTAAAATGGCTGTCATTCCATCTGCTAAGGCATACCAGGTGAAATGTGAGCAGTAAACAAACACAACTGATTTGTGACTGGATAGAGGTGAAAAATGCAGAACAGCATAGTCAGAATGTGGCACATACCAGTTACTGAGTGGCATCTGATTGTTAAAGAGTGGCATCTGATTTTAAAGAGTGGCATCTGATTGTTACAGAGTGGCATCTGATTGTTACAGAGTGGCATCTGATTGTTACAAGTGGCATCTGATTGTTACAAGGTGGCATCTGATTGTTAAGAGTGGCATCTGATTGTTACGAGTGGCATCTGATTGTTTTTTTACAAGTGGCATCTGATTTAAGCTTAACAGAGTGTGCGCATCTGATTGTTACAGGGGTTGGCATCTGATTGTGTAAATTTTTACTGGCATCTGATTTTAAGAATGGCATCTGATTGTTACAGAGCGGCATCTGATTGTTACAGAGTGGCATCTGATTGTTACAGAGTGGCATCTGATTTTAAAGAGTGCATCTGATTTTAAGAGAGTGGCATCTGATTGTTACAGAGTGGCATCTGATTGTTAAGAGTGGCATCTGATTGTTACAGAGTGGCATCTGATTTAAAGAGAGTGGCATCTGATTGTTACAGAGTGGCATCTGATTTTAAGAGAGTGGCATCTGATTGTTACAGAGTGGCATCTGATTGTTAAAGAGTGGCATCTGATTGTTAAAGAGTGGAATCTGATTAGTGTGCATCTGATTGTTACAGAGTGGCATCTGATTTTAAGAGAGTGGCATCTGTTTGTTAAAGGTGGCATCTGATTGTTAAAGATGGCATCTGATTGTTACAGAGTGGCATGTGATTAGTGTCATCTGATTGTTACAGAGTGGCATCTGATTGTTAAGAGAGTGGCATCTGATTGTTACAGAGTGGCATCTGATTGTTACAGAGTGGCATCTGATTGTTAAAGAGTGGCATCTGATTGTTACAGAGTGGAATCTGATTGTTACAGAGTGTCATCTGATTAGTGTCATCTGATTGTTACAGAGTGGCATCTGATTTTAAGAGAGTGGCATCTGATTGTTACAGAGTGGCATCTGATTGTTACAGAGTGGCATCTGATTGTTACAGAGTGGAATCTGATTGTTACAGAGTGGCATCTGATTTAGGTATCTGATTGTTACAGAGTGGCATCTGATTACAGAGTGGCATCTGATTGTTACAGAGTGGCATCTGATTGTTACAGAGTGGCATCTGATTGTTACAGAGTGGCATCTGATTGTTACAGAGTGGAATCTGATTGTTAAGAGTGGCATCTGATTGTTACAGAGTGGCATCTGATTGTTACAGAGTGGCATCTGATTGTTACAGAGTGGCATCTGATTGTTACAGAGTGGCATCTGATTGTTACAGAGTGGCATCTGATTGTTACAGAGTGGAATCTGATTTTAAAGAGTGGCATCTGATTGTTACAGAGTGGCATCTGATTGTTACAGAGTGGAATCTGATTGTTACAGAGTGGCATCTGATTGTTACAGAGTGGCATCTGATTGTTACAGAGTGGCATCTGATTGTTACAGAGTGGAATCTGATTGTTACAGAGTGGCATCTGATTTTAAGAGAGTGGAATCTGATTGTTACAGAGTGGAATCTGATTGTTACAGAGTGGAATCTGATTGTTACAGAGTGGCATCTGATTGTTACAGAGTGGAATCTGATTGTTACAGAGTGGCATCTGATTGTTACAGAGTGGCATCTGATTGTTACAGAGTGGAATCTGATTGTTACAGAGTGGCATCTGATTTTAAGAGAGTGGCATCTGATTGTTACAGAGTGGCATCTGATTGTTACAGAGTGGCATCTGAATCATTAGGTGTATCATTAGGTATTTATTTACCCTGTGTGACTGGTCAATGCTGAGTTGAACACATCATATCAGAATAGCCCACTGTTTCGGTGAATATGTGCCTTTATTATTAGAAAATACATAAATACACATACCAAATGTAATAACTATTATATTTTCAGTCACCCTACACAGTACTGTGAAATATCAGCTCTCCATATTTAGCTGACCTACCTGAATTATTCATGGCATGAAGGTTCGGACAAACCTCCTGTGCAGAGAAAGAAGAAAAAAGTGACAGGATAAAGCCTAAATTAAATTTAAAGCCTAAATAACCAGCACTCATTTAGATAATATACTATAGAAGTTATCATTGAGCAGACAAGTCACCACAGCGCGTATAGATTTCAACAGCCAATCAGATTCGAGCTCTCTTCCTTCCTGCGTCACCAGTAACCGTTAAACTCAGAGCAACACGATGACGATAGATAGATATATTTATTGTTTAAATAACATCTGAATCATTTTACTATGTTTAAATTGTGTCGCTGTTGTTTACGTATATATAAATATACATATGTATATATTCGACGCGATTAACGGTATTTATTTTTAGCCGTTAGCTTACCTGCGTTAAAGACTCCATAGTCTCCGAGTGTCCGCTTTGCGCATGCTCGTGAGCCTAAATGTCTGTGCGTAATAAGATTATTACGGGGACTGACGGTAAGTGTGTGTGTGTGTGTGTGTGTATAATAAGATTATTACGGGGACTGACGGTAAGTGTGTTTGAGTGAGAGTGAGTACGTAACGGGTATGTCGCCTATTTTCAATGAGGGAACCATGAACCTTTAAGAAGCCTGTAAAGATCACTTATTGGGTGCGTTGCAAATCGGTTTGCTATGCACGCACTTCTCTCTAAAATACGTGGGATCAACATAATCATTACTCAGCGTACTGACTGCCTTTCTGGTCCTTCTCCCTACGCCGTAGACTGTCATTTAAAATGCTTTAACATTTACACATTTAGCAAATGTTTTCTAAATCATAGATAGAAGATATAGCATAGATAGAAGGTAGGGAGCTAGGTATCGATTTGACACGCACCCTAACTCTAGCATGCCAAAGTGCTCACAGCTCGGTCCAAATTTAGCGTTTGGCCTCCAGGATATGCAACAAACTACACACAACACCTCACAAAGGAAGACCAGACTAATTACCTAACACTTCCTTGAACTCAAACCAGGGCTTAGAACTAGTTTTTACCATTTACGTTAATAACTAACACTAACCCTAAATGTCACGAAATTAATTAATTCAATTAATTGCAGTTTTATTTATTTTTTTAAAATCAATCAATATACATAAACATTTTGTGCCATGTCTTTTGTGAAAATTCTTTCTAAACTACAAGAATGCACTTGTAAGAAAAGGAGCAGTTTATTGTACACTTTTCAGCGACTCCTGATCTTGTGAGTTGCCTTATAAGGAAAGGGGGTGGAGCTAAAACAGCTCGTTCCTACGAGTGGGCGGGGCTAGGATTCCGCTCAGAAATTTTTTTTATCTAAAATAAAGCAAAGTAAATCCATTTCTAATCCGTTTTTTTCCCACATGGTCTGTTGATTAAAACTGTTATGTGACTGAGAAAACAAACAGAGAAACTTTAAACCCATATCCAGTCAAATCCTTTATTCATCTTCAAGCCGTATAACAAACAAGATGAACTGGCATGCGTCTGGAATAATACTTCAAAATTGAAGCAAACAAAAAGAAAAAAAAAAGGAAAAAAGTGGGCTAGATATATATATATTTTATTTCATAAAAATAGATTTTTCCAGAACAGAACTTGCTCAGTCTAATGTAACAGCTAGCATGTTAGCGCTCTCGATATGTAGCTACCTTCGCTGCTTGGTCTCGAACGCTACAGATTAATTCTGCATATGTGTTTTAGTAGAAAAACCATAAACTTGATTCTAATAAAACATCCTGATAGATGAGATTTAAAGTCCTTTGGCTGACGGATGGCGTGTTTAGAATACATCAGCTTTAGCACGGTGAAGTACTTCGAATCCATTTGTAGTTACTTTACGTTACAATTCTGTTACTTACATTACAGCTGCTATAAAGAGCCTATTTTTTTTCTGTCGTCTTAAAACTTCGTAAACAGTGGAGACTCCTTCCGTACGGAAAACTTCACAATGTCCATCTTTCTCTTTGTTACAATAACAGCACATTGTTCTCCTTATTATCATCATCCTCAGTTACCATAGAAACGATCACGCTGCTGCTCTAGCCAATCAAAATGAAGAATGCAGCAGCTCTGTTATTTCATGTAACATCCTAATCCTAGACATCCTTTTTGTTTAGCATCTCAGTCAAGATTTAACTAGAAAAGTGCATGAGGTTTTCTCACTAGCTTATCAGCTTGCGTTGAAGTTTGGGCTCCACCCACTGATTCACCTAATGGTCTCTTCCTCACTCTGTTCATCAACCCCTTCACTAAAAGCAAACAAGAAACCTCTCTTTCGATAGAATACTTGTCTGTTTGATTTCTTGACTTTTTAAAGGCTTTGATGCAACTTGGACTGTTAAGCACTATGAAATTTCACACAATTCTGCAGATTGTCACTAGACTCACAAGAAGGGGGCGTTGATGTTTACATCCTTTCCTAAACAGCATTAAAAAAACAACAACAAAAAAAACCCCACCCTTAATCACTTTCATCTGTTATTAGGTTTTTCTTATTTTTGTCTTAATCTAAATTTTAAAAAAGGCACACAGCATGAAAACCTACATGAGGAACAACATTTGGATGAAGTCTGAAGATAAATTTGAAGGAACTACGCGCAAGATCCTTGATGACGATGATGGACTCGGTTGCCAATTATCACTTTTTTTTAAACAAACTGATCAAAAATCTAACTCTGTACCTGTGCGTAAACTACGTATTATACTTTTTTAGAATTATACTATGTATAATTCTGAACTTTATATCAGTGCTTTTAATTGTGAGCAAAACACAGAAGCCGTTTAAGTGATGTTAAAATACACAAAAAATAGGGGGGATTCTGGGAGTTATCTGGCACCTTGGGTGCTTTTTGATCCACTTCTGAAATTATTGATATATATGTGATGTATGTTACATACATACAGATTAATTTGACATTAATTGTAATCCAAGTTTTAAAATGTTTTTTAGCTCTTTTAAACACACACACACACACACACACCCTCTGCTCAAACTTCTCCCTCGCATTCTTTTGCCGTTGAATCAAAGTGCTTTTAAATGTTTATAGAAGGTGTTAAATATACAAAAATCCCGCTTAAAAGAGGAAGGGAAAAAAAAAGCAAAACCAAATAAACAGCGTTATTAAAAAGACAAGCTTGCATTTTCTAAGTGGGTATAAGGAGAACCTGCGCCTTCCCATAAGGAATTGCAGCTTCTGGGCAACAGTTGTGTCTCTGAAAAGAGGCTAGCGGACTCGGCTGTGCATGTGGGAGGAAAGGTGTCTGAGCGAGGAGATCGGGAGAGGAGAACCAGGAGAATGAGGAGACGTTCTGAGCTCTGCAGACGTGAGGTTCAGAGGGCTGGACGTTTGACTGAACAAGAGCGGAGAGGAGGGAACTCCACAGAGAGAGGGCGGAGTTCGGATAGAAGGGAGGAACAGAAATCGGGGCGTGGATGTGTCCAGGATGACGCTGGAGATCTGGAGCGTGTTGGGGTTTTTGGGTTGCATTGGCGAGGACGCAGCAGCGAGGATGGAGGGACGAGGCTGAGGTGTGAGGATGGAAGAGGGCGGGATTTGCGGGCTCCGTGTTCGGGAGGTTGAGCTGGTGAAGAGTTGCAGAGGCGGCAAGGAGACCGGTGACACTCGTCAGGTAGATGAGACCGAGCATACACGTGACCTGAAGAGGGAAAGATAAATTGTGTTAGATACACCTTTACATTAACAACATTTTCAATCAAATGGAGGTCTCTCACATCCAGTATGCCTTAAAACACAATTTAAAAAACTTCTGTTTAATTATATTAAAATAAATCTGTTTCAGAGATTGTAGGAATGGAGAATGTGGTCAGTTAGATTTGTTCCTCAATTGTCTTTAATACACCAACCAGGTGTAACATTATGACCACCTGTCTAATATTGTGTTGGTGCTCCTTTTGCTGCCAAAACAGCCCTGACCCGTCATGCACTGTGTATTCTGACACCTTTCTATCAGAACTAGTATTAACTTCTTCAGCAATCTGAGCAACAGTAGCTTGTCTGTTGGATCGGATCACACGGGCCAGCCTTTGCTCCCCACGTGCATCAATGAGCCTCGGCCGACCATGACCCTGTCACCGCTTCACAACTGTTCCTTCCTTGGACCACTTTTGATAGATACTGACCACTGCAGACCGGGAACACCCCACAATAGTTGCAGTTTTGGAGATGTTCTGATCCAGTGGTCTAGCCATCACAATTTGGCCCTTCATCAAACTCGCTCAAATCCTTACGCTTGTCCATTTTTCCTGCTTCTAACACATCAACTTTGAGGACAAAATGTTGACTTGCTGCCTAATATATCCCACCCACTAACAGGTGCCATGATGAGGAGACCATCAGTCTTATTCACTTCACCATGTTATACCTGATTGGTGTATATTACCATTTAAAAAATATACATACGGAAATGACTTTATTAAATATGAATTTTCGAAAGAGATGTTAAATCCCTATTCTATAATTAAAAAAGCCACCATCAGGACATTATACACAGGTCTTATGCCAACAGCTCATCATAAGATGAATAATTTCTGCCTGTGTTAAGTCATGTTTCATGTGGATTTTTACTACATGACGTTTTTTTAGTCTAAGGATAGTTGTATACGTACCTTGGTGAAGTGTTGGTAGACAGCAGCAAGCGCGTTCCTCCAGTTGGCCTGCTCCAGCAGCACACACATGTCAGTGTACGTGTACCAGCCACGCTTCATACCCTGCCGCTCCGCGATGCTGTCAGGACGACGTAACAGATTAACGAAACCAACGACACAAACCAAAATCACACACACTTGTACACACGTGTAGAACGTTAAAAATATCCACTGCAGTGGGGCAAACGTTGTCTTCATATGATTATATAAAAATATCTTTATATGTTTAGTGTTTTTACCAAAAACAACAGAAAGTCATGTCAAAAATACTAACCAGCTTTCAAGTTGGCTGAGCACATTAAAGAACTCACTGGGCTCAGCAAACAGGTGCCAGTCCTACAACAAACACATAATGTTAAAGAAAAATGAAGCATAACTTTAAAAACTGGGGATTCCTTGTACAATGTGTTGAAGTAGGTCACGTACGATGGCACTGAGGAAATTCAGCTCCAGCATGTTGACCGTCTGGACATCCAGCTTCCCGGCAGCGCCCCATTCGTCATTGAACACTTCCTCCTCTTCACCTTCGTCGTAGAGATATTTACTGGCAACCATCTGCAAGGGGATAAAAACAGACTCTTGCTTAACACATGCCATAACAGGAGCTAACTTTTGTCTAACAAGCTATTCAACGTTTCCAACAGAAGCATCTCTGGTCTTCTGAAGAGCTCACCATGGATATCAGGAAGAGGTCGGAGGACGAGATCTGCTGCAGGTACTCAGGGTTTCTGTGTCGGAGTCTTTCAATGTAAACCAAGGCCAGCATCATAGCGCAGGGGGAGATGCATGCTTCTCTGAGGGTGTGGGGATGGGGTCGTTTATAGAAATTAAAAGGACAACAAGATCTAAATGTTCTAGTTAATGTTTGTTAGTGTGAGTTTAGTGTTTGATGCTAAGGAAAAAAAAAAACCACTCACCTGGCTACATGTGCTGCGTACTTTTTGCGGAGTTTCCGTATGGGGCTTGGGGCTGACTTCTGGAGAAGTTCGACAGCGATATCTAGCAATCATAAGAAAGAAAGAAACCTTGAGGACCAAGAATAGCTGCAATTCTCCAGCTTCCAGTGAGTGTAGTCCAGAAGGTTAAAGAACCAGGTTATGTAATAGGGTATTACAAGAATCCTAATGGGGGAGGCGTGGCCTTTAAAGCAGTTAATCTGAGTGAAGAAGAGGTGTGGCCTTTATACCAGTTGTTATTAGTGAAGGAGGTGTAGCTATATAGAAGTTAATCTTAATGAAGACGACGTGGTCTTGGTGGCCACTGACAGTAATAAAAGAGGCGTGGCCTTCAACCTTTCCTAATGAAGGGAGCAAGGCCTATATATACATTTATACTAGTGAAAGAAACATGGCTTCTCTGTCCGTCAGGCCTAATGAAGGAGGCGTGGCCTATATATTTATTAATACTAATAATGAAAGAGGCATGGCTTCTTTGTCCGTCAGTCCTAGTGATGGAAGCGTGGCCTATATATTTATCAATACTAGTAAAGGAGGCGTGGCATCTTTGTCAGTCCTAGTGATGGAAGCGTGGCCTATATATAACATTTGTATTGAATTTTGTATTTAAGTTTGTATTGAACTGCTTTAACTCCACCACTTGTGTGTCTGATTTATTGAGCTGCACATTGTATTATGTCAGAAGCAGGCGTGCGTACAGACAGACACACACACACACACACACACACACAGGCTACAAACTCACCGGTAACAGGACAGGAAAGTGCATCTAGAGATGCATCCTGATCCAGACCATAGTACAAACGCTTCCTCACACGCTCAGAAAGTCTCTGATGTCCTGGGACAAACTAGACACAAATAAAAACAAGGTCAGATTCATGAGAAGAAATCGAATAAAGTCTAAACACACTGAAAAGCTTAATGTGTTTTCATTTTTTTTTTTTTATATATATATTTTGCACTTTACAAACCTATCAGTATGATAGTTCAGACATTATAATATATAAATAAACTGCTGAGCAGCTTTAAAAAAATAAAATAAATAAAAAACTTATTATTTAGAAATTCAGACTGTAAAAATAAAACTAAAAATATTATATTTTTTAAAAAGCTATTTATAACTGAATACATTTTTAAATTTAATTATTGTAATTGAGTGAATATTTATTTAAATGTTGTATAATTTGCATATCCACTTTACGAGTAAAAAAGACATTTAAAATAGCGTTAAAGGATAAACCTGTACTGATCCTGCGGTGTCCTGAATGCAGCATATTCCCTATATAGTGCACTATTTTACTTATTTTTCTAGTTGTAGTCACGTTAAATACGTATAGACTTTGTAGAGTGTAGTGAATAAGGGTGTGTCGCTATTTGGGACACGCCCCGGCTGCCATGTTATTTTTGAGTTATAAAAATATATCGAATAGACATTTAAACAAATTATAAATGATACAGTTAAGCTAATAAACACTAGTGCGGATTAATCTGACAGGTTTCTTTTGTTAAATAAGTACATTTCATTTGAAAATAAATGTTTTTCCAGTTAAAGTAGTGACAGAAGTTCCCGCTAGGCAACATGGCCTAGCTAATTAGCATGTCTCGCTCCACTTATCACGCGCCATGCTAGCGAGATAAACACCTTCCGTATTATTAAGGATATATATTTATTAGTACATCTTTTCATGGATTTAATATCACACATGATGGTTTGATTTTAAAACACCTTAATATAGTGAAACACCATAACAGCTATAACAAAATCTGAAGTTTCTAGCTAACTAGCAACGGGGGTCGTTACTAAAACACGTCCTTTTTTCTTTAATCACAAACAACACAAACACACACCGTAAACTCCTGAAAGTCGGAGAAAGGAAACATCCGCTCGTCGAATAAATCCCCAAAATCCATTTTCACAAACTAATCACCGACATCTAACAGAGAGAAACCCGGAAAACACACAGACAGGCGGCACCCTCAGACGACTTCTTCTCCGGCAGCAGCGGCTACATCCCAAACACGGCATCATCATACGGTAGTGCACTAAGTAGTGTCCATATAGCAGGATCACATACACGACATTTAATTCGGTTGTATAGGGACTGGAACCTTATTTGGGACGGGCCCCATGACTCCAGAGGCATCCAAAATGGCGGCACGAGTTAATGGCTGACTTCGTAACTCGAGTTGTATTAAATATTAAATGTCCTGTATTTCTATAAGACACGTTTTCATGCACAAATCTAAACGTTAAATGTTTCACAATTTTTAAATCAAACTAAAATGCTGTTTATATTCAGATACACAATGTTTCACAGGTTGTTTGACTGTGGTTGATGTGAGAATTGGGGAAGTTCAGCAATAAAAAAAAAAAAAGTTAAAATGTTTCAGATAAACAAATGTCTAAATTAATAATAGTATATATTTATTTAATTGTGCATAGTAGTTTTCATACTCTTATTAAATTCAAATGAAGCAAAAAAAGTCATTTTCAGAATAATGCTACCACCACCATGTGTCACTGTAGGACTGCGGTGTTGGGTTTTTATTTTCTTTATTCATGTGTTTGTTTTTTTGTTTGTTTTTTTTTATTTAAATTGCTTTTATAGGGTCTGAGTAGTTATTTGGGATGTAACCTGTGACTCCAGAGGCATCTGGAGTACTGAAACGAGTAAACCCAGTGTAGTGTAGCTGCTGGGAGAAATGGGAAAGTCACATGACAGATAAATAAATATTTTAAAAATAAATATCATATTTACACACACATATACATTAATATATATATATATATATAAAAGGTACATATTTATCCAATGTACATAATAGCCGGAATACTCTTACTAAAATAAAATAAAATGAAAAAATAAAATAAAGTAAAATAAAATACAAAATAAAAAAAATTAAATGAAATAAAATGGAATAAAAAAAACAATATAAAATTAAATATAATTAAATTAAATGAAAGAAAATGAAATAAAACGAGGCCCAGGGTTAATTTCAGTATGATTCTACCACGACCATGCTTCACCGTGCAAAAGTTCCTGTATGAAGCTTTAACAAATTTTAATACAATTTTTAAATGTTTATATAAAGTTAGAAAATATTTCATACATTATCAGAATGTAACTTATTTGAAACTTGGGAATGTTCAGGAAAAAAAAAATGTCTCAAATAAAGTAAAATAGTAAATAAATATCAGTAAATAGTACATTATTTCTTTTATGTGCATGAAAGTATGAATGCTGCTGTTAAATTCATAAAAATGAACTGTATTATCTGATATTAAGGCAGGGTAAAGAGAGGATTAGCCAAAGAAACAAACAAGAGGCCAAGAAGTGAAACTTAAAACGCAATGCTACCACCACCATGTTTCACACCCATTCTGATATAAATTGTTTTTCATTTTGTGTATTTAAAAAAAAATACTACACAGCTTTATGTTCGTTTTAAATATTGTCACTTATTTATTTTGAAAAATAAAGAATTTACAAAGTTTCATTTTTAAACCTGTGACCTCGATATACATCAATAAAAAAAACTTTCACAATCAAGTACCACACAAGGCAGCTCATACAAAATACAATTTTTCATTCTTTCAGCATTCACTTTTTGTGTTTTATATATTTATTGCAAAAAGTTTTACATTTGTGAATGAATCTTAAATTTACATTAAACATAGTTGCTCTTACGCTAATGCACATCTAGTGACAACTCTTTCTTTTTTTTTTTGCTCTCAGGATTTCTTTGGCATCTTCTTACACAAATCCATACATAAATCCATCTAAAGGACCAGATAAGCTAAATGTATTGATAAGAAAAATAAATTAAATAAAGATTAAATTTCTTTTCTTGTGGTTTTTTTTTTTAAATTTATTTATTTACATTTTTATTTATTTCACAGATCCCTTTTTCCATATTTATTTTTTGTTATATATTTTAATTAATACACAGATTAATTAAATTCTAATTGCAAAATTAAATTTTAATTAGAATTTCATATTCAAAGGATTTTTTTCTTTATTGGCAGATCTCAGAAAAAAAAACACTTGTAAAAAAAAAAATTGTTTTCAATACAAAAGGCAACATTTTGGTGCACAGATGTTGGTGCATGTTATCTGTCACACACTGATGCCTGTGCACTCTCTACGTTTAAACACACCCATTTAACAGAATGTGAGTGTGTTGTGTCTCTCTCTTAACACACACCTAGACACACTGCTTTATTTATCTATAACATTAAATATAACACCACAAGCTGACTGAACAAAGAAGAACACCATGATAAGACCATAAATATAACAAAAAAAAAACCAGTCTCCGTGAATCAGTGTCCTGACATTATATTTTGAATGTATTGTGTTTTATTTTATTCCTATTTACCACCCCCTCATTATTATAACGTCAGTTACATGTGATAAATATATAGAAGATTCATTAAAAAATTGCTAATATATACAAATTTAAATAAAGATCACGTAGTACTAATGAACTAAAACCTAACAGAAAATAATTAAACGTAAAAAGACAGAAAAACGTCTTCATGCCAGTGTTGCAATTTAAGTACGCAATAAAACAAACCTAGCTAAAATCTCCTAGCTTGATAGTATCAGGTTTACTGGTTTTAAATCACATAAAAAAAAAATTAGATGGATAATGTTAGCGTTTTTTCCATGTTTAAGCAGCTGAAATATTAATTATTTTATGTAATAATGGAAAAAAAAAAAAAAAAAAACACAAACAAGAGCTATACGCAAATGCTACCACCACCATGTATCAAATACACCAAACAGCTAAACACAAATTCTTTCAAATCGGAAAGATTGACCTCCAAAATTCACCAGCAAGTGGGACTGTTCTCGCACCGAAGTATCGCGACAAAAACACATGGTTTATCCAACACGTTTCATCCATCTATCAGTTCTATCAAACTCATGAAAAAGCTTTTACTTTAACAGGAATGCTACCACCACCATGTATCGAGTCAGTGAAAGAGTCGATCAACTCTCACGTGAGGATGACGTGAACATGGTGCTCTCCTTAAGTCTGTACTGCTAATACAGTGATGCGAGAGAACAGAAATTCCTGAGAGACTAAAAAAACGTACGTTACCTCATCTAATGACAGCAGTAGTACTGGAGGATGACGCGATTATACATCTGAACTGCATTAAACGTCATCGATCTGTGTAGTAGAATACCATAAAAACGTTCTCTTCTATATAGAATTGTCTTCGGATGAAAATAGTGTTAGGCTCAGTGATGCTTGTGTCCTGCAGAGGACGATGGGGGCTGGAGTTTCTCAGGGAGTCTGTCTTTGGTTTCAGAGTCGGAGGCGGAGTCCGAGTCGGAGGCCTGCTGCTGTCTGAACCACATGTCAGCGTAGAGCCCACCTTTAGCCAAAAGCTCCTCATGTCTAGGAAAAGTATGATTTTTTTTTTTGTCTGTTGAGATGCTTTTCTGATCCTCACGAATATAAACAGTTCCTGTCAGCATGATTAACTGACTAAACTGCTGTAATACAAGAATTTCCCACATGGGATCATGGGTCTATGTATATATACTTTACTGCCAAAAGTTTTGGAACACTACTCCAAATGACTGAATTCAGGTGTTGTTTTTCAGGGGTTGGGCTCGGCCACTTAGTTCCAGTGAAAGGAACTCTTAATGCTTCAGCATACCAAGACATTTTGGACAATTTCATGCTCCCAACTTTGTGGGAACAGTTTGGGGATGACCCCTTCCTGTTCCAACATGACTGCGCACCAGTGCACAAAGCAAGGTCCATAAAGACATGGATGAGTGAGTTTGGTGTGGACGAATTTGACTGGCCTGCACAGAGTCCTGACCTCAACCCCATAGAACATGAATTAGAGCAGAGGCTGTGAGCCAGTCCAAAATTCTGCCTTTACATGCACATGAATGTAATATGGAGCTGACCCGCTCTTTGCAGCTGTAACAGCTTCGACTCTTCTGGGAAGGCTTTCCACAAGGTTTAGGAGTGTGCTTATGGGAATTTTTGACCATTTCTCTAGAAGCGCATTTGTGAAGTCAGGCACTGATGTTGGATAACAGTCTCCACTCTAATTCATCCCATAGGTTTCACTGGAACTAAGGGGCCAAGCCCAACTCCTAAAGAACAAAACCTGAATTCAATGATTTCAAGTGGTGTCCCAACACTTTTGGCATTATAGTCTGTCTGTCTATTTTATGCTTTGTGCTACATCCACATGATTGGCTGAGTGGATAATTGCATGAATTTGCACAGTTTCATGAGATTTACTTTAAGGAAACAAATGTGTCATTATAAAGCAGCTGAACACGCTTGCAGGATCATGCTGGTTACCTCACATGAAACGAATTATAGCTTAAGCACTCTCTCCTTACCTCCCTCTCTCGGCAATCTGACCTTCCCGCAGAACGAGGATCTGATCGGCTCCAATGATGGTCGACAACCTATGATATTAAAGAGACGAGTCAGGGACAAATGCTCCGTTTCCCTGAGGTGACTTTTCTGGTTCTGGGTTCTCTTACCTATGGGCCACCACAACGGTGGTTCGATTAGCGCACACTTTCGCCAGCGAGGCCTGGATGTTGCGCTCCGTCTGTGTGTCCAGAGCAGAAGTGGCCTGAAAGAGATTGGTATTGACCTGTGTAAGCTGTACTATAGCAAGAAAATTAGTGTGTTAATATAAACATGTGAAGGAGTCAGGACTTCTTTTCGGCGCTGTAGTACTAGAAAATATACACACACCTCCTGACCAATCAGAATCGAGAAACAGATAGCACCGAGGTATACACACGTGTTCACTTGTTTACCTCATCCAGCAGGATGATCTGAGGAGCTTTGAGAATGGTGCGAGCGATGGCTACTCTCTGTTTCTCTCCTCCGCTCAACTTCAGACCCCTCTCTCCTACCTGTGTGTTGTAGCCTGAGTTAAACACACACACACACACACACACACACACACATAAAATGAAAGAGATAAAATCAGGTCCTTAGAAACCTGGATTCTGTCTCATGTCTGTTACAAAACTCTGACACTGGAGACTCCTTCTATAAATACTAACTAATCATCACAGAAAACTTCGCCATATCAACATTTACATGTACTGTTACTATAGAAACGATTACACATCAGAACAAGTCAATTCATATAAAACACCTTTCTGACCACTCTAATTCAAGATTTCAATATTTTTGCAAATTATTAAAAGGCAAATCCAGGACAGTAAAGGTGTGTTACACCTTTGTATAACACAGAGGTATAAAGGGATGTGGTAGCTTAGTAGTTAAGGTGTTGGACAACTGATCAGATGGTTGTGAGTTTGAATCCTAGGTCCACCAAGCTGCCACTGCTGGGCCCCTGAGCAAGGCCCTTAACCCTCAATTGCTAAGTTGTATGAAAAATGAGATCTGGACATGGGCGTATGCCAGAAATGTAAATGTTACACATTTTTAATGCACAGATGATATACTTGCCATCGGAGAAGGTGAGAATTTTGTCATGGATGTCAGCAGCGATGGCGGCGTTCTCCACTTCCTGGTCGGAGGCGGAGATTCGACCGTAACGGATATTTTCGCGAATGTTATCGTTGAAGAGGACGGTATCCTGTGGCACGACTCCGATGTGGGAACGCAACGAGGCCTGCTTCACCTACACACACACACACACACACACACACCTATTAATTCTATCTTTACATTATATTGACGTGATACTCTTACATCCCGTCTCGCGTCTCACCTTGGTAACGTCCTGACCGTCGATGCGGATACAGCCGCCCTGAACGTTGTAAAAACGAAAGAGCAGACGGATGATGGTGCTCTTCCCCGAGCCTGACTGACCCACCTGTGCATGTGTATTAAAAAAAAATAACACGTAACGTCTAACAAAATCACCTTTCTTAACCCAATATAGATGAGTGTACAACATTAGAACACTTTAATTGTTAATGATGAAACACAATCAAATGAGGACTCACAAGTGCTACTGTTTGACCGGGCTGGACCGCGAACGAGACGTCCTTCAGAATCTCTTTCCTGTAGAACACAAACAACCGTTTTTAATATTTTGTTTTTTAAAAGAAAAAAAAGAGAACAAGTTTGTGTGAGAGAGTTTACCCTTCTACGTAGCTAAAGGAAACGTTCTCGAACTCAATCTTTCCCTGTTTGTAGTGCAGGATTCCGGCGTTCACGTCGTCCTTCACCTGAAGTCAAAAATAAATAAATGAATAAATAAATAATTCTACCCTGATAAAGATTTTCTAAATGATTTTCTAAAGTAAAACACGGTGCTGTTTCTTCCTCACCTCCTCTTCTTCATCAAACAGCTTGAACATGCTCTCCATGTCGATGAATGACCTCTGGATGACCCTGGACAGAACGGAGGACGGTTATTTTACTTGTTGTCACGCTGATGATGAACGGAATAAACACCTGATATGTGTGCGTGTGTGTGTTTACCTATAGTATGTGCCAAACCAGTTGAGAGGTGTGTAGAGCTGGATGATGTACGTACCGAATAGAACATAATCTCCAACCTACACACACACACAGTTTTCATTCATAAAAACACACAGAGAACGAATTATATTGATATCATAGGTTAATAAGAGTCAAACAGACAGGCAGGTAGCTAGATACGGACACACACACGCAGAGAAAGTAGAGAAAGACTTAGGAAAGACAAATATAGTTAAACCAATAGACAGACAGACAAGTGTAGCTAAAGAGACAAAGAGAGACAGACAGCTAGAGAAACAGAGAGAGAGAAACAAGCACAGACAGACAAGTACAATTCTATAAATAGACAGACAGACAGGTGCATAGAATTATACAAATAGACAAAAAGACAAACAGACAAGCGTAGCCAGACAGGAAAACAGATACACGGACAGAGAGACAGAAATACTGACACACAGATAAAGAGAGAAAGTTAACTGTAATAAATAGAAGGTTAATTACATAAACTACTTTAAGTTAAATACTATAATTAAACAAAGTCGTGCATGGCTGTGAGGATTCGTTTAGATCGTAAGCGAGCAGAAAGGCTGAAGCTCGTGACGGACCTGAAACTTGCCCTCGGTGACGAAGTACGCACAGAGCAGCGAGCCGGCCAGCAGCCCCAAGCCGATGATCAGATTCTGGGTCTGATTCAGCAGCGCCAGAGACGCGTTGGTCAGCCACTCCAACGACTGAACACACAAACAAGAGGGTCGGTTTACAACACACACACACACACACACACACACACACAGGTGATGTTACCTTACCTGGTATTTCAGGATGGCTTCCTCAAAGCGACCTACTTCATAATCCTCAGCGTTGTAGTATTTCACCTGTGGAAGTTTACATAGTATAATTAAGTCACATATTATGTAAAAAAAAACGTGTTATAAACACGTAACAATAAGTGCTGTGCCAAGATATTTCACAAGTAGTTTTATTTCACCACAGAATTTACATGAACATTATCTATCTAACTACAGTGGTGTGAAAAAGTGTTGGCCCCCTTCCTGATTTCTTATTTTTTTGCATGTTTGTCACACTTTAATGTTTCAGATAATCAAACGCATTTAAATATTAGTCAAAGATAACACAAGTAAACACATCATGCAGTTTTAAATGAAGGTTTTTATTATGAAGGGAAAACTAAATCCAAAACTACATGGCCCTGTGTGAAAGTGTTTGCCCCCTAAGCCTAATAACTGGTTGGTCCACCCTTAGCAGCAACAACTGCAATCAAGCGTTTTCCATAACTTGCAATGAGTCTGTTACAGCGCTGTGGAGGAATTTTGGCCCACTCATCTTTGCAGAATTGTTGTAATTCAGCCACATTGGAGGGTTTTTGAGCATGAACCACCTTTTTAAGGTCATGCCACAGCATCTCAATCGGATTGAGGTCAGGACTTTGACTAGGCCACTCCAAAGTCTTCATTTTGTTTTTCTTCAGCCATTCAGAGGTGGACTTGCTGGTGTGTTTTGGATCATTGTCCTGTTGCAGAACCCAAGTTCGCTTCAGCTTGAGGTCACAAACAGATGGCCGGACATTCTCCTTCAGGATTTTTTGGTAGTCAGCAGAATTCATGGTTCCATTTATCACAGCAAGTCTTCCAGGTCCTGAAGCAGCAAAACAGCCCCAGACCATCACACTACCACCACCATATTTTACTGTTGGTATGATGTTCTTTTTCTGAAATGCGATGTTACTTTTACGCCAGATGTAATGGGACACAGACCTTCCAAAAAGTTAAATTTTTGTCTCCTCAGTCCACAGAGTATTTTCCCAAAAGTCTTGGGGTTCATCAAGATGTTTCCTGGCAAAACTGAGACGAGCCTTTATGTTCTTTTTGCTCAGCAGCGGTTTTCGTCTTGGAACTTTGCCATGCAAACCATTTTTGCCCAGTCTCTTTCTTATGGTGGAGTCATGAACACTCACCTTAATTGAGGCAAGTGAGGCCTGCAGTTCTTTGGATGTTGTTATGGGGTCTTTGGTGACCTCCTGGATGAGTTTGTAGCCATTTGTAGATAATGGCTCTCACTGTGGTTCGCGGCAGTCCCAAAGCTTTAGAAATGGCTTTATAACCTTTTCCAGACTGATAGATCTCAATTATTTTCTCTCTCATTTGTTTTTGAATTTCTTTGGACCTCGGCATGATGTCTAGCTTTTGAGGATCTTTTGGTCTACTTCACTTTGTCAGGCAGGTCCTATTTAAGTGAGTTCTTGATTGACAGCCATTTCTAGGTGTGGCAGTAATCAGGCCTTATTTGTGTTATCTTTGACTAATATTTAAATGTGTTTGATTATCTGAAACATTAAAGTGTAACAAACATGCAAAAAAATAAGAAATCAGGAAGGGGGCCAACACTTTTTCACACCACTGTATAATTTTAACAATAATTAATATAATTATTAGCTAGCAGAACGTTAACTAGCTTGCTAGAATTTTACATGAACGTACGTGCTAGCTTCTTAGATCTAACTTAGAGCTCGAAAGCTTGAGAGCTGTTGCTACTCTAGAGTAATTGGTCCTGGCCATTTTGTTAAAGTGTGCTCTGAAGAGCATCTGATTGGATAAAAAAACGAGTGGGAGTGGAGTACTTACCGTCTCGAAGTTCAGCAGCGAGTCCACTGCTTTGGCCTTGGTGTTGTTGTCATGCGTGTTCATGTCTCGCCTGTACTTCGTCCTCCATTCGGTGATGATGATGGTAAGAGCTTTGAACGAAAAATTTAAAATGAACGCAAACGGTTGATGGTTTATTGTGAGAGCAAAAGAAGCGCCCAAGCTGGAGGCAGAGACTCACTCAGGTAAAGTGCCATGCAGACGAAGATGATGAGGCCGAACCAGGCATTGAAGTTGGAGGTGAAGAAGATGATGGCAATGATGATGTCGGCGATTGTGGGGAAGATGCTGAACACAATGTAGCTGTAGAAAGATGTAAAGGATAAAATAAATTTAAAAAAAATTACTAAGAATTTTTCACCAGTTGATGGATTTTGGATTCTGATTTATCTAATCATTTTGGATTCTGGTTGGTCTAATTGTTCTGGATTCTGATTGGTCTAATAACTCTGGATTCTGGTTGGTCTGATCATTCTGGATTATGATTGGTCAAATCATAATAGATTGTGGTCGGTCTAATCATAGTGGATTCTGGATTCTGGTCGGTCTAATCATAGTGGATTCTGGATTCTGGTCGGTCTAATCATAGTGGATTCTGGTCGGTCTAATCATAGTGGATTCTGGATTCTGGTCGGTCTAATCATAATGGATTCTGGATTCTGGTCGGTCTAGTCATAGTGGATTCTGGATTCTGGTCGGTCTAGTCATAGTGGATTCTGGATTCTGGTCGGTCTAGTCATAGTGGATTCTGGATTCTGGTCGGTCTAGTCATAGTGGATTCTGGATTCTGGTCGGTCTAGTCATAGTGGATTCTGGATTCTGGTCGGTCTAGTCATAGTGGATTCTGGATTCTGGTCGGTCTAGTCATAGTGGATTCTGGATTCTGGTCGGTCTAGTCATAGTGGATTCTGGATTCTGGTCGGTCTAGTCATAGTGGATTCTGGATTCTGGTCGGTCTAGTCATAGTGGATTCTGGATTCTGGTCGGTCTAGTCATAGTGGATTCTGGATTCTGGTCGGTCTAGTCATAGTGGATTCTGGATTCTGGTCGGTCTAGTCATAGTGGATTCTGGATTCTGGTCGGTCTAGTCATAGTGGATTCTGGATTCTGGTCGGTCTAGTCATAGTGGATTCTGGATTCTGGTCGGTCTAGTCATAGTGGATTCTGGATTCTGGTCGGTCTAGTCATAGTGGATTCTGGATTCTGGTCGGTCTAGTCATAGTGGATTCTGGATTCTGGTCGGTCTAGTCATAGTGGATTCTGGATTCTGGTCGGTCTAGTCATAGTGGATTCTGGATTCTGGTCGGTCTAGTCATAGTGGATTCTGGATTCTGGTCGGTCTAGTCATAGTGGATTCTGGTCGGTCTAATCAAAGTGGATTCTGGATTCTGGTCGGTCTAATCAAAGTGGATTCTGGTCGGTCTAATCAAAGTGGATTCTGGATTCTGGTCGGTCTAATCAAAGTGGATTCTGGTCGGTCTAATCAAAGTGGATTCTGGATTCTGGTCGGTCTAATCAAAGTGGATTCTGGTCGGTCTAATCAAAGTGGATTCTGGATTCTGGATTCTGGTCGGTCTAATCAAAGTGGATTCTGGTCGGTCTAATCAAAGTGGATTCTGGATTCTGGTCGGTCTAATCAAAGTGGATTCTGGATTCTGGTCGGTCTAATCAAAGTGGATTCTGGATTCTGGTCGGTCTAATCAAAGTGGATTCTGGTCGGTCTAATCAAAGTGGATTCTGGTCGGTCTAATCAAAGTGGATTCTGGTCGGTCTAATCAAAGTGGATTCTGGTCGGTCTAATCAAAGTGGATTCTGGTCGGTCTAATCATAGTGGATTCTGGTCGGTCTAATCATAGCGGATTCTGGATGGTCTGACCATTCTGGATTGTGATTAGTCTAATCATAGTGGATTCTGGATTCTGATTCGTCTAATCGTTTTCTAATAATTTCTAATATAATTGTAATAGTAGAGGTTGTCTTTGGGACCTGAGCAGGCTGTCGATGGAGGAGGTTCCGCGGTCGATGCTGCGCAGGACTTCCCCGGTGCGCCGCTGCAGGTGCCAGCGCAGAGACAGCGAGTGCAAGTGGGCAAAGAGGCGGACCTGCACCACACGGCCGGTGTACTGCTGCACGCGGATCCACAGGAAGGTACGTGCATTGCTGACGAAGCCTGAAGAACCTGATGGAGGAGAATAGAAAAACAGGAAAAGAGATTTATAAAAAGCATCCTGTTATATACAACCCTCATGGCTGGAACAGTTCATTTGGTTTACAAATCTAATCTGAGAAAGTAACAAAATCTAATTCATGACATGTAAAACTACTGATTACCTCACACACACACACACACACACACACACACACACACACACACGTACCAGCTCCGCCTCCCTGCAGAAACTTGAGCAGGACGTAGATGCACACCGTGGTGGCCAAAGTCTTCCAAGGACTTCTGTCTGTTAGCTCGTTCACTGCCACACAACAACAAGAGCGCAATCATTTACTAAACACACACACAGACACACACACACACACACACATCACTGAGGTGTGTCCTATTCCTACTTTCTTCTCCACATTCTTACTTTCCACAATCTACTCCTATTTCTGTTATTGAGGCGTGTGGGTGTGTGAGAGGTGTGTGAGAGGTGTGCGAGAAGTGTGTGTGTGTGTGTGTAAGAGGTGTGTGTTAGGTGTGAGAGGTGTGTGGGTGTGTAAGAGGTGTGTAAAAGGTGTGTAAAAGGTGTATGTGAGGTTTGTGAGAAGTGTGTCAGAGATGTGTAGGAGGTGTGTGAGAAAGGTATGAAATGTGTGTTTGGTGGCGTATGAGAGATGTGAGAGAGGTGTGTGTGTGAGGCATGAAGGTGTGTGAGAGCTGTGCGGTGTGTGTGTGAGTGGGGTATGAGATGTGTGTTACGTGTGAGAGGTGTGTGTGAGGGGTATGAGAGCTGTGCACGAGCTCTCGTCATCACCTATGTTTTTGTAGTAGATGGGGACAAAGACGTTGATGGCGCGTTCGGTTCCCAGCAGGCCGAGACACATCAGGACGAGGAGCTGGAGGAGGATGCTGCCGCTTGGCCACATGTATGGCACCAGGAGACGCACCTTCTTCCTAAAGTTGCTCCATGCTGACGGACTCTGTGCTGCACCGCCTAGCAAAGGCTGGAGTACAGCAAATAGACACTGAGAACTAAACACGCGAACACACTTTCTACATTAGCATCACTTGCCTCAAAGACAGCAAAAGAACTAAAACTAACCCATTTTTAAACTAGTCATGCTAACAACACAGTTCCCCTGTTAGCACAACTGGAAACTCATATGATCAACATTACTAATATAAACACTAGCTAAAACATTTTCTATGTTAGCATAGCTAAGGCTGCTATCTAAGAAATGTCTGAAACAAGTCTAGAACTTCCATGAGCAGCTGGCGCTAACACTAGCTAACACTAACGTAGCCATTTCCACAGTAAACATAGCATGAATGATAAAAGATAGTACTTCAATATATTTTCTGTATGTAGGAGAGGAAGAACAGCATAATTTAATAAATTATTTCATACACACACACACACACAAAACACACCTGCCCACTGCTTTCCACATCCCGCTCGTCCTCGTTAATGAGGAGTGCGTAGGGTCTTCGTGGCAGTCCTGGAGCTTTGAGGCCGATGAAGAACAGTGTCCCTGAGCAAATATAGCGAAACACCCAGAACGCAAATTCCACCTGCGCGCGCGCACACACACACACACACACACACACACACCTGTCATGCATCTGTTGTTCATGTTTTGTATTAGCAGTGATGATTAATATGCTAGCACACTAGCATGTTAGCTTGAGGTTTTGGTCAGGAGATTCCCCCCCAATCTTTTGGAAACACTTTGGAAAGATTCCATGCTAAAGAATTGCCTTGAATTTACCTCAAACATTAACCGTAGCTATTAGCAACAAATGTGGAAAACTTTTTCATGTCACTTTGGATAAAAGATAGTTCACAAAATGTATAAATTTGAAGATTTAGACCCATTTTATATTTTATTATGCTAAAAAAAAATCCCCTTTCATTTAAGTCATTCCTCTAAACTCTTTCACTCAGAGATTAGCCATGTCACCACAACTAGCTGTAAACTGCTGAGTCAGGGGGCGTGGCCTCAGTGAAGATGGTGTGTTTTCTGTCAGACATGTGGGCGTGGCTATAAGGAGACTTTCTTTTAGTTAATAGCGTAACTGAGTTTAAATAATAAAGAAGTGGAGATGTGCTGAGTCATACCAGCTCAGCTGAGTCATGAGTCACAATTTGATTTGACTCATGTGTCAAATGCAGAAGTGACTCAGTTCTTGAATCCTTAAAAAAGGGTTCTAACTTCATAAACAGGTTCTATTAGGATTCTTCTCGGTCAGAAAAGACCCCATTTAGGAAGCTAGAACCCTTAAGCTGCTGAGAAAGATCTGATCTAATTCAACAGGGTTGAAACTGAACAGAACGTTCTCTCTAGAACCCAAACAGTTCTCTGCTTTATTGCTTTGGGTAGAACCCCTAAATTCTTAGCAGCTTAAGGGTCCTAGATTCTTAAACAAAAGATAGTAAAAATTTCAGGTAGAACCTATCTAAGAAGCTACAACACATAACCATCAAACAAATGCTTGAGATTAGAACCCTAGCAAAGTTTTTCCAGATCTTTCTCAGCAGCTTAAGGGTTCTTGATTCTTAAAAAGCAGATAGTGAAAATCCTATGTAGAACTAACCATCAATCAAACCCTTGAAGATAGAACCCAAGTGAAGATGTTCAGATCTTTCTCAGTAGCTTAAGGGTCCTAGATTATTAAAGAGAAGATTCTATGCAGAACTTGTTTAAGAAGCCAGAAGACGTAACCGTCAAACAAATGCTTGAGATTAGAACCCTAGCAAAATTTTCAGATCTTTCTGAGCAGATGATTTCTATCAAGAAAGAGAACCCATTTAGAAAGCTAGAACCCTTAACCATCGAACAGAACCCTCGAATATACTTAGAGGCTCCGTCACAATGTTTCTGCAGTACTCACTAGCTGCTCGGGGTTCTCGAACCCCCACCACCACTTGGGGCTCTCCCACGAGACAAACGCCAGGTTCTCAGCGACGAACGCCGCCGTCCAGTAGAGCAGCAGCACGGCGCTGTGTCCTCTCGTCCTGTCGCTCACTACAACCCTCTTCCTCTCCATTCTCAGCAGCGCAGTTGCCCACACCCACGCCAGGGCATAGAGACAGCCACAGAGGATCACGTACCCGGGCACCGGGGTGTCCCATACCACCCGGAATGTCATCCAGACCAGCGCCTGGAGGCCGAGCAGCACCGAGAGAACCAGCTGCAGTTTGTAAAGGTGGGAACGAGGCACGAATCGAGGCTCCATGTGGGTTCCATATCGAGTGTAGCACACACAGTGGAGGGTGCCGAGGAGGACGGCCAGCGTCCCGAGGACAGAGGGGACGAGGGTGAAGAAGAAGCAGGGCGTGAATCCACCATCAGTCCACACGCGCTGCAGAGAAACACCTGGCTCACAGTAGCTCCTGAGTTCCACCATTTTCCTACAAAACCCTGAGACGAGGAGAACATTGATTATTTTCTTTATTACATCCATAAATATTAACATATTTAAAAAACAGAAATAAGTAACATTTACTATTAATTAGATTAAGTAGATAATCAGCAGAAACTAATAATAAGTTCCCGTGCGCGTGGTTGCTATAGAAACGATAAGGCGTGCAACGAGCGCATTGATATAAAGCTGTGAGTTGCCTCGAAACTGGAACTACTTTATAAAGATAAATGCATGAAAATAAGCTCTTAGTGTGCGGTTTGGAACACGACCCCATTCCTGTGACATTGACAAACTCACCTTCTATAACGCACAGGAATCCTTTAAAAGCAAAAATGTTCTCAATAAATTACAAGTGCGTAATAAAGAGAGCCATGTCAGCTGCACGCGTTCTCTGTCCTTGTCACAGCGACACACAGAAGCTCTATAACGTCTCACCCTCCCGTCAGCTCCATCCGTCCAAACATACCGGAAGTAAACATTCCCAGAAGGACGTGAAGTAAAAAACTTTTTTTTAATTATTCTCGGCTAATTTCAAATTCACATAATTCACAACTACTCCTAGATTATTCTTTGTCTTTTAATGATGTGCTTTATACACTAAAATCCGACATTTCCTGTAAAATGTGCCTACATGACTCATAAATCGTTTTGTAGTCATTTTTTATGAACTACATATCCCAGATTAACATTATGGCAGTCTGGACAAATCAGATGCCTCTGTCACATCCGGGTATGTTATTATTTATTTATTTTATCCGCGTTTTATCCCCCTCCCTTTCTATAAGCAATACTGCTCTAATATTATGCACTATTTAGTAAAAAACAATATTATAGGACGTAGGCTGCGTGTTAGCGTGATTGCTAAAAAGCTAACGCTAGCAAGTGCAAAGGGGACGGATGTTTTGTTTTTTGTTTTTTAAGAGAACGTGTGTTTTTTTTTAAAAAACATGCTAAACAAAAAACTTGTTTTTTTTAAAATAATTAATATATATATATATAAGTTAGCATAGCTGAAATTTCCGGAAGTTTACGTTTATTTCCTGCGTCGCTGTGACGCAATCATCCTGCGTATTCGTCGCCACCTAGCGTTCGCGTAGTACTTGTCGCTCTGTATTTTTGTTATTCTCTGGAAAATTCTTTCCTGAAAGCAGATATTATTGCATATTTTATTAGTTTTGTTTTAGTATAATTAATATGTCAGTTCTACATTAGGAATAAACACGAGGAATTAAATATTAAGGCGCATTAATAACAAATAAGTATTTCAGCCTGAATTTAAGTTGAACACTAGAGGGCGCCATAACTTCATGCAAAAAAAAAAAAAAAACGTCGGGAAAAGCTTGTAAACGTGTTGCATGAGAACATTTTATTTTCACACTTTATAACATTCAGTGCTGAAAATGATAAAAAAAAAATTATGTTTATTTTTAGGAGTTACAAGGGTTAAATTGCACCGCAATATTTTAATAAATAGATTAATAGGGTAAATAATCTAGCCATGGGGGTCACAGTCCAGTGACTTCTATGCCGGTCCCAAGCCCGGATAAATAGAGAGGGTTGCGTCAGGAAGGGCATCCGGCGTAAAACATTGCCAAATTTAACCATGCGAATCGGCAGTAAGAATTTCATACCGGATCGGTCGAGGCCCGGGTTAACAACGACCACCATCGGCGCCGTTGACCTACAGAGCGCCGGTGGAAATTGGGCTACTGTTGGTGGAAGAAGTAGAGGAGGGAGGAGAGTGCACAGACAGAGAGAGAAGAGGAAAGGTAAGAGTGTAGGACTGAGAATAGGAACTCTGAATGTTGGTACTATGACAGGGAAAGGTAGAGAGCTGGCTGATATGATGGAGAGAAGGAAGGTGGATATACTGTGTGTACAGGAGACCAGGTGGAAGGGTAGCAAGGCTCGTAGTATAGGAGCAGGATTCAAGCTGTTTTATTATGGTGTGGATAGTAAGAGAAATGGGGTAGGTGTGGTCCTGAAGGAGGAGTTTGTGAGGAATGTTCTGGAGGTGAAGAGAGTGTCAGACAGGGTGATGAGTCTGAAGTTAGAGATTGAAGGGGTGATGTTGAATGTTGTTAGTGGTTATGCCCCACAGGTAGGTTGTGAGTTAGAGGAGAAAGAGAGATTCTGGAGTGAATTAGATGAGGTGATGGAGAGTATTCCCACGGGTGAGAGAGTGGTGATAGGAGCGGATTTTAATGGACATGTTGGCGAGGGGAACACAGGTGATGAGGAGGTGATGGGCAAGTTTGGAGTTAAGGAAAGGAACCTAGAAGGACAGATGGTAGTGGACTTTGCTAAGAGGATGGACATGGCTGTGGTTAACACTTATTTTCAGAAGAGGGAGGAGCATAGAGTGACTTACAAGAGTGGAGGTAGGAGAACACAGGTAGACTACATCCTATGTAGAAGAGGCAATCTGAAAGAGATTAGTGACTGTAAAGTGGTAGTGGGAGAGAGTGTAGCCAGACACCATAGGATGGTGGTGTGTAGGATGACTTTGATGGTCTGTAAGAAGAAGAGGTCAAAGATAGAGATAGAGAAGAAAACCAAGTGGTGGAAGCTGAAAAAGGAGGAATGTTGTGAGGAATTTAGACAGAAGTTGAGGCAGGCTCTGGGTGGTCAGGTATTGCTGCCAGATGACTGGGAAACTACAGCAGAAGTGATCAGGCAGACAGGGAGAAAGGTGCTGGGTGTGTCATCTGGAAGGAGGAAAGAAGATAAGGAGACTTGGTGGTGGAATGAGGAAGTTCAGGATAGTATCCAGAGGAAGAGGCTAGCCAAGAAGAAGTGGGACATGGACAGGACTGAAGAGAATAGACAGGAATACAAGGAGTTACAGCGCAGAGTGAAGAGAGAGGTGTCTAAGGCCAAGCAGAAGGCATATGAAGAGTTGTACACTAGGTTAGACACTAGAGAAGGAGAGAAGGACTTGTACAGGTTAGCTAGGCAGAGGGATCGAGATGGGAAGGATGTGCAGCAAGTTAGAGTTATTAAGAATAGAGATGGAAGGGTGCTCACAAGTGAGGAGAGTGTACAGAGGAGATGGAAGGAATACTTTGAGGAGCTGATGAATGAGGAAAATGAGAGGGAAAAAAGAGTAGAAGGGGTGAACTCTGTGGAACAGAAAGTAGATAAGATTAGAAAGGATGAAGTCAGGAAGGCTTTGAAGAGGATGAAAAGTGGGAAGGCAGTTGGTCCTGACGACATCCCGGTGGAGGTCTGGAAGTGTCTAGGAAGGCAGCAGTGGAATTTTTAGCTAGTTTGTTCAACAGGGTTTTAGAGAGTTAGAGGATGCCTGAGGAATGGAGAAGAAGTGTGTTAGTGCCGATCTTTAAGAATAAGGGTGACGTGCAGAGTTGCAGCAACTATAGGGGGATAAAGTTGATGAGCCATACAATGAAGCTATGGGAAAGAGTAGTGGAAGCTAGGTTAAGGAAGGTAGTGGAAATTTGTGAGCAGCAGTATGGCTTCATGCCCAGAAAGAGCACAACAGATGCAATTTTTGCTCTGAGAATTTTGATGGAGAAGTATAGGGATGGTCAGAGGGAGTTGCACTGTGTGTTTGTAGACTTGGAGAAAGCGTATGACAGGGTGCCAAGAGAAGAGCTGTGGTACTGTATGAGGAAGTCAGGAGTAGCAGAGAAGTATGTCAGAGTGGTGCAGGACATGTATGAGAGGAGCAGGACAGTGGTGAGGTGTGCTGTAGGTCAGACAGAGGAGTTCAATGTGGAGGTGGGACTGCATCAGGGATCGGTTCTGAGCCCCTTCCTGTTTCCTGTTATAGTGATGGACCAGTTGTCAGAGGAGGTCAGACAGGTGTCTCCTTGGACAATGATGTTTGCAGATGACATTGTGATCTGTAGTGAGAGCAGGGAGCAGGTGGAGGAAAACCTGGAGAGGTGGAGGTTTGCGCTGGAGAGAAGAGGAATGAAAGTCAGTGGTAGTAAGACTGAGTACATGTGTGTGAATGAAAGGGAGGGAAGTGGAACAGTAAGGTTACAGGGTGAAGAGGTGAAGAAGGTACAGGAGTTCAAGTATTTGGGGTCAACAGTCCAGAGTAATGGAGAGAGTGGGAAAGAGGTAAAGAAGCGAGTGCAGGCAGGTTGGAATGGGTGGAGAAAGGTGTCGGGAGTTCTGTGTGATAGGAAAGTATCAGCGAGAATCAAGGGGAAGGTGTACAGGACAGTGGTGAGACCGGCCATGCTGTATGGTTTAGAGACAGTCTCACTGAGGAAGAGACAGGAGTCAGAGCTAGAGGTAGCAGAGCTGAAGATGTTGAGGTTCTCTTTGGGAGTGACAAGATTGGACAGGATTAGGAACGAGTACATCAGAGGGACAGCTCATGTTGGACGTTTGGGGGACAAAGTTAGGGAGGCCAGATTAAGATGGTTTGGACATGTTCAGAGGAGGGAGAGTGAGTATATTGGTAGGAGAATGTTGGACATGGAGCTGCCAGGCAGGAGACAAAGAGGAAGGCCAAAGAGGAGGTATATGGATGGAATTAATGAGGATATGAAGCTAGTGGGTGCAAGTGTTGAGGATGCAGAAGATAGGGATAGGTGGAGAGAGATGATTCGCTGTGGAGACCCCTGAAGGGAAAAGCCGAAAGAAGAAGAAGATTAATAGGGTAAATAGATTAGATAACTTTTCCAATATTCTCTTTAGCACACTTGTCTTAAATTAGTCATAATTTTACCAAATTTAATGCGACGAATAATTTAACACTTTTATACTAAAATTTTACTCACAAAAAAATCAGGCTTAAAAATACTCGTTCACTTTCTAGATAAAATTTTCTAACTTTACGAACAAAGATCCGAGACTGAATCAAGTCTTTCCAAGCCCCGAGTCGAGTCGAAAGTTGTGTGAGTCAACCTACAGTCACGTGACCTGTTTTTAACGCTCACTTGCAGCGAGTCAGAAGTCTTCCTCGATTACATCAAGACGAGTCGAATGTTGTGAACGTTGTGAATGAGTCGAGTCTGAGTCACGTGACCTGTGTTTAAAGATTTACTTGTGGTGAGTCAGCGTCGGAATTGATTATGTCGAGTCGAATGTTGTCATGTGAGTCGATTCCGAGTCATTTGATCAGTGTTTTATCAATCAAGGTCAAAATCTACAAATAATGAGCAAAAAAGAAAAATATTTGAAAAATCCCTAGTCCTACAGTCTGTGTGTGTGTGTAAGTGTCTATGTATGTGTGTGTGTGTGATGAGCAGAGATAAAGGGACATGTCATGGCTGAAATAGATAAAGGTCAGAGGTTGTAAAGGTGCCTGAGCAGAAAATCCTGTTTGCACGTCCGACAAAAATCAGGAACTGGGATGATCACGTGGCTTCATTCAAACTGGATAAAGGTTTCTCCCGAAAATATTCCACAGGAAGACCCCGGAAAGCCCAGAGAAAAAGAAAGGCAGGATGTTGGAGTTCATCATTGTCATCATTATTTACTGTTTGGGGACAAGAAAGATGGGAAAAAAAACACTGAGAGGAAATGTTTCTGAAATTCAAGACACACACACACACACACACATACATACAATATTTTTTTTATATATATATATATATATATATATATATATATATATACATACATACATACATACATACATGCATATCAGGAAAATATAAAATATTATAAATAAATATTTTTTTTATTCACTCATCCCAAAGATCAAGCTTGTTTATTAACACAGTGTCTACACACTATTTTAATTTGTCTATTTTCATTATTAAATCATTTTTAAAAATATATATATATATCTTTCCAAAATATATAATTTGGTGTCCCAAATTGCTTTACACATTACTTTAATGTAACATTTTTTAACAGTCGCTGTTATTTTATTTATCTATTTATTTTTAAATTGAAATTGTAAAACTTTAAATTAAAGCAAACAAACAACAACAAAACAAAACAACAAAAACAGTAACAACAAAAAAAAAAAGAGTAGAAAACCAAAACAAAAAACAAAACAAAAGTGGCAAAAAAACCCAAACAAATCAAAACAAACAAACAAACAAACAAAAAAACAGGAAAAAAACCCTGTAAATATTGTTGTAACAAATCTAGAATATTTCATTAACAGAAATGGAATTGTAAACATTTTTATCTTTTGCATTTCAACACAAATATTTTATACCCAATTTTCTTTTCAAAGACACTGAAAGATTTATTTAAAATAAGATCAAAATGGTTTTAAATAAAGTTTATATAAAAACCAATTTTTGACAATATTAAAAAACAAAAACAAAACAACTGTGTCTGTTTATAAACAATTTCTGCACGAGGGCATTAAACAGAACATCTCAGGGCTGAAGTTACACAATCCGTGGCTAAGACTTTAATCTCTTAATCTCACAGCTACCAATTATTATTATGTTTAGGAACAAACACCTCCTGGATTTATTCCAGTCTTCATCTGTCCAGTTTCGGCCAGCTTTTCGTCTGTTGAAGCTTGGAGGGTTGACCCTGATATTCTGTTCATCCTCGGATGCTTTTCTGCTCAACACGGATGTACAGAGTGGTTATATGACTTAGCGTAGCTTTCAAGAAGATGAATTAGCGAAGGATGTGATTTTTGCAGATTAGCTGCTATAGAGTTGAAGCTTGCATTTAATGTAAGTGATTCACCAGAAATGATGGAGAACACCAAAGAGCACGCTAGTAACCGTCCGGTGATGCTAGGGACTTTTTCTGACCTGGTTTCCATAAACAACAGGAACCAAGTGGAAAAAAACAACAACTGGTTGATGATTTCAGATCCGACAACGTCGAAAAGTGACCCCTGAGGTGTTGTCCTGTTCGGAGAGGTTTATAGGTCACTTTTCAGTCCTGCTCATTTCCTGTTCACACAGGAAGCAGAGCGGAGGAAACGTCTCGCAGGAACGAGGCAGCTCATTTACACCTCATTTCACCGCCACACCAACCAGGGAGTTTATTGTAACGCAGAACAATTCATTACAAGTCTACTAGCGCTAGCGTATTACTAACCTTCTGAGTCATGCTAATACTAATTTATGGATTTGTTTCTAATGCCAAAGCCAAGATTCTCCGAATAAATCTAAATATTTTTGAGACTCAGATGTCACGAAGCGATCGATGACCTGCCTGGAAGTTGCTTCGACCTCTCCACTACTTTTGTTTGGCCATCACTGTCCAAAAAAACATAAAAAGATTATCTGCGCCATTTCCTAAATGGTTTTTGATGTCATGCCATCGGTGGCCGAAGATTCCTCATGGTTTATCGGTTATTAATAGAATAAGGGCGAATCAGCCGGACTCAGGGCCATTAGGCACGCTAAGAGGGACTTAATTGTTTCCTGAGTGTCTGGAAGTAGGGCCTGTAAGAGGAGGCTAATTAAATTGCTCCCTCCATTATCAACCTCCCCTTTTTGTTGACTTCGGATCTCAATTAAGGCAGTTCGTTAGGACCGAGGGCCCGTCTCCGTCCCAGACAGACGGCCTTTTGTCTTCTTGTGTCTTCTATCTATTTTCCTTCGGACAAATCGAAGAGGTCGTGTTCTGCGGTCGAACAAAAAGAAGAGTCATTGTTTGAGCTTTTGTCATGCAATACTGATGAAATCTTCTGTAGTTTGGAAGAACAACCAAGATACAAAAGCAGATTTTTACAAGATTTAAAGATACAAACTTTTCCGTTTCAACGATAATAATAACACTAGTAGGGAATTTGCATCTATAGCCAGTATATTTAAAATCTATGGTCGATTCTACCAGGCATTTCGAGAAAAACATCTCAAGCCGCAGATGAAATAAAAAGTGGTTAAAACAAACAAGCAAACAAAAACAAAACAAAACAAACAAAAAGATCAGCTCCCAACCCCATTCTAGACAGTATTCTAGAATATTCATTGCTACGGAAATGGAAATATGTGTTTTAAGACATTTTACGTTTCTAAATTTGATAAGTGGAAAGTAAAAAATACTAGTAAATAAATGAGTGGCTTAATCATGTCTTTTCTGCATGTTTTTAAAAAAAAAAAAAAAATCTATTTACAGAAACAAGCCAGAGACATCTGAAGAGTAAAACTGTACATGTTCCAATAGTTTTGGAGCAGACTCTAACCTTGAAGGAATGTTAATGTCTTTAAAAACAAATAAAAATCAAAACAGTTGAATACAAGAGCATGTTATTTGCACACTTCCATCTTTTAGCACTACGACACATTTGAATGAGGTGTTAGCTGTTAGTTTTGTCACAGTTCAATGCTTTCACACTTTCCTCACTGTCGGAGCAGACAGTCCTCTGAACTACGCTTCAAAATTCATGTGAAAGTACACAATGAGCTCAAATAATTGAGAATGACGGTGATGTCTGGATTTTTAACGAGCCGGATGACAAGGTTAGGAGATTAGCCAGAACGAATAATGTTTAGATTTTGGCACAAATGAAATGATGGAAAGACCTCATTGTGAGAAAATTACTCTTTTGAGGGATTAAAAGGCAACAATGGTACAGGGACACACACAATTCTGTTGGTAAATAGCTTTCTTTAAAAAAATAAATAAATAAAAAAAATAAAACAATTAAAAACAATAATAAAAAAAGAAAAGTCTGGTTTTAGATGCAGCTTTCACCAAAGTTTAGAGAAGTGCAACTTAGCATCAAATATTAAATTCCACCTAAAAACAATATAAAACTAAAAAAAAACAACAACACACATATCAAAGTTAAATACGGTTTAAATCTGATTGTAACGCAAACTCTAATATTTTGCAAAATTGTAAAATTTGGTTATAGAAACTCGTCGAATTTGGAATCTGAACAAAAAAACTGATTCTAAAACACAAAGATTAGTCTGTAGCTGAGGTCAGAACAATCCTGTGGTCACACAAGATCGATCCATGATTAGAATGATTAGAAAAAAAACAAACCAACTAACTAAACCATGCCTGGAACGTAACGATACAAAAGTGCCGTCAGAATTAAAATTTGTCTACTCGACAGGTTAGAAATAGACAAAGAAATCAAAGAATAAACACGGTATAGGTGAACACAGTAGGAAAACAAATTAATAACAGATCAGGGGGCTGAGACGAAACCAAAACAGAAACAAAGGTCATGGAAACCTAAAGAAAAACCACATGAGGTGAAAACAAGCTCCTGGAACTCTTTGAAAACTTTCTGCTAAATGTTTTCGTTTAATCAGCTTGCTATCCAAGCTCTCACAGATATTAGGGTGTGTTTTATGTAAATTAGATGCATATGCTGTAGTTATATTGGGGCGTGTGGTATGTATAAGATGCAGCAGTCCGGTTTCATCATGATAAATTCCAACCCTGTTTATGATCTCAAATTATTGCTATTTGTCAGAGAGGACGTGTTCACTCGCTCCAGACGTGTACAGCACGGACCATGAAGCTCAGCAGCACAGCAATAAAGCCATAAAGCCATAAAGCTCATATCCTGCCTCCTGAATATCTGGTGAAATTTCCCATTTTTGCCAACAGAGAAGACAGAAGGCGAACTGTCATGAGGTAAAACTCTTGCACTCTGCCGTGGGCTTATTCAAGCCAAATCTTTAAAACATGTATTTATGCAACATTAAACCAAAACAAACAATTTGTACTTGAAATGATGAACAGCTAATGTTTTTAGCAGAATTCTGTTGCACCATTGGATCACCAAAAAAAAAGAAGCTAAAGAATTCTAAATGTCCTGGATTAATCAAAAAAAAATTTTTCTTATTTGAAACACTGCGGACTCCAGATCAAATAACCTTTTGTGAAGAAGTGAAGAATTTAGTTCCCCTTTACTTTTTGTCGATTGATGAAGTACAACTAAGCTTGGCAAGAAGTAGCAAAGATCGTTACCACCTCTGCAGAGAGTTTGTAGCTCGTACAGTTAGATTACGATGCTAATTGTGAATTGATTTGGATAGGTATATAGGGATATGGTTTTGTCTCTGGTTAGTGAGTGTGTATGTAGATGTGTAGCTAACTTTTCTTCACATGTAATACTTTTGGTCACTAGCAAGAATCCAGAATGCTGTGATGTAATAGCAGTAACAGCAAGAATACTAAACCTCAGGACAAGGATTGTGTTTTACTTCATATTTCCTCATTAATAGATGTTCTAAATAATCCACAAGGTTGAGATGATTAGTAATTAGGTCTGTCTCAGAGGGCCTGGAGAGGTCGTTACATGTTCTGCTGCAAGGGGTTTCCAAGGTCTGACTGGCATCTCAAAATTGTCTGTAGTGTGTGAGTGTGTGTGTGTGTGTTTGGGCTCTTTGAAGGGTTGGGAGGTCCCCTGACTTGTGGCCCCTGGGAAAGGCTCCAGGCTTCCAGGCTCCAGGCTTCTATGTTTCAAGGCTTCAGGCTTCCAGTTCCCAGTCTCCAGTCTCCAGGCTTCCAGACTCCAGGCTTCCAGACTCCAGGCTTCCAGGTTTCCAGTCTCCAGGTTTCCAGGCTTCCAGACTCCAGGCTTCCAGGTTTCTAGTCTCCAGATTTCCAGGCTCCAGGCTTCCAGACTCCAGGCTTTCAGGCTTTCCAGGCTTCTGGCTTTCCAGACTTCCAGGCTCCAGACTCTAGTCCTCAGTCTTACAGTCTCCAGGCTTCCGGATTCCAATCTCCAGGCTTCCAGTCTCCAGGCTTCCAGATTCCAGGCTTCCAGACTCCAGGCTTTCAGGCTTTCCAGGCTTCTGGCTTTCCAGACTTCCAGGCTCCAGGCTCTAGTCTCCAGGCTTCCAGTCTCCAGGCTTTCAGATTTCAGTCTCCAGGCTTCCAGTCTCCAGGCTTCCATTCTCCAGATATCCAGGCTCCATGCTCCAGTCTCCAGGCTTCCAGTCTCCAGTCTCCAGGCTTCCAGTCTCCAGTCTCTAGGCTTCCAGTCTCCAGTCTCCAGGCTTCTAGTGTCCAGTCTCTAGGCTTCCAGTCTCCAGGTTTCCAGGCTTCCAGACTCCAGGCTTCCAGGTTTCTAGTCTCCAGGTTTCCAGGCTCCAGGCTTCCAGACTCCAGGCTTTCAGGCTTTCCAGGCTTCTGGCTTTCCAGACTTCCAGGCTCCAGGCTCTAGTCCCCAGCCTTACAGTCTCTAGGCTTCCAGTGTCCAGGCTTCCAGGCTTCCAGGCTTCCAATCTTCCATTCTCCAGACTTCCAGGCTTCCAGTATCCAGGCTTCCACACTTCCAGGCTCCAGGCCTCCAGCAGTACAAAAGATGGATGGATGTAAAATGACAGAATGTTTTACCCAGACTTATATCTATCTTTCTAACATCAAGATCTAACAGGATTTTCCATCAAGCCTTAAATTGTTGCTTCAAGTCAAGAACGTTGCCTTTTACTTGAGACCAGAACCACTGTTGGAACAAAATTAACAATTAGCAATGGAATTAATGTTTGTGCACCTTCATCAGTGTCACATTGATCAAGGATCAGTTGCCAACGAAGGCAACTTCTATCAAATCTGGTTTATGGGATGCGATTCCTTCAGAGATGGGATGTGGGGGTGGGGTGGGGTGGGGTCAGGATTACGGTCAACCCTGGCATCTGGGATCACTGGGGTGGGCGTGGATGGGATGGTTTGGTGTGTGAGTGTGTGTGTGTGTGTGTGTGTGTGTGTGTGTGTGTGTGTGTAAGGGGGGGGGGGGGGGGGGGGGGGGGGTTTGGGGTGGTATCTGTCCGGCTTTTCCAATAAATATCCCCCCTGAGACAAACTGAAGTCTGACACTCATTAGATTTCCGCGCTTATTTACTTGAACGTAATGTTTGCCGTCTGTAATTATGACAAAACTATTATCCAATTATCCAGTTAGCCAATTAGCCCATTAGTCCAGTCGATAGATGCAGGACAAAGCCAGGAATATTGCAGAGAGGAGCAGTGATTAGATATAACTCACACAAATCAAACATGGCATTAGACGTGACATGAGATCAACCCTCGCGGATTAATAACTACAGATCCCGAGAAGAAGAGAAGTGCATTTTGTAGCTTAGCATCAGTGTTTCCCCCTTTTTTTTTTACTTTTTAATGTACTTTAATTTTTTCTTAAAAAACTTTTCTCTTTTTTCGCTTTCTTTCTTTTTTTCTGACTTTTTTTCTTTCTTTCTTGCTTTCTTTCTTTCTTTCTTTTCTTTCTTTGTCTTTTTCTTTTCTTTCTTTCTTTCTTTCTTTCTTTCTTTCTTTCTTTCTTTCTTTTTTCTTCTTTCTTCTTCTTTTTTCTTTCTTTCTTTCTTTCTTTCTTTCTTTCTTTCTTTCTTTCTTTCTTTCTTTCTTTCTTTCATTTTTTTTTCTTTCGTTTTTCTTTTCTTTCTTTCTTTCTTTCTTTCTTTCTTTCTTTCTTTCTTTCTTTCTTCTGTCATTTTTCTCTTTCTTTCTTTCTTTCTTTCTTTCTTTCTTTCTTTCTTTCTTTCTTTTTTCTTTCTTTCTTTCTTTCTTTCTTTCTTTCTTTCTTTCTTTCTTTTTTCTTTCTTCTGTCTTTTTTCTTTCTTTCTTTCTTTCTTTCTTTCTTTCTTTCTTTCTTTCTTTCTTTTTTCTTTCTTTCTTTCTTTCTTACCCGTGCTTTTTCTTGTCTTTCTTTCTTTACTTTCTTTTTTTCTTGTAACCCTTTTTTCGCTTTCTTTCTTTCTCTGCTTTTTTTCTTTCTTTCTTTCTTTCTTTCTTTCTTTCTTTCTTTCTTTCTTTCTTTCACTTTTTTTTCTTTCTTTCTTTTTTGTCATTTTTTATTTTTCCCGTTCTTAATGTCCTTTCTTTCTTGAGTACTCTGACTTTCTCTTTCTTTCTTTCTTTCTTTCTTTCTTTCTTTCTTTCTTTCTTTCTTTCTTTCTTTCTTTCTTTTTTTGTCATTTTTCTCTTTCTTTTCTTTCTTTCTTCCTTCCTTCTTTCCCTTTCTTTCTTTCTTTCTTTCTTTCTTTCTTTCTTTCTTTCTTTCTTTCTTTCTTTCTTTCTTTCTTTCTTTTTCTGTAATCTTTCTTTCTTTCTTTCTTTCTTTCTTTTTTCTGTAATCTTTCTTTCTTTCTTTCTTTCTTTCTTTCTTTCTTTCTTTCTTTCTTTCTTTCGTTCTTTCACATCAGCAGTGCATTTTGTAGCTTAGCATCAGTGATTCTTACTTATAGACTCACTTTAATATTATCTTAAAGAAATCACGTTTTTAAAGTGTAGCGCTAATTCTATTCTATGAGTAACTCTGACATTTCTCTTTCTTTCTTTCTTTCTTTCTTTCTTTCTTTCTTTCTTTCTTTCTTTCTTTCTTTCTTTCTTCTGTCATTTTTCTCTTTCGTTCTTCTTTCTTTCTTCCTTCCTTCCTTCCTTTCTTTCTTTCTTTTTTTTTTTTTTTTTCCCCTTTCCTTTCTTTCTTTCTTTTTTCTTTCTTTCTTTCTTTCTTTCTTTCTTTTTTCTTCTTTCTTTCTTTCTTTCTTTCTTTCTTTTTTCTTTCTTTCTTTCTTTCTTTCTTTCTTTCTTTTTTCTGTAATCTTTCTTTCTTTCTTTCTTTCTTTCTTTTTTCTTTCTTTCTTTCTTTCTTTCTTTCTTTCTTTCTTTTCTTTCTTACCCTTTTTTCTTTCTTTCTTTCTTTCTCACTTTTTTTCTTTCAAAAATCACGTGCATTAATGTAGCGCAAATTTCTATTTTTATTATAACTCACTTTAATCTTTTTTTCCCTTTTTTCGCTTTCTTTCTTTCTCTCTTTTTTTCTTTCTTTCTTTCTTTCTTTCTTTTCTTTTTTCTTTCTTTTCTTTCTTTCTTTCTTTTCCTTTCTTTCTTTCTTTCTTTCTTTTTTTCTTTCTTTTTTTTTTCTTTCTTTTTTTCTTTCTTTCTTCCTTTTTCCTTTCTTTCTTTCTTTCTTTCTTTCTTTCTTTCTTTCTTTCTTTCTTTCTTTCTTTCTTTCTTCTGTCATTTTTCTCTTTCTTTCTTTCTTTCTTTCTTTCTTTTCTTTTTCTCTTTCTTTTTTCTTTCTTTCTTTCTTTTTTCTTTCTTTCTTTCTTTCTTTCTTTCTTTCTTTCTTTCTTTCTTTCTTTCTTTCTTTCTTTCTTTCTTTCTTTTTTCTTTCTTTCTTTCTTTCTTTCTTTCTTTCTTTCTTTCTTTTTTTCCCCTTTTTTCTTAGCATTTCCTTTAAGCAGTGCATTTTGAAAGCTTAGCATGGTCCTTAATAAGCAGTGCATTTTGAAAGCTTAGCATGGTCCTTAATAAGTGATTCTTACTTATAGACTCACTTTAACATAATCTTAAAGAAATCACGTCATTAATGTAATGCTAATTCTATGCTAACAATTCCACTCTGTAAGCAAGGTATCCTTATCCAAAAACAAAAAAAAAAAACCCCCACCTCAAACGGCTTGCTTTTAGAAGCCCTGAGAAATATTATATCATGTCATGTCTGTGACTGAACACAGCAGTGGGGATTCGGTAAAAAAAAAAAAAAAAACACAAAAAAAACGATTAATCTTCATTCCCAGATGAACTGAAGAGGTGGTGCTGAGGATCTCTCTCAGGACCGGAGTCCCGTCAACAGCTGTTAATTAAAGCCGCAATAAATCAGAGTGATATTTTCATATTCATTGTACAAACCTTTCATTTTCTGTCACACACACACACACACACACCGGTTGATATGGAGAGCACACAGTCAGAGCCCAAAATTATCCTATCTCTTTATACATCCTCAGTAAGGAAAGTCTCCAGGATCCGTCGCTATTACAATCCACATCAGGCAGGTGGTCCGTTGTCTCAGACAAAAGAGGAACGCTGGCAGGTTTCGGATCAGCTGGAGACGCTCACGTTTGCTTTTCTGCTAGTCTGTGAGTAACTTAGTTAATGGGCTCTAATTTGGCCTGGAGGGAGAGCTCATATGTGTGTGTGTGTGAGTGTGTGTGTGTTTGGGGGGGATTTGTAAACCGGTGGTGTCTCCGGTGCCAGAAAAAGTACAAGCCATCTGCTGGAGACGGCAGGAAGCCGCTACCTGCTGACAAACACCAGCTGCTTGTACAAGAAAAAGCAACAATGGCTTCCACCACTAGGGGACGAGAGAGATTCTTTTTTTTTTTATCTCTGTTAGCTAACAACCTGTATGTAACTGATACGTTGAGCAGATCTGCCATTTTGGAAAACATGAGCAATCAACCAAGTGCACGCTTTCATCTCATCAGACCGGAGACTCGCTGCTGGGGGTGGAATGATCCAGGGAATTTGCATGGAACTCTGACATAGCAATTCTTTGTTATTGTTAAAATAATCATGTGTAAGTTTGTGGTAGCAGGGATACACTAAACGCTAGGCTGCTAAATCAGACCAGATTTGTATCATATCGTGAGAATTCATCGATATTACATGCTTAACCAATGAAATCATATCGTGTTGTGCCGAAGCTTGAGATTTAGCTACAGACATGAAGTAAAAAAAAAAAAACAGATTGCGTCAAGTTTCCATTTTTTAACGATCTCTGGTGTAATTAGGGAACCGTCTGTTTGATGAAAAACATCAAAGGTTTTAAAGCTTTAAGACACACAGAGTCACGTATCCGTTTATTCTCGCTGCTGTGCGTTCTTGTTCTTTCTTCTTTCTTTCTTTCTTTCTTTTTTTTTTTTTTTTTTCCCCCTGATTTCTTTTTTTTTTTTTTTTTTTTTTTTTCTTTCTTTCTGACATTTTTTTTTTTTTTTTTTTTTCTTTTTCTTTCTTCTTTCTTCTTTCTTTCTTTCTTTTTCCTGACATTTTTTTTTTTTTTTTTTTTTCTTTCTTTCTTTCTTTCTTTCTTTCTTTCTTTCTTTCTTTCTTTCTTTCTTTCTTTCTTTTTTTCCCCTTCAAAAAAACATGAAACAGAAGGAGAGTAGGAATGTGAGGAGTTATGAAGTGATCCTCTACCTGCTGCTGCTGCTCTACATCTCTTTCTCTATGATCATCACATCGCACCAAAAACGTTTTTTTTTTTTTGTTGTTGTTGTTGTTTTTTATTATTATTATTATTATTATTATTTTTATTATTATTATTATTATTACTTTTGAAGATAAAGAGATGTGGAAGGAGGTCAGGACGTCCTACTGAGAATCAGATTCCATGTGCTGGTTTTTCTCTATTTTATTTTTCTTTGAGAGATAAAGAAGAAGAAAAAAATATGTCTCAGTAAACATTAAGGTGGGGGATGGAAACAATGAGGTACCATGGTTGAAAAGAAGGGGGGAGAGAGAAAGAGAGAGAGAGAGAGAGAGAGAGAGAGAGAGAGAGAGAGAGAGAACAAATCAAACCTCCGATTCACGAACCATTGGCCCTGGGTTCCACCAAATTGCCTGAAAAGAACAGACTGCCTGTTACACCAGCACAGCGTTAATGGCCTGTTATTAAAGACATGCATCACACGGCATCCCTGTGGAGCAGACCACACACACACACACACACACACACACACACACACACACACACACATACACACATTCCTGGAGGGACAAGCAAAGAGAACAAGGCTACCAGCCACGTCCTGGTAAATAACCCCACGTCTCCATGCTAGCCGCTTGGGTCATGCATTGTAAGCCATTAGCCACATTACAGTCCCAGCTAATTAGCCTGGAATGAGCTAGCGCCGAGCGTAACAACTATTTTCTTTCCTCAACCTTAATGTGACAGAGACGAATGTCTGCGGCTCCTCCCCTGCCGAGAGACAGCCTTCTCTCCACTAGAAATTGTTAGCAAAGCGAGTAGTACCCTGTCACCTGCTAGCACTGAGACATCACACGCTAATCACCGCCGGAGGTGACAGTTAGCCAGAGAGCTGAAACATCTCCCACATAAATCACTCAACTTCTGCTGTTTAATACGACGCTGCGCTCTGTGACTCAGCAACAAGCGCCACAAGCAGGAGACAGGAGTGTGTGTGTGTGTGTGTGTGTGTGTGTGTGTGTGTGTGTGTGTGTGTGTGTGTGTGTGGGGTGGGTGTGTGTGTGTATGTGTATGTGTATGTGTATGCGTGTGTGTGTGTGTGTGTGTGTGTGTGTGTGTGTACAGTGGTGTGTTCCTGATTTCCTTATTTTTTTGCATGTTTGTCACACTTTAATGTTTCAGATAATCAAACACATTTAAATATTAGTCAAAGATAACACAAGTAAACACATCATGCAGTTTTTAAATGAAGGTTTTTATTATTAAGGGAAAACAAATCCACAACTACATGGCCCTGTGTGAAAAAGTGTTTGCCCCCCTGTTAAAACATAACTTAACTGTGGTTTATCACACCTGAGTTCAATTTCTCTAGCCACACCCAGGCCTGATTACTGCCACACCTGTTCACAATCAAGAACTCACTTAAATAGGACCTGCCTGACAAAGTGAAGTAGACCAAAAGATCCTCAAAAGCTAGACATCATGCCGAGGTCCAAAGAAATTCAAAAACAAATGAGAAAGAAAGTAATTGAGATCTATCAGTCTGGAAAAGGTTATAAAGCCATTTCTAAAGCTTTGGGACTGCCGCGAACCACAGTGAGAGCCATTATCTACAAATGGCTACAAACTCATCCAGGAGGTCACCAAAGACCCCATAACAACATCCAAAGAACTGCAGGCCTCACTTGCCTCAGTTAAGGTGAGTGTTCATGACTCCACCATAAGAAAGAGACTGGGCAAAAATGGTTTGCATGGCAGAGTTCCAAGACGAAAACCGCTGCTGAGCAAAAAGAACATAAAGGCTCGTCTCAGTTTTGCCAGGAAACATCTTGATGATCCCCAAGACTTTTGGGAAAATACTCTGTGGACTGACGAGACAAAAATTTAACTTTTTGGAAGGTCTGTGTCCCATTACATCTGGCGTAAAAGTAACATCGCATTTCAGAAAAAGAACATCATACCAACAGTAAAATATGGTGGTGGTAGTGTGATGGTCTGGGGCTGTTTTGCTGCTTCAGGACCTGGAAGACTTGCTGTGATAAATGGAACCATGAATTCTGCTGTTTACCAAAAAATCCTGAAGGAGAATGTCCGGCCATCTGTTTGTGACCTCAAGCTGAAGAGAACTTGGGTTCTGCAGCAGGACAATGATCCAAAACACACCAGCAAGTCCACCTCTGAATGGCTGAAGAAAACAAAATGAAGACTTTGGAGTGGCCTAGTCAAAGTCCTGACCTCAATCCCATTGAGATGCTGTGGCATGACCTTAAAAAGGTGGTTCATGCTCGAAAACCCTCCAATGTGGCTGAATTACAACAATTCTGCAAAGATGAGTGGGCCAAAATTCCTCCACAGCGCTGTAACAGACTCATTACAAGTTATTCGAAAACGCTTGATTGCAGTTGTTGCTGCTAAGGGTGGACCAACCAGTTATTAGGCTTAGGGGGCAAACACTTTCACACAGGGCCATGTAGTTTTGGATTTTGTTTTCCCTTAATAATAAAAACCTTCATTTAAAACTGCATGATGTGTTTACTTGTGTTATCTACTTACTTGTGATTAATATTTAAATGTTAGGGGGGCCAACACTTTTTCACACCTGTGTATGTGTGCACTTACCCTAGTGCCCCTTTATAAACCCGCTCCATAATGAGGATCGCTTTACTTTTCTGTTGGACGACATTGTGTCCAGTGAAAAATGATAATGAAGAAGACCAATAATGTGAAATCAATAAGAGAGGAGAGAGAGAGAAAGGGAGAGAGAGGGTGAGAGAGAGACAGAGTTCATGAGGACAGCAGGACAGATCTACACGTACAGTACAGGTAACAGGTTTTGCTCTTTTTCTCTCTCCCTCTTTATCACTCTCTTTTTTGCTCTCTCTCTCTCTCTCTCTCTCTCTCTCTCTCTCTCTCTCTCTCTCTCTCTGTGTTGTATATGCATATGAAGCTGTAGTTGATGTATCAGTACTATCTCTGAGGTCCTGTAGATCAGACAGTAGCGTCGTCTCTCTGTATGCAATTCTGTGTAAAAGTATTTGTTCCTGATTTCTTCTGTTTCTTTATGCACCTTTGTCACAATTGCAGACCTTCAGATTAATTTTAATCTCACGCAAAGACAACCTAAACAACCACATTCATTTCTTGATAAGAAAAGGTCAATCCAATGGCAACTGGCCTTGTATGAAAAAGTAATGACCCCCCCCCCCCCCCCCACACACACACACACTGCCCAACCTTAGTAGCTGATTGTCCCAACTTTTGTTGCAACCAGGAACATTTCTTTTTTTTTTTTTTCTTTTTTTTTTTTTTACAAATGATTCATTTAATTTCACATGTGATTCTTTTTTATGATTCATTTGTTTTCAAATGATTCATTTAGTTTCACATGTGATTCTTTGATTCATTTACATTTAAATGATTCCTTTAGTTTCACGTTATTTTTTTATGGTTTATTTATTTTCAAATGATTCATTTATTTTCAAATGATTTGTTTACTTTTACGTGATCATTTTTTATGATTCATTTATTTGTAAATGATTAATTTGGTTTCACGTGATTCTTTTTTATGATTTTTTTTTTTCAAATGATTCATTTAGTTACACGTGATTCTTTTTTATGATTCATTCATTTTCAAATGATCGATTCAGTTTCACGTAATTCTTTTTCGGGATTCATTTAATTTCAGAAAATTAAATTAGTTTAAACCATTATGCTTTTATTTTCATAATTCTACATTTCACATAATTTTAAATCATGATTCACATTATGGTGTGATAAAGCAGAGTTTCTTTTACCACACAAACGTTGATTATTTTCCTATTATACCGCAAAATGGAAATTTTATTCATTAAAGAATGACTTTTTATCCATTTATGGTTACATTTACTGTAACGTACATGAAACAAGTTTGTTTCTGTTCTCAGGACCACTTCATAACCTCCATCAGAGCTGCTGCTATAGAAAATGAGTCAACCCTTTCCGACCAATCAGAATCGAGAATTCGTACATCTCATTTTTAAAATAAAAGTGTTTCCACAGATGCTGTATTTACACACAAAATGACTAGCTGCTCTATAAGAGAAGTCACATGATCTGGATAGCCGAGTAAAGTTCCTCAAACTTTTCAATGGAAACACAACACCAAAAGGTAAGACTTCTGTATTTCTTGATTTCTTGCGTAAACATGGCTCACAGAACTCATGGCGAGAAAATCTGACTCAAAAGTGCGACAGAATCCACGTGTGACATTTCCGAGACATTTGCCTGCTAAAGATCTTGACATTTCCATGCGCGTTCCAATAATAAACTGCGTGGTGAATAATCGTGTTAAACGTCTTCCAGTCTGGAGTCTTTTCAGAGAGCGTGTTATTGATCCGGAGACGAAACAGTACTGAATTTATTAAATGACTCCCAATAATATGTGATATTTAATATTTCATTTATTTTCAACTGATTTTTTCGTTTCACATTCGATTGCTTTTGTGATTCATTTACTTTCCAATGATTCAATTACTTGTACATATGATTCTTCTTATGATTCATTTATTTTCAACAGATTTATTTAGTTTCACATGTGATTGTCTTTATGATTTTATTTAGTTTCACATGTGATTGTCTTTATGATTTATTTAGTTTCGCATGTGATTGTCTTTATGATTCATTTAGTTTAACATGTGATTCTTTTTATGATTCGTTTTTTAAGTGATTTGTTTAGTTTCACATGTTATTCTTTTATTAATGATTCATTTATTTTCAAATGATTTATTTAGTTTCGCATGTGATTCTTTTGTGATTCATTTATTTTCCAATGATTCATTTACTTGTACATATGATTCTTTTTATGATTCATTTATTTTCAACTGATTTATTTAGTTTCACATGTGATTGTCTTTATGATTCATTTATTTTCAAATGATTCATTTAGTTTAACATGTGATTCTTTTTATGATTCATTTTTAAGTGTTTCATTTAGTTTCACATGTGATTGTCTTTATGATTCATTTATTTTCAAATGATTCATTTAGTTTAACGTGATTCTTTTTATGATTCGTTAAGTGATTCGTTTAGTTTCACATGTGATTCTTTTATTAATGATTCATTTATTTTCAACTGATTTATTTAGTTTCACATGTTTTTGTCTTTATGATTCATTTAGTTTCAAATGATTCATGTAGTTTCACATGTGATTCTTTTAATGATTCATTTGTAAGTGATATCATTTAGTTTGACGTGATTGTTTTTGCGATTCTTTTATTTTCCAATGATTCATTTACTTATACATGTGATTCTTTTATTAATGATTCATTTATTTTAAAATGATTCTTTCAATTTCACATGATTCTTTTTTTTCTCATGTGATTATTATATGTGACTTATCATGATCAATTCATTTTGTTTTTTCCCACAATTTATTTATTTTCCTGTGTGATCATTCTAAAAGATGATTCATTTATATTCAGACGACTCAACTTATTTCCAAAGGTTAAATTCTCCATAAAAATATTTCCACGTTTGACTCCTTTTAACTTTGTTTATTTTATGATCATTTGTTTTATTTTAACTTTGTTTATTGTATAATTGTTTATTTTTGAAAGAATATTTTGTTTCCATATTTGATATTTCTAAACAATTAATTAATTTTCACATCTGATTCCTTTGAACATGATTCACTCATTTTCAAATTATTCAACTTTTCATTCATTTATTTCCCCATGTGATTCTTTTGAACATGATTCATCTATGTTCACACGATCATTTATTTTTAAATGATTACTTTAAGTGATTCATTCTATTCAGATGATTCATTTAATTTACATGACTGTTTCTGTTTCTATTGTCAAATGATGAGTTTTATGATTCATTTATTTTGATTTATGAATTTTACACATGATTAATACATCAGATTAATACATACATTAGTGAAGTGTGATTTTTTTTTTTTTTTCCCCCCACACAGATTTCATTAATCTCAAGCCTGTTTTTTTCGAGGTGGATGCAATAAATACATCAGTTCTGTTGTTTCTATAAGAATGAGCTGTTCTTTTTTTGTTGGTTGAAGGCACAGTTTGGATAAAGGGGTAATGAAAATGAGAAACAGTTAAACCTTTCAGTGAAAGAGAGAGAGAGAGAGGGAGAGAAGCAATTCTTTCCCAAGAGCTCTAAACAAAGCCAATTAGCCGAGCGCCTTTTATCTCTCGTGGTTTGAGCATGGCCGGCTCTGATAGAGCTGAAGGCGAGCATATTTCTGCTTCCTGCTTTGATTTAATTCCTGTTTCACATCACCGCTGATTATTCAACAATGATGCATTGTTGCATTCTAGGAGACGTTTAAAGAGGAAAACAAATGCAAAATGATGAGTTGATAATGAGCACCAATAGGGACCCGGATACTGCAATATACTAATGCTAAAAAATAAAAGTAACAAGAAACTCACGTGATTTTTTTTTTTCTCTGCTTGAATCTTTTTTTTTTTTTTTTTTACATGATTCAGTTTATTTCATATGATTCATTTACTTTTTACACGATTCATTTATTTTTTCTATGTGATTTCACATATATATGATTTTTTTCCCCCACACATGATTCATTTATTTCAAATGATTCATTTACTTTTTACACAGTTCATTTATTTATGTGATTTCATATTCATACGATTTGTTTTTTCTCCACATGATTCGTTCACTGTCACATGTGATTCCTTTACTGATATTTTTTTTCTCCCTTGTGAATCTTTTGCTTGATTGATTTATATCACATGATTGTTACCCAGTTCATTCGTTTTTTCACATGTGACTTTTACAAATGATTCCGTCATCGTCACATGTGATTCTTTTATTCTGATTCTTGATTCTTTTTACCTGATTCATTCATTTTCACACAATGTTATGATTTTATCATTTATGTTGATTATGATTCATTCATGTTTCACATGATTCACTTACATTCATACGATTCATTTATTCTGCATGTGATTTTTATGTCATTATCACATGAATCATTTATGTTTGTTTTGACTCTATGACTATGGCTGTAAATGATTCATTTATATTCACATGCTTAATTTTTAACTTATTAACAGCTTATTTCCACATGCAATTCTGTTCCACAGGATTCATTCACACATGATCCATTCATTTTCACTTTAGCTTTTAAAATGACTCTATTTTCAAATGTAAATTTTAATAAAAGGCATTTTCACAAATGTATGTGATATTTCTGAATGGAAGGAAGTAGAAATGCAAACGCTAATACCTTTTTTTTTTTTTCTCAGTAACTGAACATGGGCTGTTTCTTTGCCTGAGGATGTGCTACTTGTTGTGTGTGTGCCCATTGAGGGTGGGGGGAGGGCGAGGGAGAGGGAGAGAGAGAGAGGGAGGAGGTGGGGACCATTGCAGGGGTCTATAACAAATCACACTTTTATGGCGGATAATCCAATGACAACCAATTTGCTGAAGGGATATACTTTAGTTTTTTTTTTTTAATTTCATGTCTTCTTTATATATTTCTTCTTGCTCCCTCTTACAAAGCACTCTGTTCAGAAGGCAGCCTGAAGCAGGAGACATTAACATGCCTTTCCAATCACTAAGGACAGATTTCCAGCCACCAGAACCGAGGGTCGAGTCATTAAAGTGTCACATTTCTGAACGTGGACAGAGGAAGAGGTGTGGTTCAGATTAAGGCAATAAAGCAGGTTCTCCATCTTTCTGTCATTTCTTAAGGTGTCACGGTTGTGAAAAATGATTATGGAAGATATATGAAAGAAGCGGAACGATGCTAAGTCTGATAGCAATCTGAATCTTATTGGTGGTGTTCCTCAGGGAACAACTGGAGGACCGCTTCCGAATTTCAAATGTACAGTCGTAAAAACGATTCCTCAAGGGTTCTTTAGATAGATATTTCCTGAAAGGGAAGCTCTTAGGTTGAAAGGGTTGTCAGGTTCTTCACAGAACCTTTAAGCATTCGTCCAGCGTTCAGAATGATTTAGCCACATTTGACCGAAAGAAACGGAAAACAAATGTATCCCTTACTTTCGATTCACATTTAAGTAGCTACCAGGATTGTGAGTTTTTCCTTCTACTCTCTGAGCACAGTGATAGCGAGGTGACCACTAATGAAGTTCTGGAGGAGAATAAGTTTAGAAAAAAAAAAAAAGATTTTGTCTTAAATACTATCATCAGCACATCAGCTGTACATACCAAACTAGGCTACAATTTTAAAATCTGCATAATTTGATGGAAACCATATGAAAATCTCCCCTAGAATGTGGCGGACCTTCAGATAGCAGTCAGATGGAATCCATTCCAGGACTCAAAAATCCCTCTTTTCTCCCATCCTTCCTTCTCCCCGGAGAACCCTAGAGCTCACCCTTCCTCTCCGGCTCTCTTCCACAGCAGAAGCCTGTAAGATCCTTCATTGTCTTCTTTAAGTTCAGGGCACACTGGAGGTCAAACTCCAGCAACACTTCAAACGGCGGACTGTGAGCTGAAGTAAAATTGACAAGAAGGAAGCAGTGGAACACGACACTCTCACTAATCTCTGGAATACAGCTTTTCTTTGATGTATAGCATGGGGGATGGATGGAGTTTGTAAGGTTTAGGGTGAAAAATAATATGTCTAATGGTGTCCATGTTGTCTTGGAATCAATATCAGGTTCTTTAAAATCTTCAAAGCTCTTTCTTGGTATCTCCTTCTTGATATAATATTGTGCCCCAGTGTGGTGTAATGAAATAAACTCTAGCTAGGTTCTACTGAGGATCCAACAGCTTTCTTTGGTTTGTCCGTGAAGCAAAACCAATAAACAGATGGTACATTTAACAGGTAAAATTTATTTAGAAAACTAGAACAGTTAAATGTCCAAAGAACCTTATAGGAACTCATTTTTCATGCATCTTGGATCTTGAATGGTGAACCTTGGAGTGTTTGTTTCTCTGTGATTCCATTGATTTCCAGACAGATTTGAGCTTTGTTATTGGTCAACCTCTCTCACCCTTTCTCGGACTTCAGATCTCTTTTCATCTTGAGTTATGAATGAGAGGAAGTCCTGCACAGATGACCTACAGGCCTGGTGAAAGAAAATGGCCACCAGTATTCATGTTAAGTTTACACATTTATCAACATCTCAGCTTGGCAACTCTTCATCTCCGTGGAAGGGTCCAACAAACATCAAAGGGCAGCAAAGGAGTCATGTCATTATTGACTAGTGAGTGGAGTTGTTCCTATAGGCAATTTATTTATTATATTATATTATAAAGTTTGTTAGTCTGGTTTATTCCATTTGACCTTGCCTTGGTTATTAGTCAGAAAATCTGATCTGGAAGCAGAACGAAAAATATAGTCCTTATATAGTCAAGTTAAGCAGAGGTTGCTAACAGGAAAGGGTCAGATTAGCAGAAACATCCAAGGGTAGAAAGGAACAGACTCGAGTATACACCAATCAGCCAATGTTAAAAACACCTACACTTATATTGCCAAAAGTTTTGGAACGTCTGCCTTTACATACACATGAACGTAATATGGAGTTGTCCGGCCCTTTGCAGCTATAACATAGAAATAAGCTTCCCTTTCAGCTCTTCTGGGAAGGCTTTCCATAAGGTTTAGGAGTGTGTTTTTGGGAATTTTTTGACCATTCCTCTAGAAGCACATTTGTGAGGTCAGGCACTGATGTTGGACGAGAAGGCCTGGCTCGCAGTCTCCGCTCTAATTCATCCCAAAGGTGTTCTATGGGGTTGAGGTCAGGACTCCAGTCAAGTTCCTCCACAGCAAACTCACTCATCCATGTCTTTATGGACCTTCCTTTGTGCACTGGTGTGCAGTCATGTTGGAACAGGAAGGGGTTATCCCCAAACTGTTCCCACGAAGTTGGGAGCATGAAATAGTCCAAAATGTCTTGGTTTGCTGAAGCATTAAAATTTCCTCTCACTGGAACTAAGGGGCCGAGCCCAACCCCTGAAAAACAACACCTGAATTCAAATATTTTGGAAGAGTGTCCAAAACCTTTTGGTAATATACTGTAAGAGATGGCACCAGGATGAATGTCTCTGGGCGATGGGCAATCTAAGGAAATCTTGTTATTAAAGTGGATCTTAGTTGGATATGTAGCACCTTCCTGATCATGCACACCTCTTCATGCCAGCGTTCAGCATGACCAGTAGTTCCACTTGTCGACTCAGCCGTCAGCTCTCGATCCACTATACTTGCAAGATAGCCAACTATATACCTTATATTTACATTTACATTTCTGGCATTCAGCAGATGCCCTTATCCAGAGCGACTTACAATTTCACATTTTGTGCAACTGACCAATAGAGGGGTAAGGGGCTTGCTCAGTGGCCCAGCAATGGCAGCTTGGTGGACTTGGTGGGATTCTAACTCAGAACCTTCTGATCAGTAGACCAACACCGTAACCACTACCACATTCATGGTATATGAATTACCATGAGCTAGCTAAAGAAAAGAAATGGAACAAGGTACAGAAACACCCATAGCATGAAGTTAAGCTAGCTAGCAAGTAATTACGTGAATAACAAATAAAGATTTTTTCGATCACTATTTTTAATTTAACTGTTATCCCAGTGGCGGCGTTTTCACTCGAGTCAGTATGTTTTGCTCTCTTTCCACCACCGAAGACATCTCTCCTCATTAATGTTCACCTCCATCTTGCTGCAGTCTTTCTTATTAAAGTAATTACCTGTACCTTGTTTGCTTTAGTAATAAAAGTAGCAGCTAATTGCTCAAATCAATATTAGGTGTTCTCAGGATCACTCAGTTCATTAGTGACCCAATCTGCCATTGCCATGGTTTCTGTGCGGAGGACCGGACTTCCTGGGCTAAGTGCCAGAGAATGAACTTTAATTAAGCTGTTTTAAAGCCAAGGTATCTTTTTTGAGGTGAGAGGAAACACAATTGACTCTAAAACACAGCTAATTTGATCCATTATACGAAGATGACAGCTAGCACCATCGCTACAACTTCCTCTCTTTTTAATAGCTGTTTAGATGTCAAGCTTTTGCTCCTCTGTGTTCCTTTTTTCAGGGGGAAAAAAACCTAATGAGGTATTTTATTTATTTATTTATTTTTTACAATGACCTTCAGATCTGCCAGGAAGATGCTAGCATCATATATACAGTATTCATCTCTGACTGGATTAGCGACCAGCTTTGACTTCCTGTTTTGCTAGAGTTAGGGTTAGCTAATCTACAGGTAACATCGAGTTAGCTTCGAGTTCAAGACATCCTATGAAGTCATGGAAAAAGGGATAAACCCGACGCAAAGACATTAGAAGGAGCTCGTCTGGGTGTATGAGATATTAAATCATCCAGTGTGCTCTGGTGATATTTTCCCATGACCGTTTCCACACATTGTGTCATGCAGTGATCGCAGTCCAAAGACAACTCCTCGTCCAGCCGTGTGGGTTTGAGGAAATCTGGAATCACTTTAGAGTAAATATGAATTCTTGGATGCTCTTCGCTATCGTTAGCATGTGGCTTACATCATTAAATCAAGGGTCAAGCCATTTTACAAAATGTTTTACTTTAACCTCAGCTTCCTCTCAGGGTTAACCCACCAGTGCTCGTTGCTTTGATCAGTTCGGGTCAGACCCTGACCAGACGTGAGCCATTTTAGAGATCACAGACAGAGGAACGGAATAACGACACGCTTGCTTAGTAAATTCAGGCAGAAGAAATGAAAAACTTTTTTAAAACGTCAATCACAGACACAAATTTAAAGGCGACTTTAAAGGTGTTTTATTTGTGTCTTTATAAGTGCAAAATAGTACACAGATCACACACACACACACACACACACACATATATATACATTCCCTATAATATATATATATATACATTCCCTCATTTAAAAACTGCATGATGTGTTTACTTGTGTTATCTTTGACTAATATTTAAATGTGTTTGATTATCTGAAACATTAAAGTGTGACAAACATGCAAAAATATAAGAAATCAGGAAGGGGGCCAACACTTTTTCACACCACTGTATACATACCCTATAAAAACACACACATATACACACACAGGGGGCACGGTGGCTTGGTGGTTAGCACGTTTGCCTCACACCTCCAGGGTTGGTGGTTCGATTCCCGCCTCCGCCGTGCGTGTGGAGTTTGCATGTTCTCCCCGTGCCTTGTGGGTTTCCTCTGGGTACTCCGGTTTCCTCCCCCGGTCCAAAGACATGCATTGAAGGTTGATTGGCATCTCTAAATTGTCCGTAGTGTGTGACTGCGTGAGTGAATGAGAGTGTGTGTGTGGCCTGTGATGGGTTGGCACTCCGTCCAGGGTGTATCCTGCCTTGATGCCCTATGACGCCTGAGATAGGCACAGGCTCCCCGTGACCTGAGATAAGCGGTAGACAATGAATGAATGAATATAGACACACATACATACCCTATAAACACACACACAGACCCTACATATGCCCACATGTATCTGTCCCTATAAACACACACATGTGTCTTTGATAAAGGGGTTTGTGTTGACCTGGCAACCTTCAGTCACTTCAGCTCTTATTAGACCTTTAGAATGTTGAGGGGAAAACATTACATCATGTTTATTCAATGTTTTTAGCCTCTTCTTCATTGGTATTCAGATGAATGGAAGGGATTAGCATCAGATCAGCAGAGTCGTGAGCGAGCAGCGGAGTCATCTAAGCTGAAGTGAAGAGGAAATGACGCATTCTGACCCAGGAGCTACGAGGTTAGAAATAGAGTGTGTTTGTTTATGATTTTTAACACTGACATCTTCCAGAAGACGAAGAGTACCAGACGGCGTCTGTTCACACCGTGCTGTCATATCCCATCTCAGTCAAGCTCCATCTGCTGTCACAGAGCCGAATAAGAAACATGGCTAAAGGCTTCGTTATTATTGGCTGCGATGAAAGCCGGGACAAGAGATGGCGGCATTCCACACATACCACTGTACGGTTGAAGTGCAAGTCATAATGCAGATCCCACACACACACACACACACACAAAGAGAGGTCCTGTGGTTATTATAGATGATGACTCACTCAGTGAATCATTTGGCTAAATGAATACTTTACACCCATCCCAGTGATTCAGGTGGGGTTATAACCAGTTGTAGAGTATGAGCTATGTCTTTACAACCTTTAATAAACCCATTGTTTAAGTAGCTTAATACCTTTATGAAGTCATCGTCGTTTTTATATCATCTATCTTGACAAGAAATGGGTAAAGGATGAATTCTGGTACTTATGGTCTTTTATTTATTTAGAAATAGAAGAAATGAGGCCTTTATTATCGCCACACATACACCAATCAGCCATAACATTATGACCACCTGCCTAATATTGTGTTGGTCCCCCTTTTGCAGCCAAAACAGCCCTGACCTGTCCAGGCATGGACTCCACTAGATCTAGACATGAAGGTGTGCTGTGATATCTGGCTCCAAGATATTAGCAGCAGATCCTCCCTGGGCCCCACCTCACAACTTACAGGACTTAAAGGATACTTTTGATAGATACTGACCACTGCAGACCGGGAACACCCCACAAGAGCTGCAGTTCTGGAGATGTTCTGATCCAGTGGTCTAGCCATCACAATTCGGCCCTTTGTTAAACTCGCTCTAATCCTTACGCTTGTCCATTTTTCCTACTTCTAACACATCAACTTTGAGGACAAAATGTTCACTTGCTGCCTAATAAACTATATTGCCAAAAGTTTTGGGACACCCCTCCAGATCATTGAATTCAGGTGTTGTCATTCAGGGGTTGGGCTCGGCCCCTTAGTTCCAGTGAAAGGAACTCTTAATGCTTCAACAAACCAAAACATTTTGGACAATTTCATGCTCCCAACTTTGTGGGAACAGTTTGGGGATGACCCCTTCCTGTTCCAACATGACTGCACACCAGTGCACAAAGCAAGGTCCATAAAGACATGAGCGAGTTTGGTGTGGAGGAACTTGACTGGCCTGCACAGAGTCCTGACCTCAACACCTTTGGGATGAATCAGTGCCTGCCTTCACAAATGTGCTTCTAGAGGAACGGTCAAAAATTCCCATAAACACACTCCTAAACCTTGTGGAAAGCCTTCCCAGAAGAGTTGGAGCTGTTCTAGCTGTAAAGGGTGGGACAACTCCATATTACATTCATGTGCATGTAAAGGCAGATGTCCCAAAATGTTTGCCAATATAGTGTATGTCCCACCCACTAACAGTTGCCATGATGCAGAGATAATCAGTGTTATTCACTTCACCTGGCAGTGCAGAGAATGTTATGGATGATCGGTGTACGTTACAGCACACATGAAATTCTTTTCGTCACATATCCCAGTTGAGGAAGTTGGGGTCAGAGCACGGGGCAGCTATGATCCAGCGGTCCTGGAGCAGGGAGGGTTAAGGGCCTTGCTCAATTGCCCAGCTTGGTGGTGCTCGGGCTTGACCAAGACACCACATTATCCAAGTGATATCTTCATCAGATGCTGACGTTCACCATGTTAGCTTGTGAGGTTCGAGACAGGCTAAATGACTACAGACAACAAAAGTCTCTGGAGAAACTTCTGTTGTATTCTAAAACATCCACATCATCTCAGGTGTGTTAGAGCAGGTACAACAGGACAGCTTCTCCACCAGGAGTCACGTGGGACGTGTGAATGAAGAAGAAGTAGCTTGCTTGATAAAACACATGCTATGTGTACATTCTGTCATATCTGTTTCTGCTAACTGCCCCTAAAATACACACTTCCTCCTAGAAACAGGAAGAGCCTGTGAGATACAGTTGGCTAGAGTTCCCAGCACATGTTAGTCCACCTTTGTTTGACTTACACCTTCGAAGTCCAAGATAGAAACGATTTCCATTTTTAGGCAAAGCCAAAGCATTGTGTTCGGAAGAAACGTTGAGCATGATTAATAAGCACAATAAAAATAACTTGGCTTTTATCTGGTATATAAAGGTTTATCAGGGTGAATCTGTCTTCCTTTGTGGTGTGTGTGTGTGTGTGTGTGAGTGTGTGTGTGTGTGTGTGTGTGTGTGGGTGAGTGTGTGTGTGTGTGTGTGTGTGGGTGAGTGTGTGTGTGTGTGTGTGTGTGGTCTCGTTGATGCCACATTCCCCCTGCCGTGAGCAGCTTATTTCCCAGCAGGCGAGAGATAAAACAATCCTCACACACACCTGATGCGACGTGGCCCGGCTTTGACCTTTCTGGTTAAACGGTGAAATGAGGCTCATCGTTCACCTGCAATCCACGTGGCCCATAATGGAGGAAAGAAGAAGAAGAAGAAGGAGAAGGAGAAGAAGGAGAAGAAGAAGGGAAGTGAAGGAATTGTTTGCTAGTTCGTTGATTGATGAAAGAGGCAACTGTAAAGCTCCACGTGACTTAAAAACCAACTGTAACTTTATACTGAGGGATAAAAAAAATTGTAAATATTTTTTAAAAATAGATTTTCATATACTGAGTAATCAGTATTTCAGTTTTCTCTGTAAATCAGTTTACTTTGAAGCGTACAGGAATAGGATTTCATTAATAATAAATTATTAGTAAAATTATCGTTTTACTAAAAACAAATAAAAAAAATATATAAAAAAAATTATTTCAGTTAAAAAAAATTTAAAAAAAAAAAAAAAAAAAAAAAAAAAGCACTAATGTGTGATGTGCCCGGGAAAACACAGCAAAAATGATTTGTAATCATATAGACAAAAAAATGCACTATTTTCTGAAAAGAGAACTAAATCTCTCTTTTTCACAACCAGAAAATTTTTTTTTTAATTCAGGACTTCAGGTTTTCTCAGCCCGCTTTCGATATTTCGCTCAGCTGTGTCGTGGATTCTGAGGTTAAACGTCGTGACTCCTGACCTAAACGTCGTACGAGTCCGGATGAATGAGTCGTTACTATGGAAACGGTACCTTATTAGATAAATAGAAAACGAATCAACAACCTGCTGACCAATCAGATCAGAGAACTCAACAACAATCTAAATATAAGGACTGGATAGATAGACAGATAGATAGACAGACAGACAGACAGACAGACAGACAGATAGATAGATAGATAGATAGATAGATAGATAGATAGATAGATAGTCAGGCAGACAGATAGGAAGACAGACAGACAGACAGACAGACAGATAGATAGATAGATAGATAGACTGACAGATAGACAAACAGACAGACAGACAGACATACAGACAGACAGATAGATAGACAGACAGACATATAGACAGTTGGATAGACAGACAGACAGATAGATAGATAGATAGATAGATAGATAGATAGATAGATAGATAGATAGATAGACAGACAGACAGACAGACAGGCAGACAGACAGCCAGGCAGGCAGGCAGGCAGACAGACAGACAGACAGACAGACAGACAGGCAGACAGACAGACAGCCAGATAGATAGACAGACAGACAGTAAAAGATGGTGAAATTTCATTTGCAAGATGTAATGTTCCTAAATTAACCTGAAACTAGTTTTTTCACTCCTTTGATTCAGGATCCAGGCATACAGAGCGTTTCATAGCTGTTCATTTCATGAGGGACATCCTAACGGGTGTTGTTTAATGGTTCTAGTCAGGTAGTTATGGCGGCTCCATTAACTCTCTGCTATGCGAAGCAGTTTTCAAACGCTCGCACATCTGGCCAGTTTACACGTGTTCCGGGAGCTGGAGTGGAATGGCCACTGTGAGGCTCTCAGCGCCGTCGTAAAACCGATCGCATGTGCCAAGTCCTGATAATGTAAAACATTTATGTTCACGCTAAGGGTCTCCTGAATCATAATGCTAATGCTATATTCCGCCGCATATTGTGGGAAAAATGTAAAAGCTTGTAATGATAGATGGGTGATAAAGCAGAAGCTGGTGCCGACGTTCCCAACAGATGGTCGGAAAGAGTCGGAAATCTGCTCTTCTATAACACAAGGTCAACAGACTGATATTGTTGTAAGCACATTATGGTGTTTATAGTGATAGAAAAAGATCGGTCATTAAAGGGATACGGGATATCCATCTGGACGTTTGTGTTTTTTTTGTGGGTCGACTGGGATTTAATAATGCTTCAGTATAATTCCCATATGCCGGTGATGATCCAAAGCCAAGGTCTGGATCTGCTGAATGGTCAGAAGGTGTGAACTGCAGCAGCTGGGACAATGCTACAGCTGTTTATATTAATTTACACATGTACTTCGATAAACCCCATATATCTGCTGATATGTTAGCTCTGTGATGGACACTGTGGAGATCAGGGCTCTGTGCTGGACACTGTGGAGATCAGGGCTGGACACTGTGGAGATCAGGGCTCTGTGCTGGACACTGTGGAGATCAGGCTCTGTGCTGGACACTGTGGAGATCAGGCTCTGTGCTGGACACTGTGGAGATCAGGGCTGGACACTGTGGAGATCAGGGCTGGACACTGTGGAGGTCAGGGCTCTGTGCTGGACACTGTGGAGATCAGGCTCTGTGCTGGACACTGTGGAGATCAGGCTCTGTGCTGGACACTGTGGAGATCAGGGCTGGACACTGTGGAGATCAGGCTCTGTGCTGGACACTGTGGAGATCAGGGCTGGACACTGTGGAGATCAGGCTCTGTGCTGGACACTGTGGAGGTCAGGGCTCTGTGCTGGACACTGGAGATCAGGGCTCTGTGCTGGACACTATAGAGGTCATGACATCCTATACATTTCTATACAATTCCTTGTTTTAACAGTTTGAGGAAGCCCCATATATGCATCTGATGGTCAGGGGTGCAAATACTTTTGGTCATATAGTTTATATATGCTGCTACTTTGCCCCTATGGATGAGTTTCTAGAAGATTCTGGAATTTGTTAAAGTATTTTTTTTTAAAACGAGATTTTAGTAAATAAAATACATTCCCTCCATTTATCTGAATGTTATCTGTACTTTGCAATAATTGTTTTAACAAAGTTTATTAAACAGAATGTCATCATTTGCGTTGTGTGTGTGTGTGTGTGTGTGTGTGTGTGTGTGTGTGTGAGAGAGATTTGATTTACTCGCCCCACCTGTGAGGTAGGACACTTCAGGGAAAAATCTCTATGTATATAAGTACATAAAAAAACAAAACAAACAAAAAAAAAACAACAACAACAACAACAAAATATATATAAATATAATATATATGTATTTGTTTTTCACTTTTGTTTAGCGTCACAATGACAAAAAGTAAACAAACGGCGCAGCTTTTAAAGCGATACTATGCTAATGTGCTGCTACGTGTAACAGCCACTTCCTTTATTTTCCTTCCCTGCACTTCCGGTTTCACTGGCGCGCGCGAGAGAGAGCGATAGAGTGAAGTGCGGCGAATTGTTTACTTTTCTTTTCCCCCGCCTGTGTATTGAACTAGACTGCGACTTTTTTTTTTTGTGGACAGGTGCGAATCTATTTCGGGAAGAATTTCAGGGGGAAAAAAGCGGATGCGAGAGTTTTGCGGCCACACCTGAAGTTTCCCCATGACACCTGTCGCTGGTGTTTGTGTTCAGCCGCGAGCGCAAAGTAACACCAACCAGGTGGACGGCATCCGTGTTGGAGCTGTTGTACGTGATAGATTAGTTAATTAATCCCTTTTAGATTTTATTCTATTTTTATTCTAGTATAGTTTTACCGTGAGAATGAAAGTGACGGTGAACTTTGGGAGTACTGGAGTCGTGGTGCCGTGTAAAGACGACTGGATTGTTCGGGACCTGATGGACCAAGCTACTCAGCGGTACAAAAAAATAGTCGAACAGGTAAATATCCACAAATATTTGAAACATTTTTCGGGTTGAATTGTATTCAACTAATGAGTATAAACTAGGGATTTGGGCTCAACAATGCGACGCTCTTTATGTTGTAAAGTACACCTGTTGCACCTGCGTGAGTGGGTGGGGCTTAAGCAGGCGGTCACGTGACACCGGGATGTCAACAAGCGCCTGTGTATCTACAGAAACAGCATAAATAATTCATATCGTGACATCTAGTTTATTTCATATGCTGAGATGCTGCATTTATTATTAATATTTTTAATTCTTTTTATTTTTTTAAAATTTTTTTCCAGACCTCGCTCACATTTGTTAACTTAAATAATCTCATTTTATTTTTATTAAATTGATTTATTAAACACATTTCATTTCTTTAAGGTTCAAAAGTGTATTTCAGAACTTAATTCCTGGTATTTATCACATTTTATTTATTTATTTGCGTATTTATATCTTTTTTTACAGGGTATTTATTATTATTTGTTAGAAATATTTTGAATTCTTTCCAGATTTCTCTCACATTTCTTTGCTGTATCATATACTCAATTAATCATATTTGTTTTTTATTAAATTGATTTATTTTATTTTTATTTGAACTAAATAGCTTTAAGGTTTAAAAATGTATTTTAGAATTTAAATCCTGGTATTTATCACTTATTTTGGGTTTCTTTCTTTCTTTCTTTCTTTCTTTCTTTCTTTCTTTTTCCTGACATTTCTTTCTTTCTTTCTTTCTTTCTTTCTTTCTTTCTTTCTTTCTTTCTTTCTTTCTTTTTCCTGATATTCTTTCTTTCTTTCTTTCTTCTTTCTTTCTTTCTTTCTTTCTTTCTTTCTTTCTTTCTTTCTTTCTTTCTTTTCCCTGACATTTCTTTCTTTCTTTCTTTCTTTCTTTCTTTCTTTCTTTCTTTCTTTCTTTCTTTCTTTCTTTCTTTCTTTCTTTTTCCTGACATTTCTTTCTTTCTTTCTTTCTTTCTTTCTTTCTTTCTTTCTTTCTTTCTTTCTTTCTTTCTTTTTTCTTTCTTTTTCCTGCTTTCTTTCTTTCTTTCTTTCTTTCTTTCTTTCTTTCTTTCTTTCTTTCTTTCTTTCTTTCTTTCTTTTTTCTGACCTTTCTTTCTTTCTTTCTTTCTTTCTTTCTTTCTTTCTTTTTCCTGACATTTCTTTCTTTCTTTCTTTCTTTCTTTCTTTCTTTCTTTCTTTCTTTCTTTCTTTCTTTCTTTCTTTCTTTTTCCTGACATTTCTTTCTTTCCTTCCTTCCTTCCTTCCTTCCTTCCTTCCTTCCTTCCTTAGACTTCCTTCCTTCCTTCCTTCCTTCCTTCCAGACTTCCTTCCTTCCAGACTTCCTTCCTTCCAGACTTCCTTCCTTCCTTCCAGACTTCCTTCCTTCCAGACTTCCTTCCTTCCAGACTTCCTTCCTTCCTTCCTTCCAGCCTTCCTTCCTTCCTTCCAGACTTCCTTCCTTCCTTCCAGACTTCCTTCCTTCCAGACTTCCTTCCTTCCAGACTTCCTTCCTTCCTTCCAGACTTCCTTCCTTCCTTCCAGACCTTCCTTCCTTCCTTCCTTCCTTCCTTCCTTCCTTCCTTCCTTCCTTCCTTCCTTCCAGACTTCCTTCCTTCCTTCCTTCCAGACTTCCTTCCTTCCTTCCAGACTTCCTTCCTTCCTTCCTTCCAGACTTCCTTCCAGACTTCCTTCCAGACTTCCTTCCAGACTTCCTTCCAGACTTCCTTCCAGACTTCCTTCCTTCCAGACTTCCTTCCTTCCTTCCAGACTTCCTTCCTTCCTTCCAGACTTCCTTCCTTCCTTCCAGACTTCCTTCCTTCCTTCCAGACTTCCTTCCTTCCAGACTTCCTTCCTTCCTTCCAGACTTCCTTCCTTCCAGACTTCCTTCCTTCCAGACTTCCAGACTTCCTTCCTTCCAGACTTCCTTCCTTCCAGACTTCCTTCCTTCCAGACTTCCTTCCAGACTTCCAGACTTCCTTCCTTCCTTCCTTCCAGACTTCCTTCCAGACTTCCTTCCAGACTTCTCTCGCATTTCTTTGCTGTATCATTGCAAACTCAAATAATTGTATTTCTTTTTTAATTAAATAGATTTATTAAATACATTTCCTTTTTTATTTTTGAACTGAATAGCTTTAAGGTTTAAAAAAGTATTTTAGAATTTAAATCCATTTATTTATTTATTTATTTAGTTAGTTAGTTAGTTACAGTATTTATTATTTATATTTTTAGAAATATTTTTAATTCTTTCCAGACTACTCACATTTCTGTGCTGTATCATTGCTAACTCAATCATATTATTTTTTTCTTTTAGAATTTTTTTTAATTTACTAAATACATTTAATTTTTTATTAAGTCACTTAATAATTATATTTATTATTTTAAATGAATAGCTTTTAGGTTAAAAAGTATATTTTAGAATTTATATTCTTGTATTTATCACTTATTTGATTGATCTCATTAATTGTGTGTATTTTTCTTTTAAATATTTATTTATTTATTTTTTGTTCCAGGCTACTTTTGAATTCTTTTCTCCACTCTTTTCACTTTTGCATTCAGCTCACATTTTGCTGCCGTATCATCATTTGCCCGCATCATCGTTCTGCCATCACTTCATGGCACTGAACACCAGCCTCAGAGAATCATGATTGCGTGTGTGAGTGTGTGTGTGTGTGTGTATGTGTGTGTGTGCATGACAGAGAGAGATAAATGCGGCCGTGCCATTAATCGCCCCCCTATCTCCGGACCCAGACCTGCAACCTGGGTTTGATTAGTTTGGCCTGGATGGCAGGCTTTGTTCAGCGAGCATTTTCGTATGCCTGAGTGACAGCTGTAATGTAATGCAGTTTAAGCCCCGTGTTGCCCAACACACCTGGCAGGACGGCCTCGCTCGGGTTGTGCCAGGTGCGCCGGGCAGCACGGGGCGTAAACTGCATTACATTACCCTGTGTGGTGACCCACAAATCCTCATAAACGATTAAAAAAAATACAAAACCGAGTAGAATTATATCCAAATCAGCAATAATTACATGCACTGTGGTGGAAAAATTCAGGGTTGACCTATTTTCATTACCAAAGCTCCAGTAAACATTTAAAATGGTCTGAAAAAAGATCCTGAAATGAGGTACTGGAAAGCTGCTAGGTCTGTCAGATATTTACAAGATCATGAATTTAAAGAGACTAAATCTGAAAATCTGTCATAAAAGGTCCTGGTCACTTCAGTGAGACCTCAGTGCATATGTGGGCAAAGCAAGCGGGAAAAAAGCTAAATCATTAATTCCTGGAGATTTCTCAAAATTCTGAACATTTGGCTCGAAACCACGTGTAGAACAGAAAGCAGTGTTAGTGGACCCTGACCTTCAGACTGCAGGTCAGCTTGCAGCTGAAATCTCTGCTTAAGGAAGTCAGAATGAAAGAGTTCAAAAAGTTCAACAAATTCAAAACTTGAAAATAAATGTGTGATAAGAAAAACACTGGTATTATTATTATTATTATTATTATTATTATTATTATTATTATTATTATTATTATTATTATTATTATTGTAGTACTATTTCCACATTGTCACTTCCAAATATTTCCATATATTTCTTTATATATAATTTTTTTTTATATTTCTATTTTTTTTTCTTATTTTAATGTTAATTCCAGCTTTTGATTCAGTATTAGAAGCACTAATAATATTATTAGTTGCTGTGATAATAGTAGTTCATGCATAAATATAAATAAATACATAGTAGTAGACATAATAATAATAATAATAATAATAATAATAATAGCAGTAATGTTAATAGTAACAGTAGTGGTAGCAGTGATATCTCAGTAGCTGTAATGTTTATAATAATAATAACAATAGAAATCATGGTGGTAGCAGTAAAATTAATAACTGTAGCAGTAACATTAGTAACTGTAGCAGTAACATTAGTAACTGTAGCAGTAACATTAGTAACTGTAGCAGTAGTATTGGTAACTGTAGCAGTAGTATTAATAACCGTAGCAGTAACATTAGTAACTGTAGCAGTAACATTAGTAACTGTAGCAGTAACATTAGTAACTGTAGCAGTAACATTAGTAACTGTAGCAATAGTATTAATAACTGTAGCAGTAACATTAGTAACTGTAGCAGTAACATTAGTAACTGTAGCAGTAATATTGGTAACTGTAGCAGTAGTATTAATAACCGTAGCAGTAACATTAGTAACTGTAGCAGTAACATTAGTAACTGTAGCAGTAACATTAGTAACTGTAGCAGTAACATTAGTAACTGTAGCAGTAGTATTGGTAACTGTAGCAGTAGTATTAATAACCGTAGCAGTAACATTAGTAACTGTAGCAGTAGTATTAGTAACTGTAGCAGTAGTATTAGTAACTGTAGCAGTAGTATTGGTAACTGTAGCAGTAGCATTAATAACTGTAGCAGTAACATTAGTAACTGTAGCAATAGTATTAGTAACCTCTAATGGCAATATTAATACCCGTAGTGGTAATATTAACCGTAGTGGCAATATTAATAACTGTAGCGGTAATATTGGTAACCATATCTGTAATATTAATAACTGTAGCAGTAATAATAATAACTAGCAGTAACATTAATAACTGTAGCAGAAATATTAATAACCGTAATGGTGATATTATTAACTGTAGCAGTAATATTAATAACCGTAGGAGTAATATTAATAACCATAGCAGAAATATTAATAACTGTAGCAGTAATAATAATGACTAGCAGTAACAATAATAACTTTAGCAGTAACATTAATAACTGTAGCAGTAATAATAATAACTAGCAGTAACATTAATAACTGTAGCAGTAATAATAATAACTAGCAGTAACATTAATAACTGTAGCAGTAATAATAATAACTAGCAGTAACATTAATAACTGTAGCAGTAATAATAATAACTAGCAGTAACATTAATAACTGTAGCAGTAATAATAATAACCCTAACAGTAGTAGTAGTAGTTTCCCGTTTGTTATTTTTATTTCTAGGCTAATATTATTTATTATTATACACACTGCACATCATAGTTTTTTTTTTTGCACGTTGTTGCCAAGTGTCTCATGTATTGTTACATGAACATAAATTTTTATTTTTTTAATTAATTAATTTATTTATTTTTTGCACATTTGAGTTTCTCATATTTTGTTACAGTGGAAATGCTTTATGACTGCTCTGGTTTCTGTATAAAGAGTCTCGTCGACGGGTGTTTAGCTGTAGGTTCTTAGAATAAAATAAAGCCATTTCTGTCATTCTACTACACATTTATCTTTTAATCATAGACAATTGTTAGTGAGACCTTTCAATTTAAAAGTATTTCAAATGAAGCCGTTAAGTTAAATCTAGCTTGTTACGTCAATCACACAGATGTACAGCATAAATTAACATCATCTGTTGATTTGTTTCTAACTAAAAGTAAGATATCTTTGCATTTCAACAAAAAATTGGTTTTATTTTCATTCGAACCTTGCCTTTCTTTAATCAAAGTTAGTTAAGGAGCAAAAACTGAAATCTTTAAATCACAATTTCCAATCTTTTTAAGGTTGAATTAGTTTCATGGTAAGTAGTAAAGGCTTAGTGTTGTGCTTTGAAGCCGGCATTTTCGTATTAGAGCCAGGTTTTCCTCTTCAGTTATATGTTTTGAATCCCAGACTTGTGTCAGATCTCTCAGAACCTCACTGAAGGTCGTCAGGTGATTCATGGAGATAGAGAAGCACATTTATTAGTGGAACTGGACTGTATAGAACACAGAGGTTTTTAATGAGACCACAACTCCAGCACTGTGATCACTGAATATAACCAAGTGTTTCCAATTACCGCTTTTCTTTTCTTTTTTTTTTTTTTTAATTCCAACACCTTTTTTTTCCCCTCCTGGTGTCTAATGTCACACTAATTTCGCTGCTGTTTAATGAAGTGTTTGGAGGATTAAAGCATGAAAAAGCAGCGCCTTGAGAAATTCCTCGCTAATCATCCTCACTTCCATTCTCACGCTCGTCTCCGTTTCCCTCCAGAGGAAGTGATGACTTAAGTAATGCTTAACGTTTTTTTTTTTTTTTTTTGACATTTCTGATTTCAAGGTTTGTCCTGAATTCTTAAAAACTTAAAAATTTCCTGTGTAATCCATTAACGCTAATCACTGAAAGGCCATTTTTATCAGGATTATTTAACAACAGGAAGTCAGCCTCAGCGGGATGTGAGCCTCCGTATTCGGTTTTAATCAGAACGTTTTATTAGCAATGTTGAGTGAGGTTCTGGAAATGAGTGAAATTATCATTACCACACTTCCAGTCTAATCAACTTTTACACAAAATGTCTGGATGTGCAGCTCGACAAATCTAAAGTCACTTATTAAATACAGCTGTGTTTACTCACTAACTACAACCGTGCTAATGCGCTAATAACATAGCTTGCTAAATGCAGCATTAGTAAGCTATCTTAAGTACATTTTTATTCAGTAACATACTAACTTCTAGCTACAAAATCACAACTTTATCGACATATAAACTGTTAACTTAGTAAGTCATCATTACACTGAATGGAATTCACTAACATTCTACTATAAATAATTAAATACGCCTTTAATCACCAACAACATAATCACCAGGATTTACTAAATATAACTTCAACTTGCTAAACACACCACCTCAATCCTTAACTTATTAAATACATAAATATTAACTAACATACTAACTAAAACATGCTAGACTTTTTTAGAATTATACTAACTAATTTGCTATATTGCTAGTTACTTATCATCAGACTAGTTAAAGTCTTTGAAATACAAATTCAGAGCATGTAAATGTTAACATTATGAATTTTTATGTAAATAACACACTTACTCTAACTTACTAAATTTACTCACTGCTACAGCTTTGGAAATATGTTAAAACTACAATTTAACTAGATTTAACTTTACTAAATAACAAACTAGCTAAACTTTTATTAAATAAAATCTTATTGAAATCTTGACCTTTCAGGTTTCACTTACTGCTGAAGAAGATACTAAACTGTTAAAAACATCATTACTCATTAACTACAACTTACTACATGCTACTTAACTTTACTAACAAAGTAACCTTTAACTCATTATCTAGTTAAGTTTTTTTGTATGTGGCTGCATACAAAACTAACATATTGCTTTGGTTTTAGTTAATGATATCTAAAATTCCAAATTAAATACAACTTTACTTAATTATAAAGTAAATAGTTTACTACATCCAACGATTTCTCTAAAACTGTCATTTACTAACTCAACTTTAACAACTGTACCTTACTATAAATATATTTCATGCTTTTTCACATTAACACCAACCTTAAATATATGATTTTAACATTTTTAAAAACATTATTACAAATCATCAACTTATTAAATGATTCTTTACTCAACAACATACTGATGAGAACTTACATTTCTAAAATAATAATTTCACTTACATTTCTAAATTTAAACTGTTAAAAACCTTACTCACTAACTACAATTTATCTTTACTCAGTAACCTACTACATAAAAAATTGAAATCTAGCTTTAGTTTTACATTTTTTAGCTAGAACCTAAGTTCATATAATGTTAAATCTCGTTCTAATGCTAACTACTGCTAATCAGGATGCTAACAAATATGTCACAGTTCCACACACGGCACTTTGTGTATGGATCAGAATCAACCTCACACAACTGTGAGGTTTTTCTTATTACACAACAGATGGAGAAGTAATTACAACTTTTATTACACAAGATCAGGGGTGTGGCCAGATCCCTGAACCTTTTGAGCCAATCAGAATTTGTTTCAAAACATTATCTTTTATCCTGGAGGAATGAAATGAAGTGGTTCTACGAGTCGGACTTGTTTTCGACATTTCTGGCTTTCGAACCGTGACACTATTCCGCACTGCGTTGTTTTTCTGCAGTCCGCATTCCTTTTGCTCACGTTCTAAGATCGTTAGTCAAACATTCCCTTGGCCTTGTGTTTGACCGCAGAGGACGACCCAGCGCTAGAGAACGACTATCTGTTTGCATAGCTCTTACTGCACTGCTGTAGTGTGTAGCCTCAGGTGAAGCAACATTTGCATTCGCACTCTACATTAGCATGAAGATCAGTGAGGTGATGATGGGAGAGATTTCTGATCTACACACAGGTGCTACGTTGCGTTTATGGGTGAATCTAGCAGTAGCAATTCGGACCGCAGAGTAAAAATACACTTGTGAGCAAAACAAGATGGTGGAATTCTAGCAGTGTGAGACTTCTCATAGTTTGAGCTCTGCTATGATCTAAAATTCCTCCAATCGGAAGATGGCAAACTAGCAGCATAGCCAAAAATATGCTAGTAAAACTTGCTAAACTGAAAAACCTCACCAGATTACATTCATGCGAACAATTTTTCTGCGCTAGTTATTTTCCAGATGATGTTGGTCGATGCAGTAAACTACACAAACTAAACTTCCTCAAATAATAAACATTTCTTTCATTAAAGGATCTTCATCAAAGCAGCAGTAAGCTTTAGCTTGACCACTCAGGCTTCTTAGGCATCACCTAAAAATCTAAGCTTGGGGATCTGGCGAGAACGAGTTATCAGATGATGTCACAGTAATAACAAGAATGGCGCTCAGGGCAAGGCTAGCTATAAGACTGTGTTTTCATTACACAAACGATTGAAATACAATCTGCTCTTCCCTTTTAAATATTTCTGTTACACAGTAGCAAAGATGTAACTTCCTGGTTGATTTAGGAAATAAAAGCATCCGTCTTTCTCCTGTAACATCTGGCCAGCTGGTGTGGATTTTTAAACCTCTGTGTGCTCGTCCAGCATTAATGCCTTTTCAGTACGTTCTGTCTCTGAACAGGAAAAACACGCCCTTCATCAAAGCAAACCTTTTTTGTCTTTCTATTGTTTTCACGTTCTGTAATAGTTTGTACATAGAGGAACATATAAAATCAGCTCCAGAAGTATTGGGACCGTTGGTGAAAAGAGTGTTGTTAAAATCTCAATCTTGTACTAATAAATCTACAAACTAACAAATACATTTAAACAGAATCTAGTTTTATTCTCTGATATTTTCTCCATTTTGTTTTTAACTTAAAAAACCCCACAAATCCAAACTCTTGGGTGCCACAATTTATGGAATGATGGTACCTAGAGTTACATCCATCACACACTGGGTATAGATGCATTAAAGAATAAAATAATGCTAGTAAATAATCTACCACAGTAATAAACACGCAGTCCTTCTCCCATAATGCACTGCAAGCTCTCCTTCTCCTCCTGCCAGCTACTGGAACAGGAACTTAAGACGCTTTGCTAACTCCAGCTATTGTTCCCCACAGGATGGGGAGGTTCTGGTGCGAACACATCATGTGGAGTATGCAGACGGGGGGATTCTCGACCCCGACGACATGCTCATGGACCTGCTTGAGGACAAAGACAAGGTAAGACAGACAGACAGGTGGACGTTATGTAGCTTTACTCCGCTCAGATTTTATTTGTGTGTCTGTGTGAAAGTGGGAGGAGTACTGAAGGCTGCCACTTCCTGTGCTTCTCAAAATACTTTATACCATATACTACCATAATATACCTCACTATACTATGCTGTTGAACACTGATGCTATACTATACCAAATTTACTATCTTTTTAAACACTGAACTTTATCATTTCTACACTACTCACTGTGCTGTAATATTTTGTACTATACTATACTGTACTCTACCATGCTACTGAATACTGAACTTGGAAATGTTACACTATATTATGCTACAACATACAACAACATACATACAACATACCACCAAATACTGAATTTCTAATACACTATACTGTGCTGTGCTATACTGTGCTATACTACACTATAATATACTCAATTCCACTACAGAATACTGAACTTGGAAATATCATATTTTAATATATTATACTTTCTTATACTATACTATACTATACTATACTATACTATACTGAAGCACCAAATTCTGAGCTTCTAATATACTATTCTATGCTGTGCTATACTGCATCATACTACACTACTACAATAATATACTCTACTTCACTACTGAATACTGAACTTTGAAATGCTGTACTTCTAATAAACTATACTATGCTGTGCTATACTACACTGTAATATACTCTACTCCAATACTGAACTTGGGGAAAAACTATAGTGTACTACAGTATACTATATTACATTATACCATACTAAACCACAAAATACTGAATTTCTAATACACTCTACTGCACTATACTACACTATAATATACTATACTCCACTACTGAATACTGAACGTGGAAATTCTATACTATATTATGTTACAACATTCTAAACCACCAAATACTGAATTTCTAATACACTATACTATGCTTTGTTATACTCCTCTATACTACACTATAATATACTCGATTCCACTACTGAATACTGAACTTGGAAATATTATACTTTAATATATTATACACACTTTATTTTATTATAATATACTAGACTATACTAAAGCACCAAATACTGAGCTTCTAATATATTATACTATGCTGTATGATATGCTGTATAATATGCACTATAATATACTTTACTTCAATACTGAGTACTGAACTTGGAAATACTATACTATACTATACTAAACTACAAAATACTAAATTTCTAACACACTACACTGCACTATGCTACACTATAGTATACTATACTCCACTACTGAATACTGATCTTGGAAATACTTCTCTTCTATGCAGTAATGTAGTATATAATATCATGCTATATACTAGTCTATAGTATGACTATACTGTACTGAAGTATAGTATAGTAATGTATGTGATATATTTTTGAAGACTGAATTACATCATACTATGCCAAACCACTCAATACAAGAATCAGTATTATACTATACTCCACTATACTATTCCCTTGATAAATGAACACTGAACTCCTGTTGTATGACACTGTAGTCCTGCACTATTTATTATTTATATTGTTCATTGTAGCATGTGTCATTCAAGTCCCTGCAAATTCAGTTACTATTGAAACGTTAACGCACAAGAGATTTCGGTCAGAGCTTCACCACTTTCGACCAATCAGAATGGAGAGTTTGATTTGCCACTGTTTGAATTTCGAAGCGTCGGAACGAAGGAGAAAAACACAAATCTTAGTTTTTGCTCATGATGATTTGCATTTTAAGGTTCAACAAGTACAGATCCGATAAGCCGGCTTCGGCGTCTTATCTAATTGTTTGCTCATTACCTACAGCAATGCTTATCTCTCACATACTAGCAGTTCCACACACACACACACACACACACACACACACACACACACACACACACAAAAGACACGAAACGGGCCACAGGAGAAACCTGTTTGATGACAGTCCAGGAAAGTGCGGTGTCTCTCGTGACGGTATGGAGACCTGCTCGGCTGGATCTTCCTGGCTAGTCAGGATTTTGCTAACAAACTGTTCATTGTAATGTGTATTAGGGATGAGAATTCCCAGTACAGCGTTTGAATGAACATATTGTTCCGGAAAAAGCCATCTTCGTGAACGGTCTCCTAGCTTAAGTTTATTCAGCTTGGAACCTGACAACTATTAGAAGGAAATGTGCATTTATTATCAATTTGTTGCTTGTTTATGTGATTGCCGGATTACTGCTATCCTATCGTTCCTGGAAATAAATTATTAACTCCCCCTTCCCCCCCACTTATATATTCATAGCCTTTAGCCTTCTTTTGCGAAAACACAATCTTATAAGAATGCTAATGGATTCTAATGCAATGCATTATTAAGATTTCTGGCACATTCGCATTTAGAATAATAGTGATCTTAGTCAGCAGGAGTGTGATGAAGCATCCAGAGACACGCGTACACCATTTAAGATGATGAATATCGAGCCTACGAAATGATCCTTCAAGGAAAATTTCATTCCAGCAGCAGCGGGTTGTGACCGTGGATTCTGGGGGGACGTTAATAATGACACGTGCTTTAAACAAAACAATGGCGAGCACACTTCAGGCTCGTGTCTCCTGACTCAAACTCGCACCTTCGTTCAGTGAGCTCTCGGCACTCCAGAAGCTAATCAAGCATGCTAATGGGCACTGCTACAAAGTCTGCCACTCTCGAGGTTGATGAGGGTGAAATGGCTGTGGCTCCACCCCCAAGCCCCCTTCCTCCCCCTCCTCTTGCCCCGGAGCTCAGCGGTGATTGACCTGATTGTGCACCCGGCTCATGAATATTCATCGAGACGTGATGGATGGTGTTAATGCGTGGCGGTGCTGTGGTGGACCGTAGGGGGTGAAAGGTCACGCTGTGAGCGGCTGACGGAGTGCTGCGCTTAGTTAATTAAACACTTCATACCTCCTCCTCCTCCTTTCCTTCTTTCTCTTCTCACTTTCATCTTTACCTTCGCTTTTTTTTTTCTCTGGGTTGGAAATGCAATATTAAACACTGTGTGTGTGTGTGTATATGTATATATATATATATATATATATATATATATATATAGAACTAACTCCATTATGAAACTGTGCTTATATTTAATTATAAAATGTGTTTAGCGATTCTGGTGCTAATTCTTTAGATTTGTCTGTAGCTTTATTTAGATGTTTCATTTTTTGCTTAGAGCTCCTTCTACATTTCTTTTCATTGCAGATTGTTATATTATTGAGAAATTCACCATAGAACTGGAGGAGATGGTGCAAACCTAAAGTCCTAGGATGCATCACAGCGCTAGTTAGCAATCCATGAAGCTGAAGTTTGAATGTCGTGAACAGATAAGAATGTTAGAAAGTTGGCCAGACTAAAAGAATAAAGCGGCGCCGCATCGTTTTTATTAAGGACCACACAGTATGGAGTGAGGGATAAATCTCACTGTGTTGCTGGCCGCTAGGTTGTTAGGTTACAAAACATTAATGAGAATTAAGAGCTAGCTGGCTAGAAGATGTGTGATTGCTAGCTACTTTATGAATTACTTCTGTAATTCACAATAATATTTTGCTTTGTGAGTCAGACACACGGATGTTATGGAAATGCATCAATCCCAGTTTACGTCATCATGCGTCCAGACAACAAAAGGTCAAAGTAATCAGTTTGCGTTAAAGATGAGAGGCGTGTGTATCATACAAGAAACCTGACATCAACACACATTGTACAGAGTGCCCAGGCTCTCCGAGGCTACGCCCCCTACAAGATCTGCTTATAATAAAGGTCAAAGCAATGAATTTGAACTCTGATGAGATGTGTAACGCGACAAGCATGGAATCATCGTGAAGATTAGCAAAGCGATTAACAGTTAGCGCATGCTAATCTGACGTAATTGCTCTAGATGTCTTCTGCCGTAATCACTCAGATGGAAGTAAAAAATTTACCACAAAGGGCAGAGCAAAGTGAAATTCTTCGTCTTAGAGGGTGTTTTTAAAATATGCACTTTCCTGTGGGCGGGGCTAAGATAACTAAAATTTTAAAATCCATTTTCCCCATTGTTTTCTGATAAACCCTACGTGGTTTGTCTGACCTTTGATGGTTGTGTTAGCGGTTGTTTCCGTGTCTATAGCTGATCCTCACTTTCTGTTCCATGGTTGTGTTCCTTTTATTTTGTCTTTCATATGTGTTTAGAAAGAAAAACACAACCCTGGTTTTACTAGTTCCTCTGAAAGCGTTTTTTTTCTGCCTGTAGATAACCTGAGAACGTTCTGACATCAGCACAGCTTTGAGTCTCCAGCCTTGAGTCTCCAAAACTTGTGTGGACAAAGTGAGAAACCTGACTGGAAAAAGTTGATTAAAGAATAATAAATAAAAGTTAACTGATCTCAACATTTTTTCTTTTAAGAAGAAAAAAATAATCAAAATTGTAAAATATCTGGATAGAAATCTAACTGTGATAAAACAAATAAAAAAAAAAAACATTTGACAAAAAAAGGAAACAAAAAATCAGAAAAGCTGACTGGTCTGGAAACATTCTGTTGAGATTTTAAGAAAAAAAAATTAAATATTTTGGAAGGAAACATTACTGTCATGAAACCAAAACAAAAAAAAAAAACAGAAGTAAAAAAACAACAATAAAATAAAATAAAATCAGTAACTGATGTAAAGAAAAAGAAAGTTGACTGATTTGTAAAATATTCTTACTATTGTTTAGGAAATTTTTTAAAGATTTTAGATAGAAATTTAACTGACGTGAAAAAAGATGAAAACAAAACAAAAGGTTTATTAATCTGGAAATGTTGGTTTATAAAACTTTAAGGGGAAAAAAGTAAAAATTTTAAAGATTGTCGATGTAAAACTGAGTTTCATGAAACCAGAAGAAAAATTCTAAAAGCAGACTGCTGTATAAAAATTCTCGTCATAGCTTTTAAGGAGTATAAGAGGAATAAAAGAAAAAATTCATCAGTTATAAAACAACTATCCACATTTTTTAAATCAGACCAAAATCATGTCTGATAAAGAAAGCAGTGAAATGAAGAAATCTAGTGAAAGTAAAATGGCTGCTGCTCACCTCTGCTAATTGACCAGCATTTAATTAGGCAGCTTTTATGCTAACGCTGGAGCTAATTGGTTAGCGCAGCTGAAGATTGCTCTTTAGATCAGCAGCTGATTCATTTCGTACCTTGGCTAAAAAGGTCTGATGGCTTTTCCGCCCTCTCTTGCGAATCTTGGTCAACTCGGTAATGTTTCATGCAGCAGAAACAATGCATTAGTGACGCTAATTACCGCTAATTTGAGAGCTCATTAAGGTCCAACAGAAATATTGTGCTTGCGCTTGGAAAAAAGCTAATGCGTAGTTGAGCTCATTCCAGACCTTCATCATTAAAGCCCACTAACAAATATGCGAGCTCCCGTGTGTCAGGTTTATGCTACATCAACTCTTTCCTAGTGCATGCTGATATGTGCGTTAACCTAGCAGCTATACAGGTCAAGAGCCAGCATTTAGCTCTGCTCATTTGGACCATTTATGAGTCCTGAATGGAAGCTGATTGCAGGCTGAAGAACTTTGCAAAGCGTTGTGGGGCTTCAGATTATCTAGTGTTCGAGACAAGAGACTATCAGATCTCATTTTAATACGAAAGGAAAATCAGTGCTAACTACCAGTCTTGAAAACAAAAGTTAATGTATTAGCATAACCTGCGACGAGTTAGTTAGGTAGATTGATACAGACTAAAACAAACTGACCAGTGTATGATCATTTAGCACTTTTGTTTGCACCCTCAAACACACATTGAGAGTTGTTCTGTGGTCAGTTTTGGCCATATTGTGGCTAATTTGTGGTTAAATCTGTGTACTGATCTATCTTGTTGTGTGTTCATGGAGTTTCTGGTGAGTTCTGTGGGTCATTCTAGGGGTAAATATAACAATTGGTCATTTTTATGGTTATTTTTTTTGCTAATTCTTTATTAATTCTTTGCTTAGCATTTGCGTAAATTTCTGGTTAATTTTGTATTCTATAGTGTTGAATGTCGAATAAATGTCCTGCTTAATTCTGTGCTTCATCTGTAACTAGACGTATCAGTTGTATCTTGTTAGCACAGTATCTTAAGAATGCGCGTCTAAATGTTTGTCAGATTCTTTTGGAATTATCATTAGATTACATTCTGGAATCGATCCAAACAGAGGCAAGGTCAAATTAAATAGTTTTTCTTCCCTTCAGGCTTCCTTCCTGTTTGTAGTAGAGTCTTTCTTGGTATTTCTTAATGGTGTCGAGATTTACTCATTGGTTCATTCTCTGAAATATGTGGGTAATTTTTTAGCTTGTCTGGTTATTTGTTGGGATTTTCATCTTTTTCTGAGGTAAATTTTAGTGTAATTCTGTGGTAAATTACTTGTACATTTACATTTCTGGCATTTGGCAGACGCTCTTATCCAGAGCGACGTACAAAAGTGCTTTAGTTCTCAGTCAATGAATACATTAACACTGGTTCAATAGGACACAAACTTGGGATACCATTAGCCTAAACTGACTTGGATTTTTTATTTATTTATTTTTTTAAACTTTGCAACATAATACATAAACAGGGAAAAATAAGAGCTAGTTTAAGTACTTCAGGAAGAGGTAAGTCTTCAGTTGCCGTTTAAAGACGGTCAGAAACTCGGCCGTACCGATACCTAGGGGAAGTTCGTTCCACCACCTCGGTGCCAGAACAGAGAAGAGTCTAGATGTATACCTACCTTTTTCCCTGAAATATGGTGGGACCAGTCGAGCAGTGCTAGTGGATCTGAGGGAGCGAGGTGCAGTGCGAGGAGTGACGAGAGCTTTGAGGTAAGATGCCGCTGGTCCATTCTTGGCTTTGTAGGCAAGCATTAATGTTTTGAATCTGATGCGTGCAGCTACCGGAAGCCAGTGGAAGGAACGCAGCAATGGGGTGGTGTGGGAGAACTTAGACAGGTTGAAAACAAGTCATGCAGCTGCATTTTGGATCATTTGCAGTGGGCGAATTGTGTTCAGAGGTAGACCTGCCAGAAGAGAGTTGCAGTAGTCCAATCTCGAAATGACCAGAGACTGAACAAGCACCTGAGTAGCCTGTGTGGATAGAAATGGCCGAATCCTTCTGATGTTGTACAGAAGAAACCGACATGAGCGTGTCACATTAGTGACATGGGAGGAAAAGGATAGTTGATTGTCCATGGTTACCCCAAGGTTGCGAGCAGTGGCTGAAGGGGAAATCATGGAGTTGTTCAGAGATATTGCAAGGTCTTGGGCTGGGGATGGATCACCTGGGATGACCAGCAGCTCAGTTTTGCTGGGATTGAGTTTCAGCTGATGAGCAGTCATCCAAGATGAAATGTCCACCAGACACGCTGAGATCCGAGCAGAAGCCGTGGTATCTGAGGGAGGGAAGGAGAAGATAAGTTGGGTGTCATCGGCATAGCAGTGGTATGAAAACCCATGTGAGGATATAACTTTGCCAAGAGAGTGAGTATAGAGGGAGAAAAGGAGAGGACCAAGTACTGAGCCTTGTAGGACACCAGTAGAGAGTCTGCGTGGAGCAGATGTCAATCCCTTCTATGTTACCTGATATGAGTGACCATCCAGGTAGGAAGCAAACCATTCCCATGCTGTTCCACAAATTCCAAGACTCCTGAGGGTGGACAAGAGAGTCTTGTGGTTTACTGTGTCAAATGCTGCAGACAGGTCGAGGAGGATGAGGACCGATGACAGTTTGGCTGATCTAGCAGCATGTAGTTTCTCAGTGACTGCCAAAAGGGCAGTCTCTGTGGAATGTGCTGCTTTGAAGCCAGACTGGTTGGGGTCATGGAGGTTATTCTGCATGAGATAGTCAGACAGCTGATTACAAACAACACGTTCGAGAATTTTTGAAAGAAATGAGAGAAGTGATACCGGTCTGTAGTTGCTGATGTCTGAGAGATCCAGAGCAGGTTTCTTCAGGATGGGGATGACCCTGGCTTTCTTAAAGACAGTTGGAACATGACCAGATGTTAAGGATCCATTGATGACTGTGGTGATGAAGGGTAGGCGGTCAGGTGAGATGGTCTGGAGCATAGCTGAAGGGATTGGATCCAGTGGGCAGGTGGTAGGATTGCAGGACCGATTAATTTGCAAAACCTCTTCTACTGCTACAGTTGAGCGCTGCGTCAGTGAAGGAGTAGCGGAGTGCTGACTGTGTGATGTAGATGAAGTTGGGAGAGACGTGAAGGTCTGGCAGATCCTCTCAATCTTCTCTGTGTAAAAAGTGGCAAAATCTTCGGCGGTCAGGGAGGATGGAGAAGGTGGAGCCGGAGGGTTGAGTAGTGATGAGAAGATGTTGTGGAGCTTTCGGGGATCTTGTGCAGAAGTTTCAAGCTTTTCCTTTCCAAGGTCTTGGCAGAACCACTTGTAGGTTTAGTGGTTACCTATTTATTTAATTTTCTGTTCATTTTCTGATAAAAGTTGTTGAAATTATGCTTTATTCTGTGGCAAATTCTTTGTTAATTTATGTGAATAATTTTTGGTTCATTCTGTGGAAAATATTTGTGAGTTTTAGATTCATTCTGTGGTAAAGTATTGGTTAATTTTTGGTTCCTTCTGTGGTATTTATTTTTTGGTTAATTTTTGGTTCATTCTCTGGTAAATATTTGTGAATCTTACGTTAATTCTGTGGTAAATTAGTGCTTAATTTTTGGTTCTTTCTGTGAAAATTAGTGTTTAATTTAAATTCTGTGGTAAATATTTGGGAATTTTAGGTTCATACCTGTGGTAAATATCTGAGAATTTTTGGTTAATTCTGTGGTAAATTATTGGGTAATTTTTGGTTCTTTCTGTGGTAAATATGTGTGAATTTCTATGTGCATTCCATGGTAAATATTTGGTTAATTTCTGGTTCTTTCTGTTGTGTATATATTTTTTTGTTAACTTTTGGTTCATTCTGTGGTAAATATGTGCTTACTTTTTTTTTTTTTTTGACAAATTCACTGTCAGGAATAATTGTACTCTTACTTTTAATTCTTCGTGTATTTCTCATCTAGCTATTGGCTGAAGAATTATCTGAAAAACTTTTAAGCTGTAAACTAATGACCCTGTCATCTCTCTGAGCAGCCACATATACACACTTTAACACCTTTCTTCATTTTATTGGTCTAGTTTTAATGATGAATTTGCAGAAGGAGCTTTAATTCACAGTAACGACCCCCCCCCCCCACACACGTATGTATGTCTGTAATTAGATAATCAGCATGGTCATTAAATTTCTATCATTTAGGCTAATGTCAGTAAATAAAACACACTGATTAGCATGTGCATGGCCTTTAGAAGAGAGATAATATAATGCGTGTCTGAGATTCAGTGCCTTTTGTTCAGAATTTACACAATGTACAATTTTCTTTGTATTTCATTGTTGTTTGGCGCGATCGTTAGGGGTCCAAGCACCAGAGCGTAGAGCCTTGCTGATTTATTTAGTTTTGATTTTTAAAACTGATTCCATGAACACCACATTTGGCAAGCTGCTTGTTTCTAATTTGTCTAATTTGAGCTCATTAGCTGAGCACTCAAGACAGACGGACATCATCTGTTGTCTAGATTGCAATTAGAATAATCGCTTTTTTGTTCAATCGCATCATCTTACTTTCAGAAAGAGGAAATGGTGGGAGGAAGTGGAGAAACAAGTGTTCAAAACAATACTGAAACTCGGCCAGATTTCACAGGTGGAATTTAATGTCTGTAATAATAACAGGAGATTACAGAAGCCATAAATAACCCAGATGTTCACTACCCACAAACCCTTTCCCTTTTTCTTTTTTTTTGTTCTGGAATGAAACATTTCAGTTGATTATTTTTATGATTAATTATCATTTTCACGTCACTTTTTTTTAAAATCCGTTTATTGCTATGTTTCACTATAGTATTCACGAAATCTTTCTTTCACCAGTTTGTCACGTTTCTGAGAACAAGCACAGCATGAAAGTCTGAACATGAAGCAAAACGTAAAATGTTCCGCAACATGCCGACACTCCAAGCGAAAACGTCACCTTGTCAACGAAAACGTTTTTGTTTTTACTATAAAAACAGCTACGACTTGTTTATTGTTAGTTGTAGAACATGTAGCGCATCTGACACACCGAGTCCCTGTGAATGAGCTGTTGCTATGGAAACGATGACGCAATGACGTAGAAACTGTAATAGAAATAGCACACATCAACTGACCAGTCAAATTCAAGAACCTCATCTATTCATCTGCCTACTAAAACAAACAAACTTTCTTTCTTTTTTTTTTTTTTCTTTTTCATTTAAATGAACACTTTCTGTTTTCTGGATGTCTTTCATGTTTGGAGTCTCGCAGTATCTCACATCGCAGCTACGCAGACGCCCGGAGAGGAGGTTACCTCGTCACTCACCGACTAATCACTAATAAACGCAATCAGAAAGTGCTGCAGCTGCACCTGGGTCCCCGCAGTCTCCACCAATCAGCCCCGTCGCCGTTATTGTTATCGTGCCTTTCCACAGGCGGCCGCCACGCTAATTAATTATCCAAACGCACGGGCTTCTTTGATTAGATGCTAATGAGGCAGAATGGCCCGCTCGGAAACAAACGACAGGCCGAAGCGGCACGTCGCTCCTTATTTCCGCCGAGGACGTCTGGAGAAGCTCTAATGGATGGTAATGGCATGTCTCTCGTGTTTTAGGAGGCCATAATTACGCATTATAATGCTAACTCCATGTTAATAATCTTCATCTCCAATTCACAAAGCTTTTCTGTCCATCAGACCAAAGCAATTTGTCTGGAACAGCACAATTTCTAGGAAGCGCGCCGCAGCCAGGTGGCTGAATTAATCCAGACGTTGAAGTCAAGTGCAGACACTCAGGAGTGGAGCCGAGGTTCAGCCTACGAGGAACAACAGATTTAACAAATCTAAATAAACGACACACACGAAGGAATGGAAAGAAATGGTGCAGAGATGATGCTGGAGAGAGAGGTGGAAAGACGATCAGACAGATGGATAGAAGAGAGAAATAAGGGATAATCTGGGAGAGAGGGAGTGGCAAAGAAAGACAGAGAGAGAGAAAGGGATACACAGGGCGGAGGAGAGAGAGAGAGATGGAGAGAAAAACAGACAGAATACAATAGAGAAAAGGAGTGAGAAAAAGAGACAAACAAATGGAGAGACACCGAAAAAGACATCTAGAAACAAATAATGAGACAAAAAGACGGAGAGAAAAGGACACACACACAAATATATATATATATATACATATATATATATATATATATATATATGTATGTGTATATATATATATATATATATATATATATATATATATATATATATATATATATATATATATATGTATATGTATATGTATATATATATATATATATATATATATATATATATATATATATGTATATGTATATATATATGTATATATATATATATATATATATATATATATATATATATATATATATATATATATATATATATATGTATATATATAGATATCCCTTTATTGTGGTACCTTTTTACTTCTGGTCAGGAGGCGATGATGGGGGATGAAGGGTGCAGCGTTCATTAGCATCCGTTTGCTTTCTAAGTTAATTAGCAGGAATTTTCTACCCATAATGCACTGCGGCTTAAACCGTAACCTCTAACATCTGCTACTCAGAGCGTGTTCAACTTTATCATACACAAACTCTGTGTGTGCATGAGAGAGAGAGACTGACGATCTCCATGGCAACGCCCCAGGATCCTGGACATAATGAACACAAAACGTCTTTTCCTCTCCATCCCTCTCTTCCCTTTTCCTATTATCTATATATATTCATATTTCTCAGTCCTCCACGCTTACTATTTATTTGTTCACCCATTTCACTGTTTCATCCATCCATCCATCTGCCCCTCCATCACTTAACTGCCATTGGTCCACTCAGCGAAAAATTCTATTCCTCTATCATCCTGTATTCAATGTACCCATCCATCCATTTTACTCAAGTTTATCCATCCATCCATCCATCCATCCATCCATCCATCCATCATCCACCCATCTATAGTGCTCAGTTTGATACATTCATCCACTTTATACAGCACTCTTGCATCATTCACTTAATCCTCCATTTATACATTGATCTATCCATCCTTCCATCCTTCCATCCATCCATCCATCCATCCATCCAACATAACTCATCCATGCCATGTATCCATCAGTCTATGGTGCACAGCCATCTTTATTACATAACACACTTACATCAGTTACCTGGTCCTCTGTCCATCCATCCATCCATCCATCCACTGCTCTTTTTTTCTCCTTTCTAGCGTCTCTCGTTTTCTTGCCTCTCCATGCCAGGAAGTCCACGGACTATATAGTGTGGACCGAAGTACCCTAGAGGGATTAGGGTACTAGAGTAGGGCACTATTTTGGACACGGGCTCACACATCGCTCATCCTGATAATTATTTTGTTTATTATGCAGTTCTTATAAAGTTCCTGGTTCACTCTGGCCAGGAGTGTGTGTGTGTGTGTGTGTGTGTGTGTGTGTTTTGTGTGTGTGTGTGTGTATCTGCATGTGTGTGTGTGTGTATATGTGTGCATATGTGTGTGTGTGTGTGTTAGTGAGAAAGAGGGTGTCATTCTCCTGAGTCTGAGCTTCTGACTTCAAAGCCTTCAGAACGATGTGCTTCATTTCCTGTGCTTTAACTCATCAATGGGACTGTGTGTGTGTGTGTGTGTGTGTGTGTGTGTGTGTGTGTGTGTGTGTGTGTGTGTGTGTGGTGTACATGTCTCTCTCTCTCTCAGCACACAGAGAGCAGTACTGTTTGTAGAAGCTAGGTGGCGCAGTCTCTCTAAATCAGAGCTTTTTTTTTAAACAATGTTTGAGGAGAAAAGGGTTAAAGAAGGAGCTTTATGTTAGGATCCTCCTCGAGGCGTTGACTTGATATGAAGAGTTTTTCACCAGGGAGAGATGTGTGAAGAGGAGTTCTCTCAAACCCCCCCCCCGCCCCCCCCGTGCACCTGTATATGATTTCCCTTTCATTCTAATCCATGTGATCCATGTTCATTTTAAAAAAAGTGAATCAAAAGACTCAAATCGAAACACAAGCAACATGCACCATAAAAAGAAGCACCAGTGTTCCGTTTGTGTATCTAAAATGTGTGTCAAATATGTGTGTTAAACAGTTTTTTAAAGATATAAACATGCATTTTTTTCTTTGTGGTGCTCTGATTTTGAATCACTTGAAAGATTCACTTGATTCATTTGAATAATTTGGAAGATTCATTTGACTCATTTGGAACGTTTATTTGACTCATTTTGAATTGTTCTGCTCTTTCGATAAAGTATCTTCCGTTTCCTGTTCTGACATCTCTGCAGTGAAACACCAGAAAACATCAAGCTCTAAGGCTACTTTCTTCGAAACCAAACAGAATCATTCTGAATCGAAGCTTGATCAGTTGAAATTAATGAAGTAGCCATCAGAAGCCAAGTCCAGCCATTTTGTTTGCTAAATCTGTTGTTTTTGGACTTCGGCTATTGGCTTCCTGTTCTTGGACATGAACTTCAGATTGTTCTGTTTCTGTGATTTTATTTTATTTTTGTTTGTTTAGTTTTCTGATTCACAACTCTTCCAAATCTCACAAGTGTTCCTTTCATTTGACCTTAACATTTGTCTCTTGGCTTGACCTCATTTGGGCCCTGAAGGCACAGCCGGAGCTCCAGGTACAGCAGTGCATATGTTAATCTCATTACTGTCTGAGGCCACATTACACCCAGGAGAGTTCTAATAGCAGCCACATCCCTCTCCAGCCATGCTGCATGCTATTTTTAAAGGTCCTGGCAAGGGCCAAGTTTGAATGTTGCACTCGCTCAATGTACACATATCTTATGACAGGGCTGTCTTCGAGCTATACTGACATGGCTAATGACGCCTTCCACCAGGAGGAAGAATGAACCCTGCTGCCTTGTTTCTAATTTAGTGCAGCTCCTTTTTATTTGTATAGCAATTTATGTCACAAAGCAATGTTACAGAAAACTGGGTGTAGCTGTAAATGCCTAATGAGGTGACAGGGGCAAGAAGGAACTCCCTGACATGCCATGAG
>JAUCMX010000025.1:1585218-1590218 GCA_033459395.1 Hemibagrus guttatus | reverse complement strand
GGATGATAATGGATGAATAGATGGATGTACTGGATGGATGATAATGGATGAATGGGTGGATGTACTGGATGGATGATAATGGATGAATAGGTGGATGTTACTGGATGGGTGATACTGGATGGATGGATGGATGGATGATGGATGAATAGATGGATGTTACTGGATGGATGGATGGATGATACTGGATGGATGGATGAGTGTGTGTGTATGCATATACGCGTGTGTGTATGTGTTTACGTGTTTGTGTGTGCGTATACATGTTTTTGTGTGTTTATGCGTATAAGTGTTTGTGTGTGTGTATACGTGTTTGTGTGTGTGCGCGTATACGTGTTTGTGTGTGTGTATGCGTATACGTGTGTGTGTATGTGTATACGTTTTTTTGTGTGCGTATGTGTGTGTGTGTGTGTGTGTGTGTGTGTGTGCTTGAATAATCAGTAGAAATTGTGACATTGTTCCTGTTGTAAAGTGTTCCTCTCTCTGTAGCTGATAGCGGTGTACGAGGAGAGAGAGCTCCAGTCGAGGACGCCGGTCAGTCCAGGGGGCAGTGTGGCGTCCGGTTACTCCAGCCCCTACGCCTCAGAGCCCGAGCTGGGAGTCCTGCGTCCCTCAGTGGGCACCGAGATCGAGGTCACTTCCAGCACCCTCAAGTCAAGTAGGTTTCATTCTCCAGATTCTGCTCTCGTGTGTGTGTGTGTGTGTGTGCGCATGTGTGCGCATGTGTGCATGTGGTGGTGGTGGGGGGGGCTGAGAGAGTTCTCTCTCTCTCTCTCTCTCTCTCTCTCTCTCTCTCTCTCTCTCTCTCTCTCTCTCTCCCCTGTCTCTTGTTTAATTCGGAGGTAAAGCTGTGACCCAGGTCACTTCTTGAACCCGAGCAGACGCCACCTGTCACTCTGTTAGGCTCCACCTCCTGCTGAGAAGGAGGAGGGGCCAGTGCCCAGCATTCACCACTTTACAGGCCGAATTAATGTCTAATGTTTCACAACAATATCTCTTACACATTTACACACACACCACACACGCAGAGTTTGGGGTGGTGCCATGAAGACCTTTTCTACCATAGCGAGACTGATTTAATAATAATCTTTTTGTGGCTTCCTTTTCATCTCAGCCACACACACACACACACACACACACACACACACACACACACACAGCTGACTTCCATTTGCAGGCCGCTGAAGTGAGCTGGACAAGCTCCCTTTATCTGTTCTTTCATTTAATTGATAAATGACCGTGTGTGTGTGTGTCGAGAGAGAGCAGCTGATGGGGGTGGGTGTGGGGGGTATTTGTGATGTAATGACATGACCGGGGTCAGAGAGGTGCGTTCACACACACACACACACTCTCTCTCTCCCCCACACACACACACACACACACACACACACACACACACTCTCTCTCTCACACACACACACACACACACACACACACACACACACACATTTCTTAAAAAAAACCCCCCCCCAAAATTTGCTGACTTTTTCCCCCTTTTCCCCCTTAATTTATTTTAAATTTTTTTAATTAATTTTATTTCATTTTTTCAAAAAACTTTTGTTGTTAGAAGCCGAAGTTTTCATAAAAGTTGATTTCTCATCATTTAATAGATCACGATAACTGATGTGTAATTGTACTTCCTCTTAGGAACATTTTCTGTACGGTTCCTCCTGAAATTATTTTTTGACAAACTTTTAAACAAATAAATAAATAAAAAAAAACAAACAAACAAACAAACAAATAAATAAATAAAGCGATCAGCGTGATGAGATTAGACGTCAGTGTGATGGTCACAATCTGATGTCAGGATTAAACTGACTTTTTGAATAATGTTATAAAGATGCTAGTTTAGTGGTGTGTGTGTGTGTGTGTGTGTGTGTGTGTGTGTGTGTGGCGCATGCGCGATTAATGCTTTTGTAGTTGTTTATCTGACAAACAGCAACCGTGTCCCTGATGTTCCACCTCAGTCAGTGTCTCAGCCAAGTCTCTCAGTGCTACGATTAGAGCTGCATCGATCCTACACACACTCACTCGCACACACACTCACACACACTCTCACACACACTCTCACACACACTCTCACACACACACTCACACACACACTCACACACACTCTCACACACACTCTCACACACACTCTCACACACACTCACACACACACTCACACACACTCTCACACACACTCTCACACACACTTCAGAGCTAGACGTCCAAACAGCAGGCTGGAGAACTTCTTACTCTGAGGGGGGTTTTTTTAAAGGAAAATTCCTTGAGACCAGAATTTTAGGTTCAGCCCCCTTTTTTTCCCTTTTCCTCTTTTCCTTTTTCCTCTCCCTCTCCTCTCCTCTCCTCCTCTCTTCCTTTTCCTCTCTCCTCTCCTCTCCTCTCCTCTCCTCTCCTCCTCTCTTCCTTTTCCTCTCTCCTCTCCTCTCCTCTCCTCTCCTCTCCTCTCCTTTTTTCCTCTCCCTCTCCTCCCTCCCCTTCCTTTTCCTCCCCTCCTCCCCTTTTTTCTCCTCTCCCTCTCCTCTCCTCTCCTCTCCTCTCCTCTCCTCTCCTCCTCCCCTTTTCCTTTTCCTCTCTCCTCTCCTCTCCTCTCCTCTCCTCTCCTCTCCTCTCCTCCTCTCTTCCTTTTCCTCTCTCCTCTCCTCTCCTCTCCTCTCCTCCTCTCTTCCTTTTCCTCTCTCCTCGCCTCTCCTCTCTCCTCTCCTCTCCTCTCCTCTCCTCTCCTCTCCTCTCCTCTCCTCCTCTCTTCCTTTTCCTCTCTCCTCGCCTCTCCTCTCTCCTCTCCTCTCCTCTCCTCTCCTCTCCTCTCCTCTCCTCTCCTCCTCTCTTCCTTTTCCTCTCTCCTCTCCTCTCCTCTCCTCTCCTCTCCTCTCCTCCTCTCTTCCTTTTCCTCTCTCCTCTCCTCTCCTCTCCTCTCCTCTCCTCTCCTCTTTTTCTCCCTCTCCTCTCCTCTCCTCCTCTCTTCCTTTTCCTCTCTCCTCTCCTCTCCTCTCCTCTCCTCCTCTCTCCTCTCTCCTCTCCTCCTCTTCCTCTCTCCTCTTCTCCTCTCCTCTCCTCCTCTCTTCCTTTTCCTCTCCTCTCCTCTCCTCTCGTCTCCTCTCCTCTCCTCTCCTCTTCTCCTCTCTTCTCCTCTCCTCTCCTCTCCTCTCCTCCTCTCTTCCTTTTCCTCTCTCCTCTCCTCTCCTCTCCTCCTCTCTCCTCTCTCCTCTCCTCCTCTTCCTCTCTCCTCTTCTCCTCTCCTCTCCTCCTCTCTTCCTTTTCCTCTCCTCTCCTCTCCTCTCGTCTCCTCTCCTCTTCCTCTCTCCTCTTCTCCTCTCCTCTCCTTTCTTCGTCTCTCCACTCCTCTCTCCTTTCTTCGTCTCTCCACTCCTCTCTCCTCTTTTCTCCTCTCCTCTCCTCTCCTCTCCTCTCCTCTCCTCTCCTCTCCTCTCCTTTTTCTTCCTCTCTCCACTCCTCTCTCCTCTTTTCTCCTCCTCTCTTCTGTCCTCTCTCCTCTCCCCTGAGAAAATGAGGATTATTCTATTATTAGTATTGTTTCATTATTATTAGTTATTATAATTCTTCTTCTTCTTCTTCTTTCGGCTTTTCCCTTCAGGGGTCGCCACAGCGAATCATTTCTCTCCACCTATCCCTATCTTCTGCATCCTCAACACTTGCACCCACTAGCTTCATATCCTCATTAATTCCATCCATATACCTCCTCTTTGGCCTTCCTCTTTGCCTCCTGCCTGGCAGCTCCATGTCCAACATTCTCCTACCAATATACTCACTCTCCCTCCTCTGAACATGTCCAAACCATCTTAATCTGGTCTCCCTAACTTTGTCCCCCAAACGTCCAACATGAGCTGTCCCTCTGATGTACTCATTCCTAATCCTGTCCAATCTTGTCACTCCCAAAGAGAACCTCAACGTCTTCAGCTCTGCTACCTCTAGCTCTGACTCCTGTCTCTTCCTCAGTGACACTGTCTCTAAACCATACAGCATGGCCGGTCTCACCACTGTCCTGTACACCTTCCCCTTGATTCTCGCTGATATTTTCCTATCACACAGAACTCCCGACACCTTTCTCCACCCATTCCAACCTGCCTGCACTCGCTTCTTTACCTCTTTCCCACACTCTCCATTACTCTGGACTGTTGACCCCAAATACTTAAACTCCTGTACCTTCTTCACCTCTTCACCCTGTAGCCTTACTGTTCCACTTCCCTCCCTTTCATTCACACACATGTACTCAGTCTTACTACGACTGACTTTCATTCCTCTTCTCTCCAGCGCAAACCTCCACCTCTCCAGGTTTTCCTCCACCTGCTCCCTGCTCTCACTACAGATCACAATGTCATCTGCAAACATCATTGTCCAAGGAGACTCCTGTCTGACCTCCTCTGACAACTGGTCCATCACTATAGCAAACAGGAAGGGGCTCAGAGCCGATCCCTGATGCAGTCCCACCTCCACTTTGAACTCCTCTGTCTGACCTACAGCACACCTCACCACTGTCCTGCTCCTCTCATACATGTCCTGCACCACTCTGACATACTTCTCTGCTACTCCTGACTTCCTCATACAGTACCACAGCTCTTCTCTTGGCACCCTGTCATACGCTTTCTCCAAGTCTACAAACACACAGTGCAACTCCCTCTGACCATCCCTATACTTCTCCATCAAAATTCTCAGAGCAAAAATTGCATCTGTTGTGCTCTTTCTGGGCATGAAGCCATACTGCTGCTCACAAATGTCCACTACCTTCCTTAACCTAGCTTCCACTACTCTTTCCCATAGCTTCATTGTATGGCTCATCAACTTTATCCCCCTATAGTTACTGCAACTCTGCACGTCACCCTTATTCTTAAAGATCGGCACTAACACACTTCTTCTCCATTCCTCAGGCATCCTCTCACTCTCTAAAACCCTGTTGAACAAACTAGCTAAAAATTCCACAGCTGCCTCTCCCAGACACTTCCAGACCTCCACCGGGATGTCGTCAGGACCAACTGCCTTCCCAC
>JAUCMX010000025.1:1564826-1584718 GCA_033459395.1 Hemibagrus guttatus | reverse complement strand
GTCATCGCGCTCTCCTTCTTTTTGAAACTCTCTCGCTCTTTTCTGTTGTTTGCGGCTTGTCATCTCGTGTTCTTTCAGAGCCTCGGGTTTCTCACTTCACGTCTCGCTCTTCTTTATCTCCTGGATTAGTGCTGCTGCTCACATCATCATATCAGAGCTCCGGAGAATGAAGTGGAGGGGGGGGGCTTTTTGTAAAAATGTAATGTTGTCTTGTCTTGTCTTGTCTTGTCTTGTCTTGTCTTGTCTTGTCTTGTCTTGTCTTGTCTTGTCTTGACAAGACAAGACAAGACAAAATGTTGTCTTGTCTTGTCTTGTCTTGACAAGACAAGACAAGACAAAATGTTGTCTTGTCTTCTCCTTTCTTTTTTCCTCTTGTCTTCTCCTCTCTTCTTTTCTCGTCTTGTCCTCTCCTCTCCTCTCCTCTCCTCTCCTCTTCTCTCCTGACTCTGTTCTTCTTTCTCTGTGCAGGTCTCAGGAGATGTTTCGTCAGGCCATGTCATCCCCGGTGGTGAGGTTGGAGGTCCTCCCCGTGTCCAACAAGCTCCTGTACGAGAAGAGTCTCATCAGCCAGATATTCAGCGGCGTAGACGCCGCCCACACCTTCGCACCTAAACCAAAGAGTCCCTTCTTGCTCCGGAAAGGCGACTTTAAAACCCCGCTGACCCTGCCCCTTCCTTGTCCTCGTCCTCTCTGACTCCGCCTCTGAGAGAGGAGTCCGCCGTGAGACGCAGCCCCGTCGTAGTGGAGCGCCGCGAGCAGACCCCACCTTCTCCTGCCAGTGCCTCCCCCACACCCAGGAGTGGCAACGAAAGCCCCGCCTCCACTGTAAACCCCACCCTTATAGCACTGGCTAATGCTAATAAGAAAGTTGGCAAGAAGATGATCAATTTAACAAAAGGTGTGTGAAGAAGATAGGGTGTGAGATTCACTTCTCTCTGTCTGTCTCTGTCTCTCTCTCTCTCTCTCTCTCTCTCTCTCTCTCTCTTTCTGTCTATCTTTTTGTCTCTATCTGCCTGTTTCTCTCTGTATCTCTGACTATCTGTCTGTCTCTCTGTCTGCCCCCCCTCTCACTGTCTCTATATGTCTGTTTCCCTCTCTGTCTCTCTCTCCCTCCCTATCTGTCTGCCTGTCTCTCTCTGCCTCTGTCTGTCTGTCTGTCTTTCTCTCTCTCTCTCTCTGTCTCTCTCTCTCTCCCTCTCTCTGCACTCCTCACATCTCTTCTGTTCTTGTTTTGTTTTGTCTCATTTCTGTTTGTTTTCTTCTCATCTTGTTAATGTTTTTGTTCTCACGTGTGTGTGTGTGTGTGTGTGTGTGTGTGTGTGGGTGTGTGTGTGGTCTTTTTTTGTCGTGTTTGATCTGTTCTCTCTGTTCAGTTTTTTTTTTTCGTCGTCCCATTTCTCATTGTTTAGTCTCTGTATTAATTTTTTTATTCCTCTTTTTTCTTTCTTTCCTTTTCTCATTTTTTTGTCATGTCTCTTAATTAATTTTATTCCAAAATTTTTATTTTTTAACTTTTACCTCCATTAAATCTTTATTTTTCTTCTAATTTTTTTGTCATCTCTCTTTTTCTCCTGTTTTTTTGTCATGTCTTATTTATTTTTCTTTTTTCCTTGTTTTTATTTTTCTCTCCTTGTGTTTCTTGTCTTCTCATCTTTTGTCCTTTCTTCTTGTCTCAGGTGGCCTTCTCTTCTTGTTATTATGTTTATTTCTATTTTACTCTCCTCTTCTCCTCTTCTCCTCCTCTCCTCTCCTCCTCTCCTTCTCTCCTCTCCTCTGCTGTGATTGACAGCTGCTTCAGGTGTTAAACTTTAATGAAAGTCAGTCAGGTGCTCTGTTGGGAGAGATGGGATTTCATCACTCCCCATCTTTAGTATGCTGGAGCTCTTTCTATCCTCTCTAACATCTTTCAGTCGTGACTGTGTGTGGTGGAGAGAGAGAGGGAGGGAGAGACAGAAGAGAGACCGAGAGAGAGAAGGAGACAAGAGGGGGGGGGGAGAGAGGGAGAGAGAGGGAGAGAGAGAAAGAGAGAGAGGGAGGGAGAGAGACACAGAGAGGGAGAGAGAAACAGATAGGGAAAGAGAGAGGGAGAAGGGGGGGAGAAAGAGAGGGAGAAAGAGAGAGAGAGAGAGGAAGGGTAAAAAGACCACACATGACATGGGCGCAGTCACCGAGAATCTCATCCCTACACTTCTGCCTTTCTTTCCATTTCTCTCTCTCTCTCTCTCTCTCTCCCCTCTCTCTCTCACTTGTCTCTCTCTCTCACACTTCTGTCTCTCTCTCCATCCGCTTTTCTTCTCTCCGTGATGTGCTGGCGTGTGAAATTAAAGCACAGACCCATTTAATCCTGGTAGTGTTTATTAGCGAGCTCTTGAGGGTAGCTGAAGCTGACACACTCTCATTCCCGAAACACACTCCAGCTCTGGGGTCACGTGTCGAACCTCTACCACTACTCATTTCACGTCAAAAACACCAGACAGAGACGTGACACTGTTTTGTACCGTCGTGGTCTTACGGTAACCGGTTCCGATACTGAAACTAGTAGCCACATTAAATCAGGTTTTTTTTTTTTCTTTAAAAACTGCTCTGATTTTTTTCTCCATGAATTTAATGTTGCAAAAGTACAGTAAAGAAATCTCCATAGCCGCGTGACCATTGTTTACAGCCGCTCAGTCACCACTGTTTACAGCCGCTCAGTCACCACTGTTTACAGCCGCTCAGTCACCACTGTTTACAGCCGCTCAGTCACCACTGTTTATAGCTGCTCAGTCACCACAGCAACTTGTTCAATATCACATTACATATAATAGAACAGAAACACATAGAGAGTATACTGTCCCTCTTTATTTAAATAAATGCTTGTCTCCCTCTCTATCTCTGTCTGTCTCTCTGTCTCTCCCTCTGTCGCTCTCTCTCTCTCTCTGTCTGTCGGTCTCTTTCTCTGTCTCTCTCTGTCTGGCTGTCTTATCTTATTGTATTAAATATAATAGAACAGAAACAGATAAAGAGTATAAAGTGTCGCTCTTTAAATAAAATTTTGTCAGTGTTGTTAAACTGCAGTTCGTGTATTGTTGTAGTGAAAATTGCGTGTGTGTGAGACAGGTCAGGATGGTCTGGGCTTCACCGTGGTGACCAGGGACTCGACCGTTCATGGGCCTGGACCCATCCTGGTGAAGAGCATCCTGCCCCGCGGCGCTGCTGTGAGAGACGGACGCCTGCAATCTGGGGACCGAATCCTGGAGGTGTGGACTCCTCATCTCCTCCTTCATCATCAGTGCAGTGGAGCGCGCTCTCTCTCTCTCTCTCTCTTTTCTCTCTCTCTCTCTCTCTCTCTCTCTCTCTCTCTCTCTCTGGATATTAATAACTGAAGGATTTTGGTTTATTGTTTCGTGTGTGAGTGAGTGTTTGTGTGATTGAGTGTGTGTGTGTGAGTGAGGGAGTGATTTTTCTGTACTGAATATTTTCTTATCATATAAATACACACTGTAACTTACTGTAACATGCTAAAGTATGCATAAATGTGTGTGTGTTTGTGTGTGTGTTTGTAGGTAAATGGAGTGGACATCAGTGGATACAGACAGGAGGAACTTGTAGCGATGTTACGCAGCACTAAGCAGGGAGAAACAGTCTCACTGTTAGTGAGCAAACAAGAGGAACCTTTCTTACCTCGGGAACTGGTCAGTCTGTCTGCCTGTCGGTCTCTCTCCCTGTCTCTCTCTCTCTGTCTGTCTCTCTGTCCATCTGTCTGTCTATCTCTCTTTCTCTCAGTCTGTCTGTCTATCTCTCTGTCTCCTCTCTGTCTATCTCTCTGTCTCTCTCTCTCATCACCCGCTTTTTAATTCTTGATGACATCCTCACAGCCACTTCATCTTGGACACACACACACACACACACACACACACACACACACACACACACCCCGTGTGTATGTGTGTGTGCCCCTGTCCTTTGTCTGTTGATTCAGTGGCTGGCAGGAAGTCCTTGTGCACAGCCAGCTGTTTCACAGGAAGTGGCAGTGTGCTCTGGTGCTCCACCTTTCCCAGTTGTGGGTGCGAGTGCCTCGTGCCTCTGTGTGTTTTCTCTTCCTCTCCCTCTCCCTCCCTCTCTCTCTCTCTCTCTCTCTCTCTCTTTTTCTTTCTTTCTTTCTTTCTTTCACGTCACCCCTCCATCCCTCAGCTCAGGAAACAAGTGCTCCATCCCGTCATTGTGTCTGTGTCTATCTGCAGTTCATTTACACCACGCTGTCCGCACATCAAACACTCGGGGTCGCTTATACACACGGCAAACACACACACACATCTCACCGCACACCGGCATTACTTCCTGTCTTCCACGCCTGATGGACTGCAGTACAGCTCTGTCTGTGTGTGTGTGTGTGTGTGTGTGTGTGTGTGCACGCGTGTGTGTGTGTGTGTGCACGCGTGTGTGTGTGTGTGTGTGTGTGTGTGTGTGTGTGTGTGTGTGTGTGTGTGTGTGTGTGTGTGTGTACTGAACATACTTGCGCACAGCTGTGTGATACATAAGACACTCTACACACTACATTTTAATAGATAATAAACACTGCAAACTACACAATACTCACTACACAATACACACTACATTCTACACAATATATTTTCAGTATTATTACAATACACAGGTTCTAGGTGACGGGTCAGACTAAGAGCGGTTCAAACCCCCTTATGATTAAAAACATATCAAGGACCGTTATGTCGCCCGGATTGGCGTCACCGGGACATGGAATGTCACCTCACTGGGGAAGAAGGAGCCTGAGCTGGTGAGGGAGGTTGAGCAGTACCGGCTTGCCTCCACGCACAGCCTGGGCTCTGGAACCCAATTCCTTGAGAGAGGTTGGACCCTCTTCTACTCTGGAGTGCCCCATGGTGAGAGGCGGCGGGCTGGGGTGGGCTTGTTTCTAGCCCCCCAGCTCAGCCGGCATGTGTTGGAGTGTTTCCCTGGTAAATGAGAGGGTTGTTTCCCTGTGCCTTTTGATCGGGGATAGGTGTCTTACTGTTGTTTCGGCTTATGGGCCGAACAGCAGTGTGGAGTACCTGACCTTCTTGGAGACCCTGCAAGGGGTGCTGGAAGGTGCTCTGACTGGGGACTCCATAGTTTTGCTGGGGGACTTCAATGCTCATGTGGGCGATGACATTGATACCTGGAGGGGTGTGATTGGGAGGAACGGCCCCCCGATCTGAACTCGAGCGGTGTTCTGTTGTTGGACTACTGTGCTAGTCACAGTTTGTCCATAAAGAACACCATGTTCAAGCATAAGGGTGTGGTTGTGTCATCTGACCATTGGCCACATGTCTCGGATACTCGGGTGAAGAGAGGGGCAGAGCTGTCAACCAATCACCACCTGGTGGTGAGTTGGATCCGCTTACGGAGGAGGATGCCTGACAGACTTGGCAGACCCAAACGTATTTTGAGGGTCTGTTGGGAACGTCTTGCTGATCCCTCTGTAACGGGTGTCTGTAACTCCCACCTCCAGGAGAGTTTCAACCAGATATTGAGGGAGGTTGGGGACATTGAGTCTGAGTGGACCATGTTCTCCTCCTCCATTGTTGACACAGCCATCCAGAGCTGTGGCCGTAAGCTCTCTGGTGCCGGGAGCAGCGGCAATCCCCGAACCCAGTGGTGGACATTGGAAGTAAGGGATGCCGTCAAGCTGAAGAAGGAGTCCTATCAAGCCTGTTTGGCTCAGGGGACCCTGAAGACAGCTGAAGCATATCGGTAGGCCAAGCGAGCTGCAGCCCGGGTGGTTTTAGAAGCAAAAACTCGGGTCTGGGAGGACTATCGAAGCCTCGATAGAAGCCTCTGGGAAATTCTGGCAGACCGTTTGGCATCTCAGAATGGGTAAGCAGGTGGCTTGCAACCTCCAGGTTGGAGGGGAGTTCCTTCCTCAAGTGGAGGTGTATAAGTATCTCGGGGTCTTGTTTACGAGTGAGCATCTCACCTATGGTCATGAGCTTTGGGTCATGCCTGAAAGGACAAGATCCTGGATTCAAGTGGCCGAAATGAGTTTCCTGCGTAGGGTGGCGGGGCGCTCCCTTAGAGATAAGGAGCTCTGTCACCCAGGAGGAGCTTGGAGTAGAGCCGCTGCTCCTCCACATCGAGAGGGGCCAGTTGAGGTGGCTTGGGCATCTGTTTCGGATGACTCCTGGACGTCTCCCTGGGGAGGTGTTCTGGGCATGCCCCACTGGGAAGAGACCCCGGGGAAGACCCAGGACACGCTGGAGAGACTACGTCTCTCGGCTGACCTGGGAACGCCTTGGGATTCCTCCGGAAGAGCTGGATGAAGTGTCTAGGGAGAGGGAAGTCTGGGCATCCCTGCTTAGACTGCTGCCCCCGCGACCCGGCTCCGGATAAGCGGAAGAAGATGATGATGATGATGATGATGACAATACACACTACATTCTACACAATACACACTATATTTTAATAGATAATACACAATACACACTACATTCTACACAATACACGCTACATTTTAATAGACAATACACACTATATTATACACAAAACACAGTACATTTTAATACACAATACACAATATATACTACACAACACACACTACATTCTAATACACAATACACACTACGTTCTAGTACACAATACACAATATACACTGCATTCTACACAATACACAACACATGCTAAATGATGTCCATCTGTCTGTCTTTCATGGATAAACAAACAAACACCCAACCACACACACACACAACCCACACACAGAAAATGAAATGGCCGAATTCCTGTTTGTCAAATCAGAAATTTTTTATTACATCATCAGCCCTCGGTCCAGTTCAGTGATAAAACCGCATAATAAAGTAGAGCAGATGTTTTAGGATGTACATTTTTGAGTTATTAGGTGCCATAGAGCAGTAATAACAGTGATATGAGCTGTTATATATTCATCCACTTGTACAGTAGTGTAGTGTGTTGGGTTGTGTTTTCATATGCATGCACACACACACACACACACACACACTGATGCGTCATCTGGATCTCTGAGGTTTAAAAGATATCACAGTTTCTCTGCAGGATTGTTGCCGAAACGTCTGCGGCTCACACGTGTGTGTGTGTGGTGGGGGTGGGGGTGGGGGGGTTGTGGGGGTGTTGTTCACAGTGACAGCAGCGCTCACACAAGTCCTCCTAAATTGCAGTGCACGGTTTATTTCTGTTCCAGGCTGCTGTGTGATTGACTGAAGAGCTGTTCTATTGAAGGTCTGTTAGAAAGGAACAGCTGCCACTTCAAAGTCTTACACACACACACACACACACACACACACACACACACACACATAGGCGAGATCTACAGACTCCTTTATCAATCTTCAGTCTCCCACATATGCTTGCGCGTGAGGAAAAAGCGTGAAGCTCCATGTCGTTCAAGCGAAGCGATCCCATGATTTTCCGCCTTGCGCTTCGAGACAAAACGTAGCAGAAACATAACCGCGTGCAAGAGGAAGAAATCACAGACTTGTTGGAGTTTTTTAGCAAAGAGAATCGCTATAAAAAGATTTAATGACTGCATAGACGCGTCGCCTTTCTGTCACACCATCTGCTCTTCGGTGTGTGTGTGTGTGTGTGGGTTTCATGCTTGTGGGTGTGCATGTGATGCCTCACAAACAATTACACCCTCGAAAAGCCACCTACAAATTCTCTATTCCGAACATCCAAACCCACAACAAAATATCTTTCAGTTTCAGTCAGTGATTCTGATCCATGTCGATGTTTTCAGAACAGGAAGAATTGCGCTCTCTCTCTCTCTCTCTCTCTCTCTCTCACTTTCTCACTTTTACTTCCTGTCACTTTTGGGTGTGTTAATCATTACTCACTTTGCTAAAACAGCATCCTTGTCCATCACAAGGCCTCGTAGCCAGGTGGAAATTAGCCGTCGTTTGGGAAGGAAGCCTCACAGACGAGCTACGCCCATCCTGGAAACAATTCCGGACCCGGATCAGAGACGTCGGCTTGATTAGAACGGGGTGTGTGGGTCACACGAGCGCTGACAGACTTACGCCTCTGTTTGTGAGCTTTATGTTCTCTGGAGAGACGCGAGATATTAGTAGCTGGATTTCCTGAAATAAAGAGAAAAACAAAGTGAGAGACTGCAATGAGCTCAGCCTTTCCATTCCACTTTTTGGTTAGTAGATCCTCAATTCTGATTGGTCAGAAGTGAGCGATTCACGTTTCTATAGTAACATCTCATACAGCCGATGCTCTGCAATAATCTCTGATATGGCGATGTTTCTAGTCCAAGGGGTCTCCGCTGTCCGTGTCAGGTCTTTGTAACATTCACAGGAAAATCTTACGATTTCTCTGTAAAATTACATTTTTTAACATTTTTTTAATGTAAATTTAAGACTCCTGCTGTAGTTTTAGAGAAATCAAACACTGTGGGATGTTCTGATGAAAGGAAATGAATCAATAATTCACTGATTTGCGTAACAGCCAATAGAGTTTGAGACACACTTCCCCCCTCCGAATCCGAACACACCCCACAGTTAGCTAGCTAAACATGTAGAACATGTGGATGGTAGTACTCATAACCTTGAGATTGTGAAGTGTAGACCGTCAGGTGATCCAAAAACATGGCTCGTGTTGTATTTTCATCGTCGTGCGGTTTATATGCTTATATCTTAAAGCCGAGGACTCAGTGACTCGGGATTCTCTGAGCGCGGTCACGTTTTTGACTTCGGAGGTGCAGAGGTCAGCTCGCACATGGCCCACAGGAAGGAGGCTTCAGGGTGTGGGGCTATTTGCTAGTTTTTGTGTCCTTGAGCTTTCATCCTAATAATCCACACACACACACACACACACCAGGATACGACCTGTCCAGCCGGGGACAATTTCAGCAGAACCGTGATTGCTGATTTGTTCTTAGTGTGTTTTTATGTTGGCTTGCATTGAGACCGTTTATAGAGCTAGCCTGAGTGCTTGAAGTGATACACTGCTGTCTTCTTGTCTAGGTCTTATTCTTATAAGTAAGATATTTCGGAATTGTGGGTAATATTTATTTTGGGATTAAGGGTAATCAGACGCTGGAAAGATCAAGTCTTGCATATTCATGTGGTAGTTCAGAGATTATTCAGTGTAGAGATGTACCTTTAACTTAATTTCTTCTTTTCCAGGTTTGAACCTTTTGACTTTATGTATTTGACCTTATGTATTTAAAAGATTTGGTTTCAAATCTTCATATCAAACCTAAACTGTAATTTTAACGTCATCATAGACAAACGTCACCTCTGGCGACTAAAAAACAAACACAAGACTGTCATGTCATTGTTATCTAGCATGAGAAGCTCCTGGAGATCCTACACAAGATCTCACACAGCTCTCATTTTTATCAGTCACATTGTGTAAAGAGTGTATGTGAGGAGTGTGTCGGCCCTCGGGAGATCCATGTGTGTGATCTCCACTGGAAGCATCGATCCGACCACCAGAGTTGTCTCTCTCTTTTTTATTTTTTTTCCAGACAAACAAACATTGGTCTAGTCTGAGGTCTCAGAGAGACCAAAGCCTTGATAGCGTTCATCAACAGTTCCTTGTGTGAGAGTGATGTAGTTCCTCTGACAGCTCCCTCAGGGCATCACCTTGTCTTAATTCTGTTCATTCACGATCCTTTTGGTTCATTCAGGAGCAGTCCATTCACTTAGACTATGCAAATTACGTGACAGCAAGACAATACTGTTTTAAACAGCTTTCCATGATTTTAGAAAAATACATCTATAATATATCATAGGCCTCCTGGTGGTCTAGTGGCAGGATCCCGTGCTCTGATTGCCGCGGCCCAGGTTCGAATCCCAGGCAGGGTGCTAACCCAGCCACTGAAGAGTTAACTCCATGTCGGTCCCAAGCCCAGACTAAATGGGAGGGTTGGGTCAGGAGGGGCATCTGGCGTAAAACCTGCATCAGATCAGAACATGTGGACCAAATGATCCACTGTGGCGACCCTGAACAGGGAGAAGCAGAAAGAACAACAACAACAACAACAACAATCTATAATGTACAAATATCAAAGCGCTGGTTGTTGTTTAACCTTTTCACATGGTGTCTCAGATTTTACTCCAACCTTTGACTACGAGAACCACACATGCAACTCAAGAAGGTTTCCTCAACGCAGAGTTCAGCAAGTGACCGCAGTATACACACCTCCCATAGCTCGATCATGGACTCTAATCTGGACTTTGTGATACCCTCCTTTATAGAGCTCTATACGAAAGCTTTAAGGGTTCACCCAGATGAACAGGTTTTAACAAAATGGCCAGTCTCCTTACCATCACCCAGAGTAATTTACTTCCATTTTCCCCACATTTATCTCCTCCATTTTGTTTGCCCTTTTCATTTGAGACCAAAAATTTCTCACTTATGAGTCAATGGCTTGCATCTTGCAACCCGATGGCAAGAATGTAAAGAATAATAGTACAGATGAAAGAAGGAGTGATTTAAACACTCAAACCCTTCCCACACCCCCAGCTTCTTCCTAGACGAGGCTCTTAAAAAGGTTATTTTACCTTTTGAAATGGCACGCTCTCCTGATCTTACTCTTCCTTTCATGTTCAAACGCAGCATCCCCCCTACCCCAGTTACCCTTTTCACTCTCTCCTCTCATCTCTCTTCATGCATTTATCCATCTTTTTCTAGCTACCGTGTCCTTTCACACATCTTACCTGTGGCTTTCATTTAATAAGTTATTCAGCAAACATTGTACATCTCCAGTATTGCAAACCCGGCTAATTATTTTTAGATCTCCTTCCTATTCTTTGGGAATCATTTTAATAATAACAAAGATGGTTTGGTTTCTGTGTGTTCAGAAAGGAGAGCCGTCTAGTCTGACCCTGTCTGAGGAAGGCCGAGGGCACCTGGTGTATGAGATTCCTGTAAGCGACTCGGGGTCAGCTGGACTTGGGCTCAGTCTAAAAGGCAACAAGTCCAGAGAGACGGGCGAGGACCTGGGCATCTTCATCAAATCCATCATCCATGGAGGGGCTGCTTTCAAGGCAAGTCATATCTCCCTCCTAACATATGATCAAATTGAGAGAAAGATCGACAGGGTGCAAGTTGCAAGGTGGACACACCTGTACATGCCGGCAATTATTCAGTCAGCCAATCATGTGGCAGTAAAGTAATGCATAAACTCATGCAGGTGAAGGGATCTAAAGACCAGGTGATGCTTTTCCAATATTACAGTCAACCATCCAGGTTTGGTGCATGCCATAGCCTCAGATTCCTGGTCTTGGCTCGGAGTGGAACCTGAGCTAATCTTCCACTGATGTCGCTAATCCACCTCAAGGTTCAACTTGTTTAGCATTCTGTGATGCCTTTCTGCTCACTGTGGATGTAAACATTTGTTAGTTAAACCTTTTTGTTTACTCTGGCCATTCTCTTGTGACCATCTCTCACTAACAAGGTGTTTCCACCTGCAGGACTGCTGCTTGATGGACTTGTTTAACACCAATTTGTTTAAACACTAGAGACTTTTGCACATAAAAATCCCATGAGATCAGCAGTTTCTGCAATGTCCAGTGAGTGTGTATCTATAGAGAGGTAGTATCAAGTGCAAAAATCAATAGACTAATCAATAGAATAAAAGAAACCACTTACCCACAATAAGTAAATGGAAATTCTGGAAGATTTATGGGAAATATCGGAAATTGGACTAAAGTAACATTTGTATTTTACACATCCTTGAACCCTTTCTATAAGTGTGCATTCTACGGTATAGAGATCTACTATAGCCACTTATGCTGCATACCATGAAAAAAAAAACACACACACACGCCCAGCATCAGCCTCATTAATCCTAATTAAAGTTTCAAAAGCCGCACTGATTAGCTGGAAGTGCCAAGGGACGTTTAGCAAAGCGGCACCTTCTCTAGAGACGGCTGCTGAAAGAAAAGCTCTTGGCGACATTTTGCGTCTGCCTCAGTGTGTGTTCGTCTCTACATTAATGGCTTCTTCAAACAGGTCAACACCGGTGGTCACTGGTTAATGACCCAGTCTAAAGGTCACTCATGACCAGAAAACGCTCAGACAATGAGAGGTCTTTAGCAGCTCTGGTGGCTCTTAGCTGCTAATCTCTTTTGTGCTCAGCTACTCCTCCTTGTCTGAGTTTTCTATTTCAAGAAGTGCAGCTGTGGATCTTAATCCAATTCACTCCCTCGCTGTCCTTTCACACAGGAGTGTGCAGTTTGTTGTATGAATGCATTAATCTTTTAAGCGTGTTTGCTAATCTGAATATCAATGTACCTGAAATCATATTCAGCAGATGTAACCTTTAACTGTTCAGTTCTGTTTGCTTTTTTGAATAGATTGGAATTTTTTCACTCATTTCTGATGTTCAGTATTGACTGTTTTTTATAAATAACAAAGGATCAAAAATATCATGACATTTCAAATGTATATTGATTAAAGAAACTTATTTTTCCCATCTCTTCTTGCAACCAGGATGGGCGCCTAAGGGTGAATGACCAGCTTGTGGCCGTCAATGGTGAATCCCTTCTTGGTCGATCCAACAACGATGCCATGGAGACCCTGAGACGCTCTATGTCCATGGAAGGGAACCATCGAGAAACCATCCAGTTAGTTATCCTACGAGCTTTGGAGAATTCCCCAACACAGGTACGCCCAGTCCCATTTGTTGAGCCCCATCCCCAGGTCTCATTGCACCCAGGGTACCTTGTTCAACATTACAGGATCTCAGAGTCTGAGCCCCAGCGACTTGTCCATCGCTATCACCAGTATGGCCACTACAGGTTCTCAGGTGGCCTCTGAAATAGCCTGTGGTGTGAACAAACATTTTTTAGTTTTGTGTAAAAGATCACTGTAAAAACATCAGAGTAAATTAGGTCACTGTAATGGTCTGTACACACCTGTCCCCAGAAAACGGGTTCAAACTTGTTTAGGAGGTCTCTGTAATACTAGTGCATACACTGTTACCTCAAAAACATTGCAGGATGTTGTATTGTGTTTTTAAGGTCCTCAGAGTTCAGGTTTAAACAAGTTCAGGACATCCCCATAGATCAGGTCCCTATGAACGAGGTCCTCACAGTTCAGGTGGTCTTCATATATCATGTCCCTAGGAACAAGGTCCTCACAGTTCAGGTGGTCTTCATATATCAGGTCCCTACTTTGTAGGGTCAAACAATCTCAGATCTCTGTTCATCAGGTCCTCACACTGCAGGTTAAAACAAGTTTAAGAGGTTACAGTATATTAGATCCTAACAACTCAAGTTGGGTCCAGATGAGCTTTGTATATCAGGTTCCCACACTGCATTGCCTCACAGAGTCAGGTCATCACAGTGCAGGTAAAAAAGCTTGCAGGAGGTCTCTATATATATCTGCTCCCACACTGTTTTTCCTGATGGAGCCTAATCCCCATAATGCAGGCCTAAACACCTTTAGAAGGTCTCTATCAGGTATATCAGTTCCAGACAACCCAGGTTTAAACTCATCAGGTCCTTACAGTAATGTGAGATTTTGTTCTTGTAGCAAGGGCAGATTTTTTGTGAATTTGAGACGATACCTTTTTTACACATGAATGTTGTAATTTAAAACTTTTTTTCTTACTCATTTTTGTACTGCTTAGAGATTAATTATGGTCCGGATGTAGTACTTTTGGGTTTCCCGTTTTTCCTGACTTTTTGCTTCCACTTTCTGTACTAGTAATAATTTCTTAAACACTTTGCTGTACTGCCTTCCTGCTTGTACCTGTTTCTGCTTGTTCAATAAAAATTCTGAAATATCTGCATGCTCATTCCTTGCTTTTTCCTTCTTTCCTCTTACCTTCTTTCCTCTTTCCTTATTCTCCACAGGGGCCTTTATATTTGGGCTTTTTTAGCACTATGCTTCACTATGTTTTCTTGATGACTAAAATGCACATTTTAAATAACAGACAGTAATTTCCATTTTCATTTTGATTATGTTTTAATCATCAGTTATAGTGTTTCCTAGTGACAGGTGGTCCAATTCATTATGAGCTTGTTTGATTTTACGTCTCTAACACAGCTTTTCCCACTTGACAGGCACAACTGCAAATGTTTAGCAATTTCTGTTTGGTTTGTTTTATGATGTTGGATGAAAAGTTCCCAGTTACCCATGTAACCGTAATGTTTTCACCATTGGTGAGGTCTTTATTCACATTCATCCCCAAACAAAACTTCCACGACCTTGCACATTATGTGGTTTAGACAGTAATATTGAAGGCAAGTAGTCGATCCATCACCTCTGCCCAATACAACTGAGCTTGCATCAGTAAATTACGAAGACCAACCTATCAATACCTACGTACCAGTAACCTTTTTCTAAAAACACTTCACTAGGACATTAATTACACAACAATGACAAATCGGCTATAATCTGTTCTACACTGACAAAGAATTTTGCTGTTTGCTTTCTTTATACTGTTACACTCTGACTCTACTCTGATTGGCTCCTGACTCCAGCCTGTCACTGTCTAGTCTGATTTCTTTCATGCCTAAATTTGGGGACGTGACACTTGTTCTTTTGAGCTTGTGTGTGATGAAATTTTCTGCCAATTCCAGCTTGACACCATGTTCTGGAGCAGTATTTTTTCCTGCACACTGTAGCTTTAAGCTATAACGTAAGTGTACTTTTCTTCAATGTCAAGTCCATCAACTGAAATCTAGCATTTCATTTGAGTCCAGTGAAAACAAATGGTTATTGACTCCACCTTGAGTTCAGGAGTCTGACTTTGTCTCGAAAGAGATGAGCACCATGGGAGGGCATTAGCCTATCACCCGCCCCATCTAGCCTGAGATGGATGGTGATTGGTGCTGCCTCGAACGGCTCCTCGATAAAAGGTGATGCATTCACTATTAATCCCATGCATGCGGGCTGATCAATATGCCATTAATCATGGCGAGAAAGTGGCGCGATAAGGGAATGAGTGGGAGTCGAGACACGCTAGACGGGTTTTGTGAAGTGAACCTGATGATGCCCTCTGTCTCATTGAAATTTCATTCACCACTTTTGTTTCGTATAATGAAAGAGTAGGCACAAAATTCAAATTAAACTCTAACACACTGAAATGTTGCAAATGGACAGGATAAGTAAGCAATTTATGGCCTACATACTACTTCCTTTACTGCCTTGTTAAATTTCAACCCCTCCTCCCAGTTATGTAGGTGGATACATTACAAACTCTGTCTCAAACCTATCCCTGTTTTCTCAATGGCTCTCAAATAGTTAATCGGATTACACAGCGGGTTCTTTGGATAAAAAGCGGCCATGGAGATTTAATGAAAGCATGCCTGGGGCTGGCCTGAGGGAATCTAACCTCATGTCACCCCTACTCCTGCTTCACAGGTCCAGGAAGACAGAACAGGCCCGAGTCTGGGGTCTCATTTGGGGTCTACTTTTGTGGGTCCTTTGTTGGTTCTTTGTCATCTGCCACAATAGTCTGATTAAGACACAAAGCTTTTGAAGGCATCAGGGGGGCGTGTCTATGTGCTGGTAGCACTCTGCAGGAACGATCATTAATACTAGGAGGAGAATGGTTGATGGAGAGACAGGGTGACGGCTGTATAATATTTAGGCAGGATAATGTGCGCAATAGCCAACCAGATACCCTGCTTCTGATTGCCTTCTGCCTCCCGTCAACCCTGACGCTTTCCTGCGTGGGAGCATCGGCGTGCTAGAGAAAGAGCGAACAAGACGATTCCCTCCCCTCCATCAGCACAATGATCAGAGCAAATGCCTAAGACAGGACAGGAAAGAGCGAGCAGCACATCCATAGATCTCCATAGAAACGCTTCTGTTTCTTTCTCTTTTTTCCCCCTTTCTGTCATGCACTAGAGAGGGAGATATGAAAAGTGTGACATGTTTAAAGAGCCATCATCTGTGCTAATGATATCCCTCCACCTGAGAATCATCCCTCCTCGCTGTCTCACTCGTCCTTTGTCTCTGTGTCTCGCGCCCGTGTGTTCAAGACGACTTTGATATGGTTACGTCTGTCCGGCTGAGTCTGTATGCCTGAGGGCTAATAAAGAGCGTGTGTGTGTATGTGTGTGTGTGGGGGGGTGTTGTAGTAGTAGTAATAGTAGGAGTAGTAGTATGACGAAGCTGGTGCTGTATTAAAGGCACTGGAGCTCTCTCCTGCTGCGTGTCCTGCTCCTGACAGCTGCACATCCTCATAAAAAGACAGTGAACCACCAGCTCGCAGCTAGCGCTGTCTGACAAGCCGGATTCGACTGGTGCGTAGCCGGGACCAGATCAAATCGCTACTTGTACCATCTGCCTTTTTCAGACATCCTGGTGAAGTTTTCGGTGAATTATTCCAAAAGAGGCATACGGTAGAGTGTGAGGACATCCTACCTGAGTGTCCAGAGTAGTATCGGGCGTGCCTGGTCATTCCAAATGAGCACAAAGTGCTCAGTGCTCGGCGAAATGAACTGCTCTGACGACTGCTCTGAAATGAACTGCGTGCTATATTACACTATATTAGCATGATCACGTACCATATACTAGGATTACACCGCAAAGCGTTACTTGGTAACGTGATTGTCTGTATTGGAGCAAAAATAAGAACTCACGGTTTCAAAACCGGACCTAGTCAAGCACTCAGATGGTGTTCTTTATGCTCTTGATGGAATAAATGGAGGCTGTGGTTATAGCTCAATCTACCTGTTCATTTGAACGGATTCTGGCTCGCAGCGAAACAGCAGACGCCAACCACTTGGCATGAGAACCCGGTCCCGAAATGTTCAGCAGCTGTCCGAGCCGTATGCTATCTGTGCTGGAGAGTTAGCTGGCACGCCTGTGTCCACTGCTCATCCAAAATTTAAAAAAAAGGAAAAAAAGAAAGAAAAAATAATGTCATTAGCATTTTCTGAGTCAAAGTGTAAATCCAGGATAAATAAGATATCAGGGTTATGACTGCTATTTTAAATGCTCAGGCTGAGGCTGGAATCTCAGTGGAACAGGTTTCTGGCTTCACTCCACTTTTGGAGTTTTCATGGCTGGAACTTTAATTTTAGCAGCAGTACTCGCTGTCTCTGTGTTTCATACATGTGAAATCTCCAGCCTTTTCTGTTTAGGAAGTCCAGAGTCTTGCTGACAGAAGCAAGGGACTTCTCTCTCTCTCTCTCTCTCTCTCTCTCTCTCTCTCTCTCTCTCTCTCTCTGTCTGTCTCTCTCCGCTGCCTCAACAAACCAGGAATTCAACCCGAGGCTTTTCTTCTCCTTCCAGAAATGTTCTGTTCTTTCTTCGCTCCAAATTTAAAAGCGAGCCAGATAAAGTGTGGGCGAGGCTTATTCTTTAGAGATGTTTGATCTCTTCATTAGAATGGATGGATGTAGAAAAAAAAAGATGGATAGATTGTATATGTGGATGAAAAGAACAGAGAGTGATGAGTGCGTGCTGGGATAGAGGCATAGAAAATATGTGAAGAGATACTGGATAGATGGGGGGAGTAAATTGATGAATTTGAGATGATTTGTTGGATGGGTGAAAGGAAAAAAATGATGGATAGAAGGATAAAAAAGATGAATAGATGGATAATTGTAGGTAGATAGATAAGGTGAAAGAATGGAAGGGGAAAATGGATAGGATGGAAAGAAGAAAAAGATGGATGGATAGATGAAAAATACAGATGAATGGTATGTGGGTAAAAGAGGACGGATATATTGATGAATGAAATGAGGGTAAAGGAGGATGGATGGATGGGTGGATGGAATTAGGGTAAAGGAGGATGTATGGGTGGAATTAGAGTAGAGGATGGATGGATGGATGGATGGATGGATGGATGGAATTAGGGTAAAGATGGATGGATGAATGGATGAAAAATATGGATGAATGAAATGAGAGTAAAGGAGGATGGATGGATAGATGAATGGAATGAGGGTAAAAGAAGATGGATAGGTGGATGGATGGAATGTGGGGCAAGAGGATGGATGGATGAATGGAATGAGAGTAAAGGAGGATGGATGGAATGAGGGTAATGGATGGATAAATGTTGATGTCTCTATCCCACCTGTAAGGATGGCTTAATTGATGGACAGACAGATGAATATATAAATGTTGGAAGTAGAAGATCATGAATGGGTGAATATAACAGACAGATGAGTGTAGGACCTGGATGGAAGGATGAAAGAAAAAGATGATGGATGGCTGAATGAATGGAATTAAAGTAAAAGAGAAAGATGGATGAATGACTGGCAGCTCCAGAATTATTGGCACCCTTGTTTTAAAAAAATATGAGGAATGTTAAACTAAAATTTCTTGAATAAAAAACCCCAAACATTTCCAGGAGAGACGACAAGATGGAGGTCAGAGCAGAGAGAATCCCCCAGCTCAGTACAACCACAATGACGCAAGCAACGGCGTGGCTCAGCCGCCCATGGTCATCAACAGCATCTACGCCCATGCTCCAGGTAACTGCACACCTTCTTATTAGAAACCTTCAACACCCTTTTGTAAATAAATAAATAAAATCCCAGGATCGTGTATTAAATCTCATGATTTTACCTATTAAAAAACAAAACAAAAAATCCTTATCCTAGCCATTAGCAAACATTAATCTTTTAAACTAATTCCGGCAGAGCGTCCGGCTCGCCTCGCTAACGGGAGTGGAAAGCAGCGCAGACGGCTGTGTTATCGTTACGCTTTACCCTCCACTTTCACGCTGTGAGGTCTGACCTTGAAATCATTAGGCTGATGAAATGGATTCTAAGTGGGACGTATTTGCATACGGTCTATTGTGCGGATGTTTTAAATTCGCTCTCTGTTCATCTCCTCACAGCCTCCGGAGAGCTGCTCTGCTAACACAAAGCCCAGGCGCTTTTAGGATTTTTTTCAAACCATTGTTGTTGGATTAACGTCTCTTGTCCATCACTCTTTTAATACGCTCTTTTATTATTAAGTGTAACAAAAAATACATATATATATATATATATATATATATATATATATATATATATATATATATATATATATATATATATAAATAAAACATTTAAAATTATAAGAACACTTTTATCCCTGAACACTGTTTTGGCGAATAAAATGGGGTAAAAATCAAACGGAACAGGATTAGCATGCTCATCGCTAGTTTTTAAATATCTAGTCAAACTATATAGAAATAAATAAGTGAAATAAAAGCATTCCTTCCACCTTTAAGGCAAGTCTCAGGTGCGTAAAAACACTCGCTCTAATAGAGTAGCGTTTCTATAGCAACAGCATACGGAAGAAGGAGACGTTTATTTAATGGTAACAGTTACATAAGGAGTCTCCAATAACAACACTGATATCTTTCATTTAATGCTTATCTTTTTATTACAGGTCCTGTATCAGCCTCTAACGGCAGACCCGGGGTTTATTACGACGCCTCTGACGAAGACGACTTCGCTTCTCATCCTTCTGACATGGAGTCAGACTTTAACCCGCAACCGAAATACGCGCAAAACAGGTGAGCCGTGCGGGTGACCTTTCTCTTTATTGTGGTGTAGCTAAATCCTGGACATGACTAACAAACACCTGAGTAGATTAAAAGCTTCATGTATCATTTACGTGTTGTGTTTATTGTGTAAAACTACTACACAACATTAGCACAGCTTGGCTAACAGGTCGAGGTGGTGTGATGTCACTCTGAGAGATTCCTCTTTGCACCCTGAAGTGAATTATTATCCAATAACAGTTACAAATTTCTGACATTGGAGACTCCTTACCATAAATCTTACTGCTTTCAACCAATGAGAAGTCTAGTAACAAATCATTTTGTCTCTACAGAGCGGAGCGTGAACCCGCCTCCAACCCGACATATCAACTACAACACACACAGAGACATCCAAAGACTTCCATGAGCATGGATCTGGGTAAGAAAACACACACACCTTTTATTTATTTATTTTGGCTTATTTAGCAAACAAAAT